>OY744543.1:10514601-10519601 GCA_963556195.1 Sepiola atlantica | reverse complement strand
AAATGCAATTTAGGTCCAACTTTTAAAATCTCACAAGATAACTTTATATGTTTTGCCAATAACATTGTACAACAATAACAAATTAAAATTGGCTATTCAGAATCAAAGTTTGATGTATCAGCTTAAATGCAATTTAGGTCCAACTTTTAAAATCTCATAAGATAACTTTATATGTTTTGCCAATAACATGGTACAAAAAAACAAATTAAAATTGGCTAGTCAGAATCAAAGTTTGATGTATCAGCTTAAATGCAATTTAGGTCCAACTTTTAAAATCTCATAAGATAACTTTATATGTTTTGCCAATAACATTGTACAACAATAACAAATTAAAATTGGCTAGTCAGAATCAAAGTTTGATGTATCAGCTTAAATGCAATTTAGGTCCAACTTTTAAAATCTCATAAGATAACTTTATATGTTTTGCCAATAACATTGTACAACAATAACAAATTAAAATTGGCTAGTCAGAATCAAAGTTTGATGTATCAGCTTAAATGCTATTTAGGTCCAACTTTTAAAATCTCACAAGATAACTTTATATGTTTTGCCAATAACATGGTACAAAAATAACAAATTAAAATTGGCTATTCAGAATCAAAGTTTGATATATCAGCTTAAATGCAATTTAGGTCCAACTTTTAAAATCTCACAAGATAACTTTATATGTTTTGCCAATAACATGGTACAAAAAAACAAATTAAAATTGGCTAGTCAGAATCAAAGTTTGATATATCAGCTTAAATGCTATTTAGGTCCAACTTTTAAAATCTCACAAGTTTATATATTAAATGGTATTTCCTGAATTTAAATGTGATTGTTGACTACCTAAAACTGGAACTAAGTTATGTCGCCCCAAGAGAAATGCACTTTGCGATTTCTAAACCCTTGCTTTATTATAAACTTGAGAAGTGACAGATTGGTTACCGACGTGGACTGACGACCTCGATGTTTCAAGTTCGAATCCAGTCAGTTCCATAGCATCACTTTTACTTATTATTGTTGGCAACCTTCACGTGGTCTCTCCTGTGAGTACCCGATTCTAAACAGAATGAAGGCAGCCATTGCCAGCAACAGAATCAAGCCGGTCAAAAATAATCATACGAATTTACACTTGTTTTTACTGTTATAGAATTCTCATTGTGCCGACACCCTTTTCAGGGGGTGACCATTGTCTCTTGATACAGAAGGAACACAATATAAGGTTCCTCAAAAGACAACGAACTAGATATATTGAGTGGATAAAAACAAAAGTCTTAATTAGAAAAAAAAATACTAAACGTTGTGCAAAATTGCCAAAAAATCAGACTCAAATCTTTACGAAGCGGGTGTTAAGGTTTGAACATGAACGAACAGACAAGGCAGAAAGAGAGAAACCGTGATAATCGTACTTGTTGAGAGTCAGATTTTTATACTCAACACTAAATGCAAGAAAAAATTTTTTTTTTTTAATATTAAAAATATAAGCGATATATATGAGTTTTCTTTTAAATTTATTTTTGCACAGATAATTCTATGCTTTATATATAATTCGTCATTTTGTCTTTCGTGGGGTGATCTGGATCAGAAAGGTTGGCTAATTATGGTGAAAAGGCAGAGTTATCAACGTTATTGTCTTAATAGCATTTTATTTAATATACACGGTGACCCACCAAAAATGCCACTCATAAAATCGTTAATAAAAGTCATAATCCTTTCTGCAATCCAAAGATACTTGATACAAATAAACTTTAGTCTATGCCTGACGTGTCCACCAAGTTTCAGTCATTAATGTCCAACAGTCTTTTTTCTATCGCCATTCAATGATATGGGGGGAGGCACTTTAGTGATCGTTTCAGCGTTTAGTTTTTAGGTGGGGCTATATCATTTTTTTAAAGAAACTCTAGCGAAGTATGTTGTGATAACATGGTACAACAATAAAGAATGAACAACGATGTGACCTTGAATGGGCGTCACATTCACCGGACCTTAACCGCCTGTATTTTTATCTGTGGGGCTATCTCAAGGATAATGTTTATCTAAATAATCCCTGAGTTATTCTTGAACTGAAGAGAGACAACACAGCCAAAATTAGGGTGTGTCCAAATTATTGAGAATTTTGCAGACCATATCCAGGTATGTTTATCATTAAACGGTGATAAAAAAAAAAAGACTGTTGGATATTCATGACTAGAAAATGGTGGACAAATCAGACATAGACTGAAGTTTATTTATATCGAATATGGATGGATTTGCAAAAAGAATTTTGAAAGAATTTTGAATATTATTAACGATTTCACTGGTGGCATTTTGGGAGGATCATCCTATACTAGAATGGGCACTCAGTGTTGCCCGGGAATGAAAATGGTCCTTATAGTTTTGTAAACGACGAAAGTAAAACATGTACATGAATTTGCTATTTTACACAAGTTAAAAGTTAAAAAATTAAAAACATAAAACAAATTCTCGGAAAATCAAGCGTTCGGATTAATCCTCATATTCAGTTTAACGTCCGTTTTACATAATGGCATGTGTTGGACGGCTTTAAGAAATTGACTTCCAAACTAGCCTATCTCTGGTCAGGTCTTTATTTATTCCACTTTCTCTAAAGTTAACGCTTATCTCTTCCTCCCATGTTTTCCTTTGTTTTCCCCTATGAACTGGACCTGCTACCTCAACTGTTCTACATCTACTGACCCAAGAACTTTCATCCATTCTTTTAAGTGCCTATACTATTGAAGTTTCCTGTTCTGCACACATCTCCATATACTGTCTAGATTTAATCTTCCTCTGAGGTCATCAGATCTAAGCCTGTCTTTAAGATTCACATTACACATCCATCGTATCATTCTCATATCATTTTTCTCCATCAAATAATAATTACCATCATTGAATCCTTCGTACAATCTTAGCCCAGAAAAGTTATTTCATTTTGTTACAGATTTTTATCTAAATCAATGAATTTGAATGTTTTTTCCTTTATCACACCTAACGGTTCATGGTTATTCAATTTAAAAATACAACATAATAGTTTTAAATAGTGTATATATAGAACAGGGGGATAAAAAGGCACCAAAAACATCTATTTGTATACCTAATTTGCATAACTATAAAAATTAATGTGTAAAACTATTAAAAATTAATTTGTATAATTATTAAAAATTAATTTGTATAATTATTAAAAATTAATTTGCATAATTATTAAAAATTAATTTGCATAACTATTAAAAATTAATGTGTATAACTATTAAAAATTAATGTGTATAACTATTAAAAATTAATTTGCATAACTATTAAAAATTAATTTGCATAACTATTAAAAATCAATTTGCATAACTATTAAAAATTAATTTGCATAACTATTAAAAATTAATGTGTATAACTATTAAAAATTAATGTGTATAACTATTAAAAATTAATTTGCATAACTATTAAAAATTAATGTGTATAACTATTAAAAATTAATTTGCATAACTATTAAAAATTAATTTGCATAACTATTAAAAATTAATGTGTATAACTATTAAAAATTAATGTGTATAACTATTAAAAATTAATTTGCATAACTATTAAAAATTAATGTGTATAACTATTAAAAATTAATTTGCATAACTATTAAAAATTAATGTGCATAACTATTAAAAATTAATGTGTATAACTATTAAAAATTAATTTGCATAACTATTAAAAATTAATGTGTATAACTATTAAAAATTAATTTGCATAACTATTAAAAATTAATTTGCATAACTATTAAAAATTAATGTGTATAACTATTAAAAATTAATGTGTATAACTATTAAAAATTAATGTGTATAACTATTAAAAATTAATTTGCATAACTATTAAAAATCAATTTGCATAACTATTAAAAATTAATTTGCATAACTATTAAAAATTAATGTGTATAACTATTAAAAATTAATGTGTATAACTATTAAAAATTAATGTGTATAACTATTAAAAATTAATGTGTATAACTATTAAAAATTAATTTGCATAACTATTAAAAATTAATTTGCATAACTATTAAAAATCAATTTGCATAACTATTAAAAATTAATTTGCATAACTATTAAAAATTAATGTGTATAACTATTAAAAATTAATGTGTATAACTATTAAAAATTAATGTGTATAACTATTAAAAATTAATGTGTATAACTATTAAAAATTAATTTGCATAACTATTAAAAATTAATTTGCATAACTATTAAAAATCAATTTGCATAACTATTAAAAATTAATTTGCATAACTATTAAAAATTAATGTGTATAACTATTAAAAATTAATGTGTATAACTATTAAAAATGAATTTGCATAACTATTAAAAATTAATTTGCATAACTATTAAAAATTAATTTTCATAACTATAACTATTAAAAATGAATTTGCATAACTATTAAAAATGAATTTGCATAACTATTAAAAATTAATTTGCATAACTATTAAAAATTAATGTGTATAACTATTAAAAATTAATTTGTATAACTATTTAAAACAGTTTATAATAAATTAATGTTTGGTGTTATTCATTTCTAATTCTATTGTCTTATTTTATATATATATATATATATATATATATATATATATATATATATATATATATATGAGAGAGAGAGATGAAAGATGTGAATAAAAAAATTGTAAAGATACAGCAGAAAACTCTTCACCTTTTGGTCTTTATTTTGTTTTATTTTATGTAAAATTTTCAAAGTTAAATGTTGTCGATAATATTTACAATTACATTGTCGGTTTTTCTCTATCCTCTGATGAAAAGAGTTTATCTTTGAAAATCCATGGATTAAGGGCATGAAGCTCCTTGCTCTGAACTTTTGATGTTCTAATAAATGTTGTATCTCCACAATTTTTTAATTCTCATCTTCCATCTCTAGAATTGATTGCTCTATTCAATATATTGAGCTTTATATTATCACGATAGATTATTATTAAACGATAATTCAATTATATTTAATTTAACATTTAAATATATATATATATATATATATAATAGTTTCGT
>OY744543.1:10502101-10509601 GCA_963556195.1 Sepiola atlantica | reverse complement strand
AAATATTTTGCCAATCTGTACTTTTAGTTCACTATTATAAGGTGGATAAAACCAGATTGTATTTTGTGTTCTATTATTTTATTATATGTTAACATACTAGTATGTTCTGTTTAACATGTAAAATATAGTGTGTATATATAATTTATAAAATATAGTGTGTGTAGATTATATATATATATATATTTATATATTAGTATTGTCTCGTGTTAGCAGAAAAACTATGAAAGTGCTCGATTTTAAATCAAACAACAGCTAATATTTAGTATAGTATGTAGACACCATACGTCCACTTTGGGCGTTTTTCATTAGCCCATTCATGCTAATTGAGACAGACGATTCAGTCTCGGTTATTGTAACGTGGAATTTTTCCTAATTCCTGGATGACCAAACGGACGAACGTGGGTATCACCAGCGGACACATTTACATATATTATGTCATCAAGAAACGAGTTCTGTGTCACTAATTTTTAGCGATAAAAATATCTTCGGTTTCGGGTTTTTAGAAATATTGGTAAAAATGTCTCCTTATTTTTTATTATTACTAAACGTGACCAAATCACCCCACTGGCCTAAAAGTATTTCATGTCGCTGGTTAGCTGCTTACTACCAAGTGCAGAAGTGGAAAGATTTGACTTACGGATAAGGAAGCCAATGCCTGCAAGGAATTAAATCATAAGCCAAAAAATAAATAAAAGTCCTAGAAAATAATTTCAGTGTTTAAAAAATAAAAACGTGTTGACACTTCTTTAGTTTAGCTGTGAATCAGAATTTATTTTCAATTTTGAAAACAGGGGCAGACAATCAACCGGAAGTAATATAGAATTAGAAGTTTTTTTTCCAAAACATTAAATAAAGCAAACAATAATAACCGCGAACAGTGTTTTTTGTTTAATAATGTAACATTTTATAAAACGAATAGGCAACAGTGTTTTCTGGGTATAATTTTAAACTTTATAAAAACGAAGATTTTGTCTGATTTTTTTATCAAACAAACAGTCAACATTGATTTTTTTTTTGTATAATTTAAAACTTTATAAAACGAAAAGTTATCATTTAAAAAAAATTGTAAAAATAAAGATCCATTTTTGGATAAAAATTCAAAGTCTGAATTACTTCCGGTTGATTGGGTTAAGAGTAAATGTAACTCTTCAAAATTGATTTCTGATTCACAGCTAAACTAAAGAAGTGCCAAAGAGTTTAACATTTGTAAAAAAAAATAGATTTCAATCATTTCATTTTTTTTTTAAATAATAATCTGTAGTTATAAGATAAAAAATTAAAAAGACAATTAAAAAAGAAAGAACAGGACAGTTGCGTTGTTTTTTTGTTTTGTTTTTTAAGTGCTGGTCGTAATAGAGAGCGTTACGACCAACTCCTATAATATTTATATGTAACAAAAACCATCGCATGAAAGGGTTTGTTCAATTACCTACACCGTTTGGTGTAGGTTGAAGAAAGTTGAACAGTGTCCAAGAGAGGAAAGGAAAAGTTAGAAAGTCGTTTCGGATGCCGAGAGTCTGTGAGCAGTTATCTTCAGGCAAAGATAGTCGGTGCTTGAACGTCTTTCCTCCATTGCTTTCAGGAATCTCTCTGATGACCGACCATGATTCCCAAACGGACTGAAGTAGTTCTTCAGGTGACAGATGAAATAAATGCGCTCTGTAAGCTGATTGGTCAGTGTGTGACCAAATCGCATAACAGGGACATTTCTCAGAGGGTCAGCTACATGTTCATTGTTTGGATGGGTTTTTAGCGATTTATTTTGAATTAAGATCTCCAAGCTGAAAACAAATAATCTCTAAACTTGATTGTTCATAATTATAAAATATACTTTTCAAATTTGTTATCATACTAAACGATGGATTAAACCATATCCACTTTGATTTCCTTCGAAAGTTCATACACTGTGATATTTCTGTTACAAACAAAACTCTTCTTGAATAACTAAAAACAATAAGTCTCTTTATTTCTATACTTTCCTTCTGGATAATATAGAAGTAAAGCGACCTATTAGTTTGCCATCTAATTTACATACATGTTTAAGAACACACTATGTAAATTAAATGGAAAGTCACTCTTTCTCTAAATGCTTATAGAGCAAGGAGATCCATAATACAGGCCTGGCAAACATGTGACTGGGATCCACGACTGGAGGCGGGCGTGTGAAGGTTAAAATTGAAACTAAATAATAATTACCGAGAAAAGTTTTAGTAAGAAATTTTTTAATGATGTCCAGTAATTAGCAACGATACATATTATTAAATTACGTAATTTAATTTTTTAACTAGTTTATACACTTCGTCAAACATTACAAAAAATATGCTTCATCAGTGTTCCCACTTATATCCATATAGAATTACGTCAGTAATTTAACTTTTGGACTTACCCTACGCTAGACACTCTCACCAAAATACCACATTCACTCTATGGGTGTATTCTGCTTTAAAAAAAAATTCTTAAGTGGTTTCAATTAAATTTTATTAACAAAAGGAAAATGAACAATGAGTGATGATGGGGGGTGGGACAACATTAAAAAAAAAAAACATACACACTAAAGAAAGAAAAAGTAAAGAAAAAATAAAATGATAATGCCGTAACCGGGTAGAAGTTTTAAGGGCACTTCTTTAGTTTAGCTGTGAATCATAAATCAATTTTGAAAATTTACATTCACTCCTAACCAAGGCGATCCATAATACAGGCCAGGCAAACATGCGACTGGGGTCCACGACTGGGCGGCGGACATGTGAAGACCAAAATTACTACTAAATAATAATTACTGAGAAAAGTTTTAGTAAGAAATTTCTTAGTAATGTCCAGTAATTAGCGACTCTACATATTATTAGGAAGCAGTTTACAATAATTGATTTATTTTCATCGAATCAAATGTAAAAAGTACAAAAATATAACAGAACTAAACTCACCAAAAAAAATCACTGTAATTTTGGTCTTCCGATGTCTGACCCCAATCGTGGACCCCAGTCGCATGTTTAGGAGCAAAGTATAGTATCTGTTCTGATACTACACTTGATCCTTTCTGTCCTCGGTTAGTGAAGGAGAAATCTTTCTAGACGGAGGCGATTTTTATTTTTTATTCTAATCCAGAGTTCTCCTTTTGAGGAGTTAGATTTTCCCCCACATTAAAAATCGACCTTGTGTCTAATTCTGCCCTTGTGGGGAGGCAAGTAAATAGGAACATGGAAATCAGTCGTGAGAAACGATAGTAACGAGATGTCTGTATCTTTCAGTTCGTCAGCAACAAGTGATAATGAACAGCAAATGGGATAACTGAGTTCAATCCCTATCCAGGGCGCAAGACATGCTCATTTTCACTTCAACCACAAATGGAACCCACTAAACCGTATCCGAGAAAGAACTGATTATCATAGAGTTGTTTGAAAATTTCCATTTAACGTTAATCAACGTTTGCTTCCCTAAGGCTTTTTTTCCTATATACTTTAATGACACAAAAAATGTTAAAAAATACTCCTTGGTATTGGGATTGAGTTATGTTTGAATTTTTTTTTTAATTTTTCTGATTAGCCGTAATTTGCAATTTAATAATCAAGTCACTCATCTCTTACTAAAACTCTGTCTATGACTCTCACCCACTCTCATTCTATTTTGTTTTATACACTTTCTATCAACCCCTTCCGTTATTCTCTCTCTCCCCCTCTCTCTCCCTCTTTCCCCCATTAAAAGTCGAAGGTAATAAAGAAAGGACAGAATACAAAAATTGGAATAGTCCATTATAAACAAAAGGGAATATCACCACAAGTAGTAATACTATTTAACCTGTAGCCGAAGAGATAAAAAAGAGAGTGAGAGATATGCTCATTTTCGCTTTAACTATAAATGGTTGTTTTCTTTTACAACATATCAACCCTTTTCAGGTCATTTAATGCCGAATCTGGTCATTTTGGCATAAAAATGCTTCACGTTCTTTATATGTTATTCATGGTGTTTGGTTGAGTGAAAGGGGGGGGAGAAGTAGGAAGGGAGGGAAATTGTTGTTTTTTGTTTTGAATTTTACAGAACATGATTAAGTTTTGCAAAGGAAAAAAACAATAAAACATCAACGTTTGGTGCATTTTGAGTCAGGAAGTCAATAACTTCAGACAGCCTGATTTGGTAGCGCCAGTAGGTTCTATTTGACCCATAGATGGGGCCCTTACAGGTACTACCACTCAGGGCCAGAGTGGACCTGGGAGTAATGGCAACTAAGGGGAAACTCCACATTCTTCACAGCTCCCAAATATAGGCCTCACCACTGGATGTCTTTTAAGGTCATCCCCCAGGACCTCAACCACAAATGGATTCCATTAAATCGTATCCGAGAAGGAACTCATTATTATGGAGTTCTTTTAAAAGTTCCGATAAATTGAAATTGTCTTTTTTTTTACCGAAAATCAACAAAAGAGTATCCAACTTAATAGGTACCGCATTGTCTACCAAGCTCCAGCCTCTGTCCCATCGCTGCAATGTTGCATCCCTGTGCTTGTTTTACAAGTACACCGATATTGAATTATCTTACCTATTCCGAATTTGTGACTGTGGGCCGCCATCAGTGGACTGTTTCTGTCGCACCCAACGCTCATAAACAAAACGTTTTAAGTTTTATTTAAAACCGATATAAATTAATGCACACTAAAAAAAAAAGATTGGAATAGTCGATTATAAACAAAAGGGAATATCACCAGATGTAGTAATATTATTTAACCCGTAGCCGAAGAGAGAAAAAAGAGTAGGAGATATAACGAGCAGAAAGAGACTAACTTTGGATTTTGTCTTTATTTTTAATATTTAACTCACTTTTAACACTAACCGTATCATGATTCAAACAAAAGTTCAATGGGTGACTAAACGGGTTTCATTTTAGTTTAGTATTTATATACAGATATTTTTTAATATGATTATCGATGTTTAAATAATATTATTAGTTTTAGTTAGAGACACAGGTGTACTAATTATATAATATAATATAAAATAGACGTTATTATCTCAACGAATAAATGTGAAAGTTGGCCCCATTTCTTGCACTAACGGCAAAGTCAAAACGCAGTAATTCAAGGTGACTCATTAGACGCCATCTTTTTTATAGACTGTTTATTTTGTAGATGCGATATCAGTTGCAAGGTTAATTAATTTGCATACTGGTTTTCAAAAAAGATATATTATTAATTAACTATTTTAAGTTCATTTTAAAAAAAGATATTTTAAATTAATAAAATATCTTTTTTTAAAATTAAACTATTTTTAGTCAATTTTAAAAAAGGATATTTTATTAATTAACTATTTTTAGTTAATTTTAAATATATATATTATCAGCTATTTTTAGTTAATTTTAAAAATATATATTTTATTAACTATTTTTAGTTAATTTTAAAAATATATATTTTATTAACTATTTTTAGTTAATTTTAAAAATATATATTTTATTAACTATTTTTAGTTAATTTTAAACAGGATATTTTATCAATTAACTATTTTTAGTTAATTTTAAAAAAGAATATTTTATTGATTAACTATTTTAGTAAATTTAAAAAAGAATATTTTATTGATTAACTAATTTTAGTTAATTTTAAAAATATATATTTTATTAACTATTTTTAGTTAATTTTAAAAATATATATTTTATTAACTATTTTTAGTTAATTTTAAAAAGGATATTGTATTAATTAACTATCATTTATTATTGTTTTTTAATTCAATGATTGTTTTGTTTTTGATATAACAAATAGTTCTGTTTCGCAATGTTGTTTTATTTTGCTGAACAAATATTTAACATTTGTGTTCAACTATTCCTTTCTCTTAGAGGGACCGATTTGATTTTCAACAAGATGCGATCTATTTCTAAATTGCAAGTGAAAAAGCAAAATGATTTTTTTTTCAGATTCTTCATGGTTGTAGGTACGTGCAAAATCAATGGCCGATTCCAAAAATGTAAAAACATTTTGACCCCCCCCCCTTCACTTAAAAATTCACTAAAATTCAGGAAACCAACCAATTTTAATGAAATTTTCAATATTTATTAATCAACAATCACGGAATATAATGAAACCATTATATTTTTTTAAATCTTAGTGAAAATGTATTATTTTTTTTAAAAACAAAATACACCTTTACTAAAGTTATATTTTTATATATTAATAAAAAGAAATACATTTTTTTTTTAATGAAAATAAAGCATTATAGATGTTAACAATTAACAATTTAAAAAAAAAATTTTTTTTTATATATTACGAAAAAGGCCCCTAAATACCGTGTTAACAAAATCACTATAACTCGAAGAAAAATTAATTTTTTGAATTAGCGGATATTATTATTGAATAAAGCATTGTTTAATCAATATTTTCATCAAAAAAATAATATAATTGCAAAAAATATTTCATGTGATTTTAATGATTAAAGTTTTGGGGAAAATAAAAAATGCGACATAATTATATTTCCCTTTCATACATAAACGTGGCATCATCAGCGCAATAAATTTTTTTTTATAATCCAAAAATTGAAAATTTTGAGACCCAGGAACTTAATGAAAAAAAGAATGAAAAAAATTGAATAATTTCTACTAACGATGAACTTTGGTTCGTATGGTAGCCCCGTTCTGTAATAACCAGGTGGGATTAGCCTTTCAACAACCACTCACTTTTACACCGCCCTCAAATTTTTATTTTTAGAGATTCAACAATTTCGTTAATTTCACAATTAATCGTCAATTATTTGGAAAGATTTGTATTTGTTTTGTCTTTTTTTTCATTAATAAATATTTAAGTTAAAAACAATTATTCATTAATAAATAAAGAGAATTCAAACATGACATTTTCTTTCAAAATTGAATTCTGTTTATCAATAAATAACTGTTTTAACTTTTTTTTCAATGAATAAATTGTCAGTGTAGTCATTGACTTTAATTTACTTTTTCACACTTAAAATAAAAAAACACTTTATTTTAAAAAGAATCAATGTAATTCATCGTTACGACACGTTAAGAATAAATCGAGTAACTAAAGTTTTAAATCATGTAAAAAAAAATGATAAAATTGACACAGTTCGTAACGTAATAATTTTTAACATTTAAAAAAAGTTTTATTTCAAATTCTAAGGAAAAACATTAGTAAATAGATGTCATCAATAATTTCAGAGTATTACTAAATTAAAAACTAATACCAAGTTAAATATGAACCTTTTTAGTTAAAAATAAAATAAGATCTTAATTGCGTACACTCACAAATATTTTAATTTAATTAAATAAGCATTTCTTTTTTATTATAACAAAATAAGGGTACTTAAATTTGTTTATAACCTTAAAAAGAATAAAGAAATTAATGGATAATAATTTTTCAACTTCTATAAACTACTACAAAACCATTTTATATATAAAGTTAAAATTTATAAATTATGACATTTTTGTCTTCCATATATTTTGCATAGCGATAGTCAATTGGTAAACAAAGTCTTTTTCAGATTAAGCTATGGCGGATTTTACTAATTTATAACTTT
>OY744543.1:10429601-10497101 GCA_963556195.1 Sepiola atlantica | reverse complement strand
AAAAATATTGAACAGCTTGTCTCAGTTATCCCCGACCCCCCCCCCGACCCCTACATAACGGGCACTATGCCTAAGGTCTGGTGAGTTCCCAAGGTTTGTAAAATCTTCATCTGTAGATAAAGATGAAGGTTGTCCGAAGGAACTCACCTGCCTAGTGCTCACCTCTCGAGCGCTGGCTTTTCAACCCCACTTTCTCGACCCGATCTTGGGTCACATCTTACTTGTGGGAGTAAGATAAAACTGGCCTTGTGCCTAACTCCTGGGGAGGAGTAAATAAAACCTGCCTAAATAAATTGGCCTTTTGGCTAAGATCAAAGTGTAGTATCTGTTCCGATGGATACTGCACCCCATAGACTGGTATTGTCTTGGCCTTTGGGGCTTGATTCATGCCGGTCTATGGGTCTGTCCTGTGCAGTTCTAGGAGGTCCACCCTCCCAGGCTTCGCCTCCCCTCTTTGGGGAGGAGTAAGTTTATTGCTTATTGCCTGAGGCGCCCCTACCGGGGAATGCCGACGGGGCTGCCCAGGCAATTTTTTAAACCCCACTTTCCCGAATGAACCTTGGGTCACATCTTACTTGTGGGAGTAAGATAAAAATTGGCCTTGTGCCTAACTCCTTGAGAGGAGTAAATCAATACTCTAAATGCAACTATAATTTTTGGCTATGAAGATTTGTTCTCAGCTGCTGAAAAGTAATGATGCTTTTTAATTAGATTATTAATTTTTAGGGTTCTTAAGATATACTCGCAAAAATCATATATTAAACTACATTACGCAGGGTATTTGGACAAGTATATTTCATTTTGATCATAGAGACTGCATAAGTCGGAAGTGGTAGTGACAAGCCAACCTAAACAGTGGAGTGGGTAGAGTAAAGAAGTGTGTTAAAGTATTACCAACCATGCCTTTTGGGTTTGCCTGTCACTACAACTACTACTACTACCAACTTTTTGTATATCTTATCCAACTCTGTTTAATAAATGCTATTTTTTGACAAAGTTTTATAACTGAAACAAAATATCGAATCTAAAGAAGCATGACTCTGTGTTAA
This sequence comes from Sepiola atlantica, assembly GCA_963556195.1. Lineage (NCBI taxonomy): Eukaryota > Metazoa > Mollusca > Cephalopoda > Sepiida > Sepiolidae > Sepiola > Sepiola atlantica. Next base: position 10,496,052 of record OY744543.1, on the reverse strand, counting down.
ATTATTTCTTGTTCCATATATAGTTTATCTTTGCTTATTTCGTTTTCCCAATTCTATACCTACACTTTCTGTTTGATATTTATGTCCCCAAACAAACCTTTGCATATATATATATATATATATATATATATATATATATATATATCGATGTAAATCTAAGTTTATGTTTGCATTTCTGTTGACTTACCTCTTTCAGTTTCATCATTTTTCCATTCTTGTTGCGGTAGACAATTTCATCTGAGTTGACCTTCATTTGTTTTTTAATAAATCGCAGCAAATGCTTCTGATTCATGCATGAAGACGCATGAATATGTGTGTCTACCTGAAAGAAATACACAAATGTGACAGGTGAAGCAGAAAAACATAATGGCATGAAACAAAAAAACATAATGGCATGAAACAAAAAACATAATGGCATGAAACAAAAAAACATAATGGCACGTGAGGAGTTACAAAAATGATAAAACAGTGTTGACAAATAAATTAAATTTTAAATTGGGTAAACACATGTTTGATGTTGCATTGCTTTGTCATCATCATCATCATCATCACCATCACCACCACCATCACCACCACCACCATCACCACCATCACCATCATCATCACCATCACCATCACCACCATCACCATCATATCATCATCACCATCATCATCATCATGGTTGATCGATTGACAGTGTAGTAGGTGCGGTTGGAACGTTGTTGAGTTGAAATCTCAAAACTGGACTCTGAAAAAGGCTTTATCATTTGCAAGAGGTCAAAAGCGCGATGCCTGCTTGTTGAGTAGCCAGTTGCAAGAGGTCAAAAGCGCAATGCCTAGTGTTTTTGTTTTTGCAGGTGTCAGTAATTTGCATGTATAGACATCGACTTGTTTTAAAAACGAGATACAATGACAGTAAAGCAGAAGAAAATCGGAGGCTAGTGTGAACAGACGAGAAAAAGATTCCAGCAGTTTCATGAGCATTCTGTTTAGTTTTGCGTTGTTTTCTGAACAAAACCGTCGTCACCATTTTATTGTGCCACAAAAGAATTTCTGTTTGATACCGTCTGCTCACCTTAGTAATTCTATGTTTTCGATCTTATTTGTAATCCAGTAATGAATTTGAACCACAAAAGAATTTCTGTTTGATACCGTCTGCTCACCTTAGTAATTCTATGTTTTCGATCTTATTTGTAATCCAGTAATGAATTTGAACCACAAAAGAATTTCTGTTTGATACCGTCTGCTCACCTTAGTAATTCTATGTTTTCGATCTTATTTGTAATCCAGTAATGAATTTGAACCACAAAAGAATTTCTGTTTGATACCGTCTGCTCACCTTAGTAATCCTATGTTTTCGATCTTATTTGTAATCCAGTAATGAATTTGAACCACAAAAGAATTTCTGTTTGATACCGTCTGCTCACCTTAGTAATCGTATGTTTTCGATCTTATTTGTAATCCAGTAATGAATTTGAACCACAAAAGAATTTCTGTTTGATACCGTCTGCTCACCTTAGTAATCCTATGTTTTCGATCTTATTTGTAATCCAGTAATGAATTTGAACCACAAAAGAATTTCTGTTTGATACCGTCTGCTCACCTTAGTAATTCTATGTTTTCGATCTTATTTGTAATCCAGTAATGAATTTGAACCACAAAAGAATTTCTGTTTGATACCGTCTGCTCACCTTAGTAATTCTATGTTTTCGATCTTATTTGTAATCCAGTAATGAATTTGAACCACAAAAGAATTTCTGTTTGATACCGTCTGCTCACCTTAGTAATTCTATGTTTTCGATCTTATTTGTAATCCAGTAATGAATTTGAACCACAAAAGAATTTCTGTTTGATACCGTCTGCTCACCTTAGTAATCCTATGTTTTCGATCTTATTTGTAATCCAGTAATGAATTTGAACCACAAAAGAATTTCTGTTTGATACCGTCTGCTCACCTTAGTAATCCTATGTTTTCGATCTTATTTGTAATCCAGTAATGAATTTGAACCACAAAAGAATTTCTGTTTGATACCGTCTGCTCACCTTAGTAATCCTATGTTTTCGATCTTATTTGTAATCCAGTAATGAATTTGAACCACAAAAGAATTTCTGTTTGATACCGTCTGCTCACCTTAGTAATTCTATGTTTTCGATCTTATTTGTAATCCAGTAATGAATTTGAACCACAAAAGAATTTCTGTTTGATACCGTCTGCTCACCTTAGTAATTCTATGTTTTCGATCTTATTTGTAATCCAGTAATGAATTTGAACCACAAAAGAATTTCTGTTTGATACCGTCTGCTCACCTTAGTAATCCTATGTTTTCGATCTTATTTGTAATCCAGTAATGAATTTGAACCACAAAAGAATTTCTGTTTGATACCGTCTGCTCACCTTAGTAATCCTATGTTTTCGATCTTATTTGTAATCCAGTAATGAATTTGAACCACAAAAGAATTTCTGTTTGATACCGTCTGCTCACCTTAGTAATTCTATGTTTTCGATCTTATTTGTAATCCAGTAATGAATTTGAACCACAAAAGAATTTCTGTTTGATACCGTCTGCTCACCTTAGTAATTCTATGTTTTCGATCTTATTTGTAATCCAGTAATGAATTTGAACCACAAAAGAATTTCTGTTTGATACCGTCTGCTCACCTTAGTAATCCTATGTTTTCGATCTTATTTGTAATCCAGTAATGAATTTGAACCACAAAAGAATTTCTGTTTGATACCGTCTGCTCACCTTAGTAATCGTATGTTTTCGATCTTATTTGTAATCCAGTAATGAATTTGAACCACAAAAGAATTTCTGTTTGATACCGTCTGCTCACCTTAGTAATCCTATGTTTTCGATCTTATTTGTAATCCAGTAATGAATTTGAACCACAAAAGAATTTCTGTTTGATACCGTCTGCTCACCTTAGTAATTCTATGTTTTCGATCTTATTTGTAATCCAGTAATGAATTTGAACCACAAAAGAATTTCTGTTTGATACCGTCTGCTCACCTTAGTAATTCTATGTTTTCGATCTTATTTGTAATCCAGTAATGAATTTGAACCACAAAAGAATTTCTGTTTGATACCGTCTGCTCACCTTAGTAATCCTATGTTTTCGATCTTATTTGTAATCCAGTAATGAATTTGAACCACAAAAGAATTTCTGTTTGATACCGTCTGCTCACCTTAGTAATCCTATGTTTTCGATCTTATTTGTAATCGAATAATGAATTTGAAGCAACTTCTTGATATCGATTTCACTGTTCACTGTCCGCTCTCACTCACCAAACTGCTGCCTTCCCAAACTGCTCCTTCTTAAAGCAGTTACTATCCTCATATGCAAATTAATGCCAATTCTAAAAACAAATCTACGATGAACACGAGTTTTTTTCTTCTCTGAAATTTGAGTGGCTTCCATCCGAAACGGTCCACACGCTTCAAAGCAGGTAACTCTTCATTTTTTTTACTCCATTTTTACCGTAAAAAAAAAAAGGTAACGGTCGCATAGCCTGGACGCGCACGAGTGTCGTTGCCGACATCGCCCATGGCCGTAGCCGCAGTGATTTTTTAAGAATCACCGTGTCTAGGGCACAGCATGTGGAAGGCGGAGCCCATCCCTCTCCTTCCGCTGACTTGAACCTTCCCTGAGTTTTAGTCAGGTACCCATTTACTGCTGGGTGGACAGAGGGAGTTTTCAGACCCGAAAATTCGCATGCCGTGAGTGGGATCGAACCCGGGTCGTCCAGCCCAAAGACAAGTGCTATAACCACTCGTTCACAGGCCCTCCCTCATTTTTACCGTAGGAAACATTAATTCCTTTGTTTGTTAAATCACATCATTCTATCATTTGAGATTCAGTACCTCATACGTAAGGAGATTTAGTCTTTGCGTGTGGTAATTGGTCTAGTTGTCTGCTTCATACAATAGTGAGGATAATACAATCGATTGGATGTCAGATGAATCGATACGTGATGGTTATTTCACAAACGTTCTTGCACTTTGCCGAACGTAGTGTTTGTCCCTTTCGAATTAAAAAACTAGACTCTCTATCTAACCTAATTGGCCCCTCACTGTCAACCGAGCTTCAGCCTCTGTCCCATCGCCGCAATGTGGCATCCTTGTGCTTGTTTTACAAATACTTCAATGGATTATGCTCCGATGAATTCGCTACTCCGGTGCCCCCTCGACGTAAATTCCCTAGACTAACTCGACAATCAACTAAATCTCATTCATTCACTGTGGAGGTCCCCAGATGTCGGAGAACCTTCTACTCAAATAGCTTCTTTCCTCGTACTGCTGGCCTCTGGAACTCTCTCCCTGCCCCCTGTTTCCCCGACAGAACAGACATGCTGAAATTTAAAACTAATGTAAACAGACATCTCGCTGCGCAGATCCCAAGTTAGGTTGACCCAACCCCCCTTCCTTCTCCCCCTTTTCTTTTCTCAGTAGCCCCTTATGTCTACAGTGGTGGCCTGCCTTGTTTGGGGTGAACTATGTTAAAAAAAAATTTTTTTTAAATCTAACCGTGCAGTATCTGAGATCTTACTTCTGAACTATACTAAATCTTTACACGGTACAAGGCTTTCTTGGTTGAGCTCTTTTTCTGATGGGTGATGGTTTACCCAGAGATTCTTAACAGGTCTTCTTGTTTTTTGTATTTAGGCTGATGCGTATGATAAATATTTATTGACTTTAAAACACCCCCACCCCCCCCCATGGGTGTATTTTTACAAATATTGGAATTGTTCCATCAATAATATATACGGTTCATTTTACTTCAGTTGAAGTTCTCAGAAATCAAGGGGCACCTTCATTGTTTGGTTTGGTTTGGTTGTTTTATTTTACGGCATATCAACCTTATTCAGGTTATTTAAAGCCAAATCTGGTCATTTTGGTAAGAGTTTTTATGCTTCAAGTTTTTTATATCTTCAAATATTTATTCATGATGTTTGGTTTGGCTATTTTGTAGAGGAAAATTGTTTTTTCTTTTTGGCTTTGCAGAACATGATTTAGTTTTGCAAAGGGAAAGGAAAAAAAACAATAACATCAATGTTTGATGCATTTTAAGTCAGGAAGCCGGTATCTTCAGACAGCCTGACCTGGTAGCACAAAAGACATTTCGTTTTGTGACCACATTAAGAAGAGTTGCTTACCTTTCTAATGTTATAGAAGTCTCTGTGGGGCACTTCCTTTTGAGCAGCAGACTCTTTCAGTTCATTCAGCAAAACGTGCAGTTGGTATTTGTAGGACAAATAGCAAAGGCGTTGGTAACAAAACGATTTCCTAAAAAAAATGAAAAATATTATTACTATTTTCTTCTTCTCTTTGTTGAGTTCTAATATATACATTCATATATATATTCATACTCTAGCGACTTGACATGGAAATTGGAATGTAATATTGAAACTGGAAGGCGTACAAAGAAGTAGTACTTTCACAGGTCAGTGGACCGGCAACTTAACGTGATATGGACTCAGTGGTGTTTCTCACGATCCTAGCCGTAGCTAGACTAGTAGTGTGGACCTCACGCTTAGACATATGGAGGGGGGGGGGGTTCGCCTTCTGATTAAGGTCTGATTTCGCAGCTTAAAGTCAAAATAGCTTATGTGTGTTTGGACGAACCAAATTTCAGTATGTGTTCCCTGCCTAGGTATGGTGCACGCCGACCTGAGGGCTTGTTAGACCCCATCCCAGTTAGCAAAGTCTCTGAGCTAGTGGTGCAAATGTGTCCTGGCCCCTTTTTCTCCCCCCTTAGAAACTGTCTTGCGTATTCTCGACTCTTGAAACAACCCGGAAAACAGTGAGCATCTTATAACTAGATAGATTTGGGAAGGGTCCTATTAACCACCAAACTTAGCATCTTATTTTTTAGCACTCCCTACCCCTCAACCGATAAATTTATACATATATTTTTTGTTAATAAAAAAACATCAAACCATTGTTAAGCAGGTTTTATCCATAGAGTGGATGTGGTATTTTGGTGACTGAAACTAGTTTAGAGAATAGACCAAAAAAACCAACAGCCGACCCCCATCCAAACCCACCAAATTTCAGCCTTGTGCCACATCTTATTTTATAAAAAAAATTTGCTATACTGTAAACATTTTTTGTAAAATTTTAATGATAAATAAAATCTTACACTCTTGATTTTTTTTTTGTTGATTTTTTTTAGTGGTCAAGATGAGGGTAAGTATTTTAAGACAATAAAAAATTGCAACTCTTTCTACAAGGATCTATTCGTTTGCTTAAACTCTTTAAATTTAGCTAGGTACATGGTACATTAATTAAGGGTATGACTACATATCAACCAACCCATTTCATTATCACATCACTACAGTATAAATCTCTATACACGAGTGGATGAAGTGTGAGGTGCGCTGAAGAAAAATTCCTACCAGTAAAATACATAGCCCTGTTGTGCTCGCATACCCTTAATGACAATAAAAGTGTAAAAATTTGGGAATTTCCTTGCTTTTGTACATTTAGTGTATATAAATTTTTATCTTAACCCTATTAAGGGCATATGATTTCAGTATACTGGCTTTTTTCATGGAGTGTCACTACTTCTGTAAAGGCTATGACTCAATACAATGGTCATTTTTAAGGTTTTTTGGAATTTTCTGGAAAACTAAGGTATATGGTAAACTGAAATTAAAATGCCATCAACTAGACCCTAGAACCTCTATCTCTGCCAAAAATCAGCTGAATCCATCAAATAATTGATGAGATACAGGATGGCACATACGTACGTATGTACATACACACAGATAACATGATTTCATGATTGAACTTTCTGGATCTCTGGGTTACCTTGACTAATGATGCTGAAATTCTACACACTTATAGAACCTATCAAATAAAAATTTTGTGCAAAGTTTTAACTAATTTGGTTTATTGGTTTTTGACTTATGATTGATCAAAGAAATTAGATTTCCAGCATAGGCCATTCGTGTAGTGTATTAAGGGATAGAGCGCTCTCGCGCCTCCCTTGATTTAGTTGATTTGTTTTGTTTGCAAAAAAATTAGTTGACTAGATGTACCTACCCGGCGGTACCCGGGAAGTCATTTTAGTTTTTAGTTTTTTTGTCTGCACATTTTTTAAATCATACAGAAAATGAAAAAAAAAAATTTGTAAGATAGACAACTCTTATTATATTATTCAAATAAAAATATTAGTTATTCCCCTTGCTGATTTTTTATGTTTAGGTGATTACTTAAAAATGTTTCACACTATCAGTCGTCTTGCTTGCCTATGATTTGGTTGTTTTGTTTTATGGCATATCAACCATTTTCAGGTTATTTAATGCTGAATCCGACCATTTTGGTAAAAGTTTTTATGCTTCAAATTTCTTTTTATCTTCAAAAATTTATTCATGGTGTTTGGTTTTGTTTGGTTGTTTTGTAGAGGAAAATTGTTTTTAACTTTGCAGAACATGATTGAGTTTTGCAAAGGGAAAGGAAAAAAAACAATAACATCAATGTTTGATGCATTTTAAGTCAGGAAGCCGGTATCTTCAGAAAGCTTCGTCTGGTAGCACTAGTTGCTTGCCGATGAAACAATGGAAGGTCTATTTGTTAAGTTAAAGATTTGGAGAAAAGCTATGGAAGTAAAGGTCTGAGAGTGAATGTTGCCAATACTAAATTAATGCTCATCAATGGTTGTAGTGTTGGAAAGTTCCCAGAAAGAGGAAAGTTCCCCGGCTCAGTTTGTGGAAAGGGAGTCGGATGCACCTCAATTTTTTTCTTGCCTTGGCAGAATACAAAATCTTAGACTCCATGGCTAAATTAACATTTTCAGAGAGAACTGTCCAGAAGAGATGATTTATGCTAATTAATTAGGGTACTTGCCGATGAAACAATGGAAGTTGTATTTGTTAAGTTAAAGACTTGGACGAATGCTATGGAAAGTTAAGGTCTGAGAGTGAATGTTACCAATACCAAATTAATGCTCATCAGGGGTTGTAGTGTTGGAAAGCTCCCAGAAAGAGGAAAGTTCCCCGGCTCAGTTTGTGGAATCGTAAAGAGTCATTGAAAATAATTTAGGATTTATTTGATATACGGAAACCTCAAGTATCTTCGGCAAAGAAAGCCTCTAGGAAGCGTAAAAGGTAACTATTTTCAACGTTGGACATTAATCCAAAAAGACAAACGTATGACATGTGGAGGAAGTAAACTTATAAAAACATTATTTTGTAGAGTGAAAACACCCTTCACTATAGTAATGGACTAAGTCTGAAAATGACTGAATTGTGTGTATCGTATTTGTTATTTGTGTCAAGTGAAACAATGGAAGAAGACCTACTTGTTAAGTTAAAGACTTGGACGAATACTATGGAAAGTTAAGGTCTGAGAGTGAATGTTACCAAGACCAAATTAATGATGATCAGTGGTTGTAATGTTGGAAAGTTCCCAGAAAGAGGAAAGTTCCCCTGCTCAGTTTGTGGAAAGGGAGTCGGATGCACCTCAATTTTTTGTGATACGTTTGAGTATTGGATACATAAGAAATGCAGTGGGATTGCCAAGAGATGTTGTTTTGTGGATTTTGCGTAAATTAGGGACAGGCTAGCAGTTGGTGAACATTATTCAAGCAATGCACTGAAATGCTCAAAGTTGTCGCCTAAAGAGATCCTTTATGCTAACGATTTAATGCTTACCTGTGAAACAATGGAAAGTTAAAGACTTGGAGGAATACTATGGAAAGTAAAGGTCTGAGAGTGAATGTTACCGAGACCAAAGTGATGATCAATGGTTGTAGTGTTGGAAAGCTCCCAGAAGGAGGAACATTTCCCTGCTCAATTTATGGAAAGGGAGTTGGGTGCAACTCAATTTTTTGAGGTAATGGTAAACATTGGTACAAAAGAAGTGCAGTGGAATTACAGGTAAGTTGAGAGATGATAACCAGTTTATACGCAAGAAGTTTAAAACAATAAAAACAGATGAGAAGTCAGATGTGGAGAAAGTATATTTAGATGGCGAGGCTATTGAGGTTGTCCAGAAGTTTTGTTACCTTGGTGATATCGTTGAAGCACAGGCAGGTGCTGGTGTGATAGCAAATGTAAGGAGTGGATGGAGTAAGTTCAGGGAACTTTTGGCATAACTAACCAGTATCATGTTACTATTGTCGATCAAGGGAAGAGTCTATCAGGCACGTGTGCGCAGTGTAAACAAGCCGCGTGTGCGTGGTCCCCCTCTGTATGTGACTCGATGTGGCGAGTGTAAAATGCAATAAATTTGGGCAATTTGGGGCATGTCTGACCCCGCTTTGACCCCCTGGAGGTGCGAACCAGAATTTTTCTGAGGTCAAGGATGCTCATTTTATATCCAGAACAATTGCCTCTACATTTTGGCCAAGTTTCAGAAAAATTGAATAAATGGATCAAACGTTATGGGAGAAAAGGGTCATTTTTTGCCATTTTGGGAGCTTTTGACCCCCTGGGGGCACGAACCGGATTTTTTCCACGGTCAGCGACATTTATTTTCTATTAAGAACAATTGCCTCCACACTTTGGCCAAGTTTCAGAGAAATTGAATGGATGGATGAAAAGTTATGGGGAAAAAAATGTCATTTTTTGCCATTTCGGGGCCTTTTGACCCCTGGGTGGCTAACCAGATTGTTTTTTTAAAAATTGGAGAATGTCACTTTCTAACCTGACCAAAGTGACAACCATCCATTGAATTTCAGAGAAATTCAATGGATGGTTGCGGAGAATAATCCGGACGGACGGACATGCCTCAAAACATAAGTCCCCCGATTTTATAAATCGGGGGACCAAAAAGTGATGGTTGCTGATATGTGCTGCATAGAGAGAAATGCTATCAGAATGATAAAATGGATATGTGTAATGTGAGTCTTAAAGACAGGCTTAGATCTGATGACCTCAGAGGAAGATTAAATATGGACAGTATAAAGAGATGTGTGTAGAAAAGGAGACTTTACTGATATGGTCACATTGAAAGAGTGGATGAGAGTTCTTGAGTTCGTAGATGTAGAACAGTTGAGGTAGCAGGGTCAGTTCGTATGAGAAGGTCAAAGAAAACATGGAAGGAAGTGATAAGAATGAATTTGAAAGAAAGAGGGATAAATCAAGACCTGGCTCAAGATAGATTAGTTTGGAAGTAAATTTCTTAGAGTTGTCTAACATCGGGCATTAAACCACGTATGATGATGAATTTAATATATAAGAATATTTTTTATGAATCAATGAAATGAGATTTTTCAAAGTTCATAACAAAATTACTTTCTAATAACATTTTCAATAATGTACAGGTGTCCTTTTCGCTAGGAGCAAAGTGTAGAATTGCATTTATCTTGGGAGGATAATTCTAACTATCTCCTGTTTTCTCTTTTCTTCATTTAGATACCACTCCCATTTAGAGAACGACCTGCTTGTTTTCGGTTCTGAACAAACCGGAAAACAGTGGGTGGTCTATTATTTAGAAAAGTAACGTCAGAAAAGTTAAATAATAATTTTTTTAAAAAGAAATTAAATAATAATTTTTACAATAGTTAAATAATAATTTTTTAAAAAGTTAAATAATAATTTTTAAAAAAAGTTAAATAATAATTTTTAAAAAAAGTTAAATAATAATTTTTTAAAAAGTTAAATAATAATTTTTTTAAAAGTTAAATAATAATTAAAAAAAAAAGTTAAATAATAATTTTTTTTAAAGTTAAATAATTTTAAAAAAAGTTAAATAATAATTTTTTTAAAAAGTTAAATAATAATTTTAAAAAAGTTAAATAATAATTTTAAAAAAGTTAAATAATAATTTTAAAAAAGTTAAATAATAATTTAAAAAAAGAAGTTAAATAATAATTTTTTAAAAAGTTAAATAATAATTTTTAAAAAAGAAGTTAAATAATAATTTTTTTTTAAAGTTAAATAATAATTTTAAAAAAGTTAAATAATAATTTTAAAAAAAGAAAAGTCAAATAACAATTTTAAGAAAGAAGGTCAACTCACAGAGGTCCGTCACTGATGAGTGTGTACATGATGTTTTGGTCATTGAGAAACGTGGCAAGGTCAGGGTATTGCCAGTCAAATGGTTTATTTTGTTCCATGGTGGTTTTGTCCCTGTAAACCCTCATAACACCATGGACCATCTTGCATTCACAATTAACACTGCCGGGCAGAGGGCAGTCAAAGGGGTCCCCATCGGTCCTCGGGGGGTGGATAGGGTGATCTAGACGAGAAACAAAAAGTAAAACAATGGTTACACTCAGAAACAAACAAACAGGGTATCTTTTACAATACTCAGCAGACTAAAAACGCTCAAAAAACAAATATACAACAAATAAAAGTAACTGTAGGCGATAAAAGTTATTTTCAAACTTACCTGTGGCATTTGTTTGTATTCTTAACCCGTTCGAAATGCTATTTATTAGAAATTAAATTATTCGTCACACCAACATCGCACAAATCCAAGATGGTGGTCGTGGGGGGTATGTAATAGAATAAGGACCGGCCGCCATTTTCTTTTTGTGCAAAAAAAAAAAAACAATTTTTTTTTACATCTAATAAAAACCCATGTATACTACGTAAAAATACAAACAAATGTCATAGGTAAGTAGGAAAATATCTATTCTCGATGTAGGTCGCCTTTACTTGTTGCCTATTTATGTTTTTAAACACTTTCTCGTTCGTTTTTTTGACCCCGTTCACGACTCTGCGGAGTAAAGTAAAAGATACCCAAAAAATAATATAAATAACAAAAACAAATAAAAACAAACAAAATATCAGGTTGGAACGAAACTATTTTCTGTCTTTTTTAAATAAATCTCCAATCAAATCAATCGTTGGAGACACTTCGGATGATCGGTAATACCATGAAACTGCAGTAAAGTGTTAACTTTAAATATAGTTTGGTATTTTTAGCAAAAGCCAACAAAACCAAAAAGGGGTAAAAAGAAATATACAAGTAAATGTTACCAAAGGCAAGATAAGTTACTCTTCTACCTGAATAAATCTTTTTCCTGTTTTAACTTATTTTAAAGCGTTTTTTAGTTTTCTAAACAACTAATGTCAACTCTTAGGTTAGAACGAGAAACAAAATGGCTGACAGTAGACGGTCACTTGGATGAGTGTCGAAAATCGCTCAAAAATCGAAAACTAAACAAAATACTGTTAGAGACACATCCAATAATGTAATGTTCAACTGAACTGTATATTTTTTCTATCAGTATTTTGTTTAATTTTCGATTTTTAAGTGATTATCGACACTCCCCAAGTGACTGTCGGCTGTCAGACATTTTGTTTCTTGTTCTAACTAGTTGTATATTCAACTAAAAATAAGTTAAAATAAGTTAAAATACAAAAAAAAACGTATCCAGGTAGGTAGAAGAGTAACTTATCTTGCCTTTGGTAACATTTATTTGTTGCCTATTTGTTTTTTCACTCCTTTTTTGTTTTCTTGGCTCTTGTTAAAAATGCCTGTATATGTTATTGTTATTTGTTATAGATATAGCTCTATCATCTAGAATAGCGAGCACTTTACTTGTCCAAGACCTGCTGTCTTAATTCGGTTTTGTTCCGGTTTGCAAATGCTTTTTTTCATGTTATATATGTAATATGTCGTATATAAAAAAATAATGTCGATTTTTCCCGTGCAACTGCAGCCATTAGAGGAAAATAACTGAACACTTTCGATGCAAATCTTTGACACTCACCACTTACACCAATTCCTAGAACTTCTATCTAGTGGTTGGACTTGAATAGCAATGCACCTGACAAGCGATTTTTTTTCCTTTTTATCCTTGAAGCATGTTCTTTACAATAAAAAAAGAGGTATCACTCCAGTTTTGGTTTTTGAAAATAATTATCCCGGTAAGAAAGATTATGACAATAGAAAACAAAATTTAAATAAAAACCCGAAAAGACACAAAATGTAAGGGAGATAATTCCTTTTTTTTAACTCAAAAGTAAAAATATGAGTTATCCCCCTTATATTTTGAGCTTTTTTCTTTTGTTCATCTCTTCGTGACTTACACATTGAATTTTTGAAACTAATGAACTAAAATTATATTAATGAATCCCAGGTTACATGTGTATATATATATATATATATATATATATATATATATATATATATATATATATATACACACAGACACACATACATAAGGAGGAAATAACATTTTCACCTAAGAACATAGCAATTCCCTTACTTATATATGCTCTGTTGTTACTGGTTTACATTCATCGAGCTTAAATTTGAAGAGGTTGGTAAACAAAGTATTGAAAGTAAATGCTAAAACATACTTTCACAATAATTATATATATATATATATATATATATATATATATATATATATATAGTGTGTGTGTTGCTTTAATTATTTTACTGGCTTTAAAATAATTAAGCAACACACACTAAATATAAATATATATATATATATATATATATATATATATATTTATATTATATGAGAGAGAGAGTGAGTGTGTGTGTGTGTGTGTGTGTGTGTGTGTGTGTGTGTGTGTGTGGCTTAATAATTTTAAAGCCAACTTTAGATTACGATATTGATTGAACATCAAATCCTCAGATGATTTAAAAATTTTAAAAAACGGAATTTTAAAACTTACTCTTCAATTTTTAGAATGTTACCAAAGGCAAGATAAGTTACTCTTCTACCTACCTAGATAAGTTTTTTCGTGTTTTAACTTATTTTAAAGTGTTTTTTAGTTTACTACACAATTTTTAGAGATAGTTTGGGTAGTTGATGAGGTTGAGAAGTAGGGTAGCCAGTAGAAATAAGGTAGAAAGAAAAAGATGGATTTTGGGATGGTCAGGTGGGTGTGAGATAAACACCTTGCTTATGGGTGTCCAAGGCATTATAGTGTCATAAGCGAGACCCGCCTATGAAGAGTCCAGAAGGTTGAAATCTTTAATTGTCGATGTAAGCCTTATTATTTACTCACTAGGAGTCTTTACACAGGTCGTCGTCAGTGTCTGCTCACTGGAAATAACAAGTGGTGTCCCTTGAATCTGAGTGATGACAAGTCTCACTAGATTTCAGCATTCTCTGCATCTGTATTATTATTATTATTATTATTATTATTATTATTATTATTGCTCTGTTCTTTAGAGTATTGAGCATTTTTTAATTATTTGGTTGTTTGGTTTTACGGCATATCAACCTTTTTGGGGTTATTTAATGTCAAATCTAGTCATTTTGGTAAAAGTTTTTATGCTACAAGTTCTTTATATCTTTAAATATTTATTCATGGTTTGGTTGTTTTGTAGAAGAAAATTGCTGTTTTTGTTTTTAGCTTTGCAGAACATTATTCAGTTTTTGCAAAGGGAAAAGAAAAAACAATAACATCAATGTTTGGTGCATTTTTTGTTCGGACAGCCTTATCTGGTAGCACCAAAATTTTTTTAATTAAATGCAAACTATTTACCAATTTTTAAAAAAAATCCTGTGTTTGGCAACACCTTGGATATCCTTATCTTTATAAAGTTATATGTATATGTATACATATTTATTATGTGCAGGATTCACTCCTAAACTAAGTAACCGATCATAAAGAATTTTGAAAGGAAACTGCTAGGCGTAAGGGGTGCAAATGTGGGCTATATTTAGTCTGATTTAGTTTAATGCAAAGGTTGGAAGAAGGGGGTGGAAGCCTTTTGTAAAAAATTCAGATACCTGTGGCATGTGTGAAGTTTTTAACATAGGTATTAGACATCAATTAATAAATATTCCACGATTTCAGTTTCTTTGGCATATTTTAAAGGATTGTTAGGGGGTAAAATATGGGCGCACCCTCCTCCCATTTGAAAATTTAAATATTTCAAATTTTCATTGAATTTGATCCATATTCATTCGACACGAATTCAGCAAGATTCCCTGAATTTCAATTTTTTCTTAAGATCCTTTTAAGCTTAAGCTTTAAATTTGAGACATTTTCTAGAATCGAAATTATGTAATCGCTTTGGATCAAAATTAGTATAAGGATTCTAGACGCAAGGTTTAGTTTTTGAATTTTTGAGATGAGGATTGATAATTTGGATTATTCGGATTACTGTTCTCATCTAGAGTGTTATTCTCGCAACATTTCGGCCACAAGCATATAATACTAAGTACACTTCAGTTCTAAGTGACAGTCATCTGAAGGTTGAAGGTTAAATTCTCGGTGTGGGCGATACGAAGAATTGCGCATTACTGAAGGCTTCTCTCAGTCATGGCTGACGGAATGAGAGCATGCTACTCCCGTGGATAAAATAAACGGTTCTGTTCAAATTCCGTCTAGATTCCTGAGTTCGACAGAAATATTCCCGAGTTCGAAAAGATACACCTGAAGAAGGCCGGAGGTTACAGCGACCGAAACGTTGTGAGAATAACACTCGAGATGAAAACAGTCGTCCGAATAATCGCAATTATACACAAGGTTTAGTACCATTATATCTTGGTTTTGATTTTCGTAAAGGGACATAAAAGTGGTGCAAAAATGGAATTTATTTTACCTGCCCTGGGACAGGTATTCTTCTACTTATATATTTATATATTTTTTTACTCATGGGTCATCGCTTATCAAGGCCAACAGCCACTCGAGGATAAGTGTTAATGAGATGGATAGAGTGTTGGTTTAATAGTAAAGAATATTTGAGAGGAGTGCCAATGATGAGTCGAAATCAACAAAGGTTGGTTATTTATGGGAACGGATAATGACATTTTGGTTGACATTGGATTTGGTTGACAGCCATGTTGTAGTCTGCAGCCCCGTGGTAAGAATCACTGTTCATGGAAATTCCACCTGACGGAGGAAGAAAGGAAAGTTCTTTTCCCATTGTGGTAGCTATTAGGTAGATGATTAAGCCACCGATAATATTTTTTTATATTTCAATATTTAAAAGGAGAAAACTCTTTTGTACCCTAAAATTATCTCCCTTGGCAAGATAAACTTTAGAAGACATTTTGAAGCAAGATTTATCTGCCCTTGATGAGAAAGATTGAAGCAAGATTCATCTGCCCTTGATGAGAAAGATTGAAGCAAGATTCATCTGCCCCTGTATAGACAAGATGATATAAAAAAAAAAACCCAGGGAAATCTAAAATGGAGGATGCTACCGAAATCAGCTTAAAGACAGACAATAAATCATTTCATATTGTTGATCTTCATGGAATCGTTTTCATCCAATTTATTTCTTCATATTTGTGTCTCACCACTCACACACGACTTCACAACAGTAGCAAAACGAGTTATTGTTGTGAATGCCTTACAAGGATAAACCACAGATTGGAGCTCAGTCGAGCACCTTCTAGGGAAATAATGATAAAGTAGAAAAGAACTGGCAATGTCTCTTCTGTGATAAAGGGGCTGTAGAGAAGTCGATTTTCACTCAGTAAAGGCAAGAAAGCGTGTGCCAAGCGGCACCTCCCCAAATGTGGCGGCAGTACTCCATCTTAGGACGTATCTGACTCTTATATAGGTAAAAGTATATTCGTATGAATGGTAAAACTGATTCTGTTGTCGGTATTCTTGCAGGAGGGGCCGCGTAATGATTGCCAACATCCCTAAGTGAAAGTAATATTATGGAATTGACTGGATTCGAACTTGGCACACCTAGGTTGCCAGTTCGTGTCGTTATCCACTTAACCACCGTCACCTCCCATATAGGTAGAAGATTGCATCAAGTCAGGTACTTTCTGGAGCAGTAGAATGATCCAACTATTTTTGCAGTAATTTTAGCAACAGATTGGATATTTTATTTACCTCCTCTCCAGGAGGTTAGACACAAGGTCAAGTATGGGTTTTGATGAAAGTATGGCACAATGCGTGAGATTTTGGGGAGTTGAGAGCTCCTTACTGCATTCGTGGGCCTTGTGCCAAACTTGTGCTGAAATTTCGGGAAAGCCGCAAAGTTCAACAAAGATATTCTGTACTCGGTGTGATCGTGACACAAGAGCTGACAGTTGAAATCGCTGAGTGCACTGTCCCTCGGTCATGTTTGTAGGACTGAGGGTCGATGTCAAAACAATTAATGACAGGTGCAGTTGAAGGGGTCAGGGATCAGATTGTCGTCATTCGACAACATCAGTTAAGAACTGAAAAACAAAACATATTACTCGAGACGCAAGGAGGCAAGTGTGCCTTGACTGGTTCTGTTTCCCCCTTCCTTTCTCTCTTGCTCTGTCTCTATCTCTCCCTCTGTATCTCTCTTTCTCTCTTTCACTTTCCCCCTTCTCTTTCTCTCTCTCATACGAGAGACAGGGTTTTGAATTCGGAAGATACGTACTCATTTTGCTGCGGTCTCTGAAAAGTTATAAAAATGTCTTCAGTAAAATAAATCTATTTTTATAAGAAACGGAATAATGGTTTCTTTCCTTATTACAAATAAGGTTCTTTTGCAGCACAATGGTCCCCAGCCAGTCAGTCAGTCAGCTACCGGTTCCAGAAGAGAAGGCGACAGCGATTATCGTCTAAACGATGATTGCTCACTGGTAAGAACGGCAAGTAATTACGTGCACATGCCGCCCCGTCTAAAGGAGCTTTGCCACAAAAGTGTTTCTGTGGAACAAACTGGATTCGAACCCGGCACACCCAGGTCCATGTCGTAAACCACTTAGCCACCATGCCTAACAGATTGGATATACGTCTTCCATTTTGGATCTGGAGTGAAAGTCAGTCCTAGGAGCTTATTAAGACGAGAGGCTTCCTCAAGGAGAGAGCCATTCATTTTGATTGGGGAAAATCATGGATCTGAGCATTGGTGGTGAAAGGAGAGAAGCTTGATTTTAGAGGTGTTAAACGTGACAAGCCACTTTCCCTCCATTGAACCACATCCTCCAGGTCAGAAGAGAGAGAACCAGCAACATGTATAATTTAAGAGTTGTTACATTTAAAAAAAAAAATACAATTTTTGACCATTCTAAAGTTTACGAAAGCACTGTCACAGTTGAATGAGTGCATTCCGAAATTTTACAACTGAAAGAAAAAAAGAGAAAAAAAATATTAAGATATTTAAGTTTTTATTGAAATGGCTTCATTTAATTAAAAAAACACTTTATATTAAGAGTTTGTTGGAAATATTTGACTATTTCAAAATATTTAGAATTAAAACTCTTCACTGACCAATTTTGTTTTTTTTACAAGGGTTATTTCAATGATTACGTAAAATGACAAACATTGTTCGTTTTTTTAAATATAATTTTATAATATAAAAAGATTAATGATTCACAAGACTATTTTATTTCAAGTATTATTTAATAATGTAAACATATTGTTTTAAATACTTAATTAAAAATATTATTTTAAATAATTAATTAATTAAAAATATTATAACACATTTTTAGTATAGAATGACCTCCCTCGTATAATTTTTTTTATTAAATTCTCAATCCTTTGTGAAATCCAACCATATTTATTTATTCCATGCCTGACTTGTCTACCAAGTTTCAGCCATGAATGTCCAACAGTCTTTGATTAATTGCAGTTCAATAACATGCAGGGACACTTTGGTGATCGTCTTATCAGTTAGAAGTGTGATCCTGAATGGGCTTCACACTCACAGAACTTTAACCTCTCTAAATTCTTATGTGCAAGTTTATCTCAAAAGGTAATGTCTTTTGAAACAATCGCTTTTTGAACTGAGGAGGGACACCACAATCAAAAATCAGGGCAGTACCAAGAGAGGGGGTTTGTCAGAGTTTTTGATAATTTTGCATGTTGTATCAAGGTGTACTTAGCAAGGAATGGCGATAAAGCAAAGACTGTTGTATATTTATGACTGAGGCTTGGTGGACAAGTCAGTCATAAACTGAAGTTTATTTGTACCAAATATGGTTGGATTGTTAAAAGTAGGGATTTTATTAAATATTCCATGGGTGGCATTTGGGGGGGGGGGGAGGGGGGTCACTCTGTATTATAATCTTTCCAGATTATTCAAAATGTACAAAGTCTTCTATAAAACTTTAATTTCAAATCCTTTAAAATTAACTAGAATACTCGTCCCTGGACGGATTTAGACAATTAATATTTATTCTTTTCCATTTTACATCAAGCAACAATCAAATAATATCGTTGTTAATACAGGGTTGAAATTCAAAGTCAGTCCAGAACGATGGAAGTCATAAATACTTCGTCCACAATGCAATCATTTTGCATGCAAAAAAACAAAACAAAAGGCAGAATGATGTGAACTTCAAAACCATGATATTTGTGAAAATACAACTACTACCAATAATAATAATAGGTAACATCGACCCAAAAGTACAGAAAATTTGTGTCGGATCGTTCAAGGTTGGGCATGGAATTTCTTGTGTTAATCTACTTTCCCGGGCAACGCCGGGACACAGGTCAGCTAATTTTTTAATGAAACATAAAAATCTGAGTAAGGTTTTTTCATGGTATAAATAAATATATTTCAGGTGTGGAGATTGTTCATGAAGGTTTTACAAAAAATCCTATCAACCTAACAGTAATTATATAACCCTAACAGTAATTAGATAAGAGTGCTCGATAACAAGTAGAGCCATATATTAGTTTAGAATAATATTTTTATACAACATATTTTGCAACATATGGCTCAGCCTCTTTGAGCTAAAAATATGCTAAATATGAATGTATATATATTTAAAAATGTGTGTGCATATATATATATATTAAAATGTGTGTATATATATATATATTAAAATGTGTGTATATATATATATTTTTTTTTAAATGTGTGTATATATATATATATTTTTTTAAATGTGTGTATATATATATATTTTTTTTTAAATGTGTGTATATATATATATATATATTTAAATGTGTGTATATATATATATATTTTTTTAAATGTGTGTGTATATATGTGTATATATTTAAAAATGTGTGTATATATATATTTAAAAGTGTATATATATATATATATATATATTTAAAAGTGTGTGTGTGTGTGTATATATATATATATTATATATATATATATTTAAAAGTGTGTGTGTGTATATATATATATATATATATATTTAAAAGTGTGCGTGTGTGTATATATATATATATATATATACACACACACACGTATATATATACGACACAATCACGTTGACACACCGGTTCCCGTTAGATCACCGAAGTTAAGCAGCGTCGAGCCTAGCCAGTACTAAAATTGGTGACCATTTGGGAATACCAGGTGCTGTATATGCTTTCTGCTTATCTCGGCATTGTTTCCAGTCGTCTTGTATTACTACTTGCCATTGGAATCAAGCAATGCCGACTCAGGAGAGCGGTTGTTGGGGATTGCGCAACCCTTGCAATTACAA
Source organism: Sepiola atlantica (assembly GCA_963556195.1). Taxonomy (NCBI): domain Eukaryota; kingdom Metazoa; phylum Mollusca; class Cephalopoda; order Sepiida; family Sepiolidae; genus Sepiola; species Sepiola atlantica. The sequence goes on along the minus strand of OY744543.1, from coordinate 10,475,817 downwards.
ATTCACGCGTGGGCAGCCCCTGCGGGGCACTCATACGTCGAAATCTACGGGAGAGTCCATCATATATATATATATATTGTGCATATTTAGACAGCATTTTTTCATTGAAGCAAACATTGTTAAAAATAACAGAATTCTTCATTATACCTTTTTTATTTTTTTTTTACATTTTTCTAATGATATTTTTTTGTGTTAAAATAATAAAATTAATGTATGTTCCATATGTATGGTGAATTCTTTCGATTCTTCGTCGAATCATCTTCAGGTGACAAAAACAGATGAACAAAAAAGCTTGAGAAAAAAAACCAAGAATTTCAAAAGATAGTCGCAGAATTTTAATATTTAACATCTTTCTTGGAACAGTGCGAGACCATTCTTTTGACTTCACGTGCACGTTTCTCTGCTATCTTTTGAAATTCTCTTTTCTCCAACTTTTTTTTTTCATTTGCTTTTGTCACCTGAAAATGATTTGATGAAGAATCAAAAACGTTTGTGATACATATGGAACATACATTAATATTTTTTTGATTTTAATACAAAAAGGATCATTAGAAAAATTGAAAACATAAGAAAAGAAATGTGGTACAAGGTGTGCCCGGAGTACCTTGCTTGTGCGGCCTTGAGTCAAACTTGACAAAAGAGGGTTGTAGGCTTTTTTTTTCTGGATATCAAATATTGCCAGGCTGTCAGTTAATTTGTATTCATATAATAACGCTGTCAGTCATGGAGTGCAAATAAGTCTAAGAGTAGGCTCATCAAGTCATTAACGTGCACCTACAAAAGGGTATAACGATGAAGGTTTTTTTTTACTGACAGGCATTTCTGCTTTCTTTCTTTTCTTTTTTAGTAGGGGAAAACAGTTCTGCAATAGGCGACAAGCAAAGCAGTTGTCATCCTGTCAGTTGCCACAATGAGCTGAAAAACGAAAGTAAGAATAATGGAATCTTAAGAAATAAAGTATATTTCATAAGAAAAGGCAAACAATGCCTTATTTGTATTCAAACAATTTCAGTTGTGGACTCAAAGAATTCCTCACATCCGAATTAAGACAACATTCTCTCTAAGACAGCAGATAATTAATGCTCGTTCATGCCAGTGATGCCAAGGAAAGAGTTTTCTGGATCTGACTCTAAGCATGGGCACAAAACTATGGGCAAAGAACTGGTTAGAATGAATGTGACTTTCGTGATCCCGGATCTTTTCACAATGGCCCTGTGCCAGGGTGATAATGTGACAATGGTTCCTCTAACAAAGATATCACCTGAGAGCACTCCCGGGCCACAATAGTACAACTGAATAACAATAGACATGGACGTGCATTGTTTATAAAACCAAATTATAAAAACATGTAAGGAAGAATGTGACAAGTGAGAGCTTGAATTCAGTGTGATTCACTATCGCAGCCTGTGACGTTAACTACTTCTTCGCCTCACCTTAACCTAAAAACTTCTGATGAAAAAAAACAACGTTGAAAATATACAAAACACCTTTACTTCGCATGGGTGCAGATACATCTGATAAAGAAATGCTTTTATTTTTATAAACCTGTGTTGCGTTGGTTTCTGACAAACTGGGTATTTATTTAATGTAGATACATATGCGTGAAACAGTTGCAGAGATTAAACGCCGAGGATTTGGAAGCACAACTAATCTAGAATGGAAACTCCCAAACAGCACCAGTAAGCGAGGATCTCATTGGTAATCAATAAAGGGGTCTTCATCGATTGAGTGTTTGACAAATCCTGCAACAAACTAAGCCATCATGCGGAATGATCTTGTATTCCAGTGGATCATCCTAACATCCAAAACTGAGCGAATCGGATCGGCTGGCTTCCAAAGCTTTTCTACTCTAATTTTTTTTTCTGCGCGGATCCTTGTTTAACGCATCCATGTGCAGCACTTTCATTTTTCTCAGATATTAGTGATTTATAATTTTTTTTTTTTTTTTATGGAAATCGCTCCAGACAAGACACGAAGCCACTTGATGTAAGGAACTAAAAAAAAATACTACTTCAAGGTAAAAAAAAAAAACTAGCCAACAATAATTGTTAGATGGATAGATTCCGACTCAGAAAACAGCAATTCTTCCCCCTTTCTCAGAAACATCGCTCATGGAATGTGAAGAATAAAGGACAAAAAAAAAGGGAAGCAAAAGTTACGAGGCTGCCGAAAGTAAACCCACCAGTCACTTTCCACTCTCCTTTTACAAATTAACCCATCTCTGGCCAGGTCTTAATTTATCCCTCCCTAACAAATGGCACCCATGGAATCGTCAATAAAATTCACAATGATTTTATAAATAGATTGATAAAATATCTTATAAATAGATTGATAAAATATCTTATAAATAGATTGATGAAATATCTTATCAATAGATTGATGAAATATCTTATCAATAGATTGATGAAATATCTTATCAATAGATTGATGAAATATCTTATCAATAGATTGATGAAATATCTTATCAATAGATTGATGAAATATCTTATCAATAGATTGATGAAATATCTTATCAATAGATTGATGAAATATCTTATCAATAGATTGATGAAATATCTTATAAATAGATTGATGAAATATCTTATCAATAGATTGATAAAATATCTTATCAATAGATTAATAAAAAATATTTTATCAATAGATTGATAAAATATCTTATCAATAGATTAACAAAAATGTTTTATAAATAGATTGATAAAATATCTTATCAATAGATTAATAAAAAATATTTTATCAATAGATTGATAAAATATCTTATCAATAGATTAATAAAAAATATCTTATCAATAGATTAATAAAAATGTTTTATAGATTAACGAAAGTAGTTATAGTTTTATAACAATTTAATTTCATTAATAATTTGATGACAAACCGATACCGTAATAATCAAATTTAACTATCAAAATCCTTTTATTTAAAAAAATGCGAAACAAAAACGAAAGTAAAAGGATTCTCAGGTGGGATGGGGAGGTGGAGGGGGGGGGGGGGGCAGGATCTCGTGATTAATAAATTGAAATGAATACAAAAAAACAAACAAAAAACAATAACAAATAATTATGATAAAAATTGTTGTTCCAAACGAACAAAATAAAGACAAAAAAAAGAGAGAGGGAAATATTTGAAAGTGTTTGAAAGAGAAATCTACTTGAAAGAGAGTAAGAAAAATGAAAGAGGGGGAGAAAGTAAAAAGAGGGGAAGTAAGAAAAATGAGAGGGAGTAAGAAAAATGAGAGGGAGTAAGAAAAATGAGAGGGAGTAAGAAAAATGAGAAAAGTAGGAGAAATGAGAAAAGTAGGAGAAATGAGAAAAGTAGGAGAAATGAGAAAAGTAGGAGAAATGAGAAAAGTAGGAGAAAGAAAAATTAGAGAGGGGAGGGAGAAAGAAAGAGAGAGGGGAGAGAGAAAGAAAGAGAAAGGGGATAAGAAAGAAAGAGAAAGGGGGATAAGAAAGAAAGAGAGAGGGGAGAGAGAAAAAAAAGAGAAAGGGGGATAAGAAAGAAAGAGAAAGGGGGATAAGAAAGAAAGAGAGAGGGGAGAGAGAAAGAAAGAGAGAGGGGAGAGAGAAAGAAAGAGAGAGGGGGAGAGAGAAAGAAAGAGAGAGGGATAAGAAAGAAAGAGAGAGGGGGAGAGAGAAAGAAAGAGAGAGGGGAGAGAGAAAGAAAGAGAGAGGGGGAGAGAGAAAGAAAGAGAGAGGGGGAGAGAGAAAGAAAGAGAGAGGGGAGAGAGAAAGAAAGAGAGGGGGAGAGAGAAAGAAAGAGGTACTCAATTAGTAAATGGAGAAGACTGAGAGAGAAACGGAAATTGGCAAAATGTAGGAATTGTATTAAAACGTTAGTAACAAAAATCTGATGAGATAAGTAGCCGATCACCAAAAATCAAAACAAAAAAAATCATGTTGTCAAATCACACCATTCGATATTTCAAAGAAAAATATCATCGCATCACGAAAAACAATAAAAACAAAAAAACAACAACAAAAGACAGCAACAACAACAAAAAAAAAATCAGTGGCACTAACATTGGTTGCTACCACAGAAAATAGTCGTGAAGTGTCTTGGAGGATGGAAAGACCGAGAAGGAGTAGCAGTATCCAGACCTCGACCGAAAGAGCACAGAGAATACTAGAATCCCGAGGATTCATATTGCCACTCAAGTTCCAGAGAAAGTCAACGACCGTTCTAAATGGGAATTCAATGGTAAAGTCGTTGTTGCAAGAATCTTTGAGATAACCCCGCAGATAAAAATCGGGGCTTTTAAGGTTGAGTAACCGATTCAGGATCACACCTCACTAATGAGACGATTATATAGGGTGGGCAAAAATAAGTATCCTATTTTTAAAAATTCATAACTTTTTTATTTATTGATTTTTTTAAATTTTTTTTTTTAGAATAAGTAAAGGACCCCTTCCGAAGCAAGCATGAGCCGTATTAGCCCTAAGGAACGTACCCTCATTTAGAAAACATTATTTTTGCTTAAAAAACTCAAAACAGTGTAAAAAACAATACTTTAGTTTTTGTAAGTATTAAGAAGTGTTTTTTGGCTAAAATATGTTTTGTTTATTTCAAAAAATCTCGGAAGGGTCAGTCTACACACACATAAAGTTTGGTGAGTTTAACTTTTATTTTGTGGAAGTTATTCAAATTCAAGTTATTCAAATTTAAAGATAGGACCCTTATTTTGGCCCACCCTGTATAAGTGTTTTGTTCTTTTGGAAGGAGGGAGGGGCACCCTGTAAAACTTTTAAATTAATTATAGAAGTTTGTACCTGTATAATTTCGATTATTTAGACTTCTGTTCTCATCTTGAGTGTTAGCATCACAAGGTTTCGGTCGCTGTAACCTCCGGCCTTCTTCAGGTGTATCTCTTCGAACTCGGGAATATTTCTGTCGAACTCGGGAATCTGGACGGAATTTCAAACCGAACCCTTTATTTAATCCATGGGGGTAGCATGTTCTCGTTCTGTCACCGCACTGAGGATTGAACCTTCAACCTTCAGATGACTATCACTTGGAACTGAATTTTACTTAGTACTATATCCACTGCGCCATGGGTCCTTGTGGAGGTTACATCGGCCGAAACGTTGTGGTTTGGTAGTTTTGTTTTACGGCATATCAACCCTTTTTGGGTTATTTAATGCCGAATCTGGTCATTATAGTAAAAGATTTTATGCTTCAAGTTCTTTATATCTTCAAATGTTTAATCATCGTTTTTGGTTTGGTAGTTTTGTTTTACGGCATATCAACCCTTTTTGGGTTATTTAATGCCGAATCTGGTCATTATAGTAAAAGTTTTTATGCTTCAAGTTCTTTATATCTTCAAATGTTTAATCATCGTTTTTGGTTTGGTAGTTTTGTTTTACGGCATATCAACCCTTTTTGGGTTATTTAATGCCGAATCTGGTCATTATAGTAAAAGTTTTTATGCTTCAAGTTCTTTATATCTTCAAATGTTTAATCATGGTTTTTGGTTTGGTAGTTTTGTTTTACGGCATATCAACCCTTTTTGGGTTATTTAATGCCGAATCTGGTCATTATAGTAAAAGTTTTTATGCTTCAAGTTCTTTATATCTTCAAATGTTTAATCATCGTTTTTGGTTTGGTAGTTTTGTTTTACGGCATATCAACCCTTTTTGGGTTATTTAATGCCGAATCTGGTCATTATAGTAAAAGATTTATGCTTCAAGTTCTTTATATCTTCAAATGTTTAATCATGGTTTTTGGTTTGGTAGTTTTGTTTTGTTTTACGGCATATCAACCCTTTTCGGGTTATTTAATGCCGAATCTGGTCATTATAGTAAAAGATTTATGCTTCAAGTTCTAAAAATAAAATAAAAAAGGGGAGGGAGAAAGGGAGAGGGGCTGTTGTTTTTTTTTGGGTTTTGTAGAACATAATTAAGTTTTACAAAAAAAAAAAAAAAAAAAAAAAAAAAAAAAAAACGTCAATGTAGGTGAATTTCGTCTCAGGGTGCCACAGGGCAGCCTGATCTGGTATCACCAGGAAACGTTGTGAGAATAACACTCAAGATGAGAACAGTAGTCCGAATAATACAAATGGCTGTTTCACAACCTTTTCGGTTTGGTTTGTCCAATTCACAGGATATAAATACGTTTTAGGTCATTTCATGTTCTATTTGTGGGCATTAATTTAAGTTTTTATCAGGGCTTACATGGTGTTGCAATCCGAGTATCAAGGTTTGCTGTGAAAATAATAGAGTTCAACTTACAAGCATTAAGAATACAAAAGGCAGACACTTTCCGTCCCCTATACATAACTCTAGTACGGCCCATTTTTGAGAATGCACTACAAGAAACAAATCCTTATCTCCAAAAAGATATCTCACACTTGGGGCATGTTTGACGGTCCGAAAACCAGGATGGTGACAAAAATCTTCACACTTATCTACAAAGAGTGATTTCAAAGACTAAATCTGTTCTCACTTTAGTGGCAGCGAATGCAAGGGGTACCCGATTCTTGTATATATCATCAATCGAGGAGATTCTCATCACACCGGCTAGTTGCGGTCTCTGTGTGCAACTGCAGAAGATGCACCATCGTCGCTTTTGTCTCAATAGAAGAAAGGCAGCATTCTCTGTCCGTTTTTCTGCTCCATTGAACAGCCCATAAAGGAGGCTATCAGGATGCCTACCATATCCAGGTTCAAAGTTGTTTTTTTTTGTTTTTTACTTAGTTCACCCCAAACAAGGCAAGTTGTCACGGTAGACGTAAGGGGCTTCTGAGAAGAGAATTAGAGTGAAAATGAGGGGGGGGGGGGGGTCATCCTAAATTGGGAGCTGTGCAGCTAGGGGCTTGTTCACATTAGTTTTAAATTTCTGCATGTCGATACAGTCGGGGAAACAGGGAGCAGGGAGGGAGTCCCAAAGTCCGGCAGCTCGAGGAAAGAAGCTATTAGAGTAGAAGTGTCTCTGGCACATGGGGACCTCCACAGTGAATGGATGGGATTTAGCTGATTGTCGGGTTGGTCGAGTGTATTTACATCAAGGGGGCACCAGAGCAGCAAGTTCATTGGAGCACATTCCATTGAAGTACTTGTAAAACAAGCACAAGAATGCAACATTGCGCCGATGAGACAGGGGGCTGGAGCTTGGTGGATAGTGAGAGACCTATTAAATTAGCAACTCTTTTTTGGACCTTGTCTAATGGGGAGAGACTAGTGAATGCTGCACCAGCCTAGATGTGACAACAATACTCCATGTATGTGCAGATGGTGGCTTTGTAGATATATAGGATACTGTCAGGTGTGAGAAGTTTTCTAGCATGGTAGAGGGAGCCCACTTTCTTTGCAGCAGACTTGGCTTGGACAAACATTCGACGGTATATAGAAGTACACTTCTGTCTTTTACATGGCTTGTTGCACTTTGAATGACTGGTTAACCGTTTTTTTTTTTTCATACCAGCTTAGGATCCGTCTTCAGTGTCATTCTTGCAAATAGGGACTGCATCGCTGGTGGGCAGTCATTTTTATCGGAATAAGGTATGGTTCGGCTCAGTCATAGGTGGTTAACCCTCTCAGGGAACACCTCTTCTTTCCAGAGGCGGGGAGAGCAGCTATTTTTTTCACCTGACCAGAGTGACCCCTCTGGGGAGCAGGTTTTTCCAACGTTTGGGCCTTGTACCACATTTTGCTGCCGTGGGAAGCAATTAACAGTTTCGATGCATCTATGACTACTATAGATACGCTAGGATATGAACTTGACATGATCAGGTCCATAGTCTGTAATATTATCCATTATGCCAACCACATGCCTCCTGATAAAATTTACTTTTTTTTCATGTTCTTTTTATATGTAATTATTAGAAAATTTTTGTTTGTCTGTTTTACGGCTTGCCAACAGATTTTTTTCACCTATAGCCGTTCTCAGTGGTAGTAAAGGTAAAGGTCGCATAGCCTGGACGCGCACGAGTGTCGTTGCCGACATCGCACACTGCCCATGGCCGTAGCGGTGGTGATTTGTTAAGAATCACCGTGTCTAGGGCACAGCATATGGAAGACGGAGCCCATCCCTCTCCTTCCGCTGCCTTGAACCTTCCCTGAGTTTTAGTCAGGTACCCATTTACTGCTGGGTGGACAGAGGGAGTTTTCAGACCCGAAAATTCGCATGCCGTGAGTGGGCGAATTTTCTCGGTGGTATCAGATCATAATGACGAGAGTAGAAAGTGACTATCTTGGATTTACTTTCGGCGCCCCTGTAACTCTCGTTTCCCTTATTTTTGTCCTTTAGTCCTCACATTCCATGAACGATGTTTCTGACAAAGGGGAAAGAATTGCTGTTTTCTGGCTCGGAATCTATCCATCTAACACTTATCGTTGGCTAGTTTTTTACCTGGAAGTAGTATTTTTTTTTTTTTAGCTCCTTACATCAAGTGACTTCATGTCTTGTCTGGAGTGACTTCCATAAAAAAAAAAAAAAAATTAAATTAAACAATGGATTCAACAGGATTTGAACTTGGTTTACCGATTCCATAGTCTGTGCCAGGAACCATTACGCCATCTGCTCTTGCATGTGTGAAGTGTTTCAATTCGAACAAAGATATGTTAAACTTCTCGTGACTAGAAATCTAGTATCGGGGTTATCTAAGTTTACACAAACCCGGACAAGCCGACGGACCGAGTAAACTATATTATGAAGATGTGGACAATCTAAAAAGCCTAAATCGACTTTTCTCATTAAGACACAGGCTAATGTAAAAAAAAAAAAAAAATGAAAGAAATAATTGATTAACTCAAATGCTGCACTGAATCAGAATTGTGTCGAACAGAAATTTATATGATGGACTTGCTTGAAAAAAACAAAACAATTAGTTTACGTCTAAATGATATCACTTGAAAATGACAAAAAAAAACAAAAAACAAACAATAACCAACAGATATTCTGCAAAGATAAAAGAAACTCATTCTTCCACATGATAAATTCTATAAAATAAAATAAAAAGTTAAAATTAAAAAAAAAAAAAAAAAAAAAAAAAAAACATGCAATTCTCAACAACGCAATAATATTCAACCTTTATGCTGGGATGTTAAAAGGTCTGTTCAGTTATTTCTTTCATTTTTTTTTTTTTTTTTTTTTTTTTTGTGGGTAGAGGAAAAGGAATAATTTCTATCATTTCTCCCGAAAGAGAGTTTCTGCAATAAAGCCATCTCAACAACATGGTGTCGGAATTGAAATTTTTAAATCATCAAAACCTACAAGGATTTAGACAATCTCCGCACTCGCACAGAACCTCATGCATAAAATTACACACAAGTTAAGAACAAAACAGGGACAAAAGCCCAGAGCCAAAAACAAAAGAAGAGAAGAAAACGAGGAAGAGAAGGAGATTGAACAAAATCAAAATGGTGGATTGTCAAAAAACACAAACACCAAAAATTTGCAAAATTCCTTGGCAATTAATAAAACATGGATCATTTTTTATTTAAAAAGTTGAGTTATTTTTTGTATATCTTATAAATTTCCGGATTTCAATATCATAATAATTTTTGAAATTTTGCAGTAAAATAAGAATTCTTTTGTGTTATTTTTTTTTATCTAAGTTATACCTGGTACTTTTCCTAAAAAAAGATTAGTAAAACTATTTAATCTGTAGCTAAGAGAAATTAAAGTATTGCCTTTTGTAAGGGTATTATTTCTGAAAGGGAACATAATGGTTTAAAATAAATGAATAAATGGATCAATCATAGTCGAAGGTAACCGGAAGGCTCCCTTTTTTATTGGCTACTATGCCGAGATGTAGGGGAGGGTACCACTCCTTTCCCTGGATTGATCCACTTACCTTTGATCCTCAACTTACAACACTGAGCATTCAGCAAAGAGGTGTCAAGAACCATTTTTTAATCTTTGGTATAATTCGACCGAAGATTGAACCCCAGTCTCACAGTGCACTTATAATATTAAATCTGGTCATTAATTTTGAACTGGAGTAGTAATAAATTTGATTAACTTTTCAAATTCTGTACAAGATTTGTAATCTGACAATGTTTACACATCAAGTATTTAGAATTTTACTTGCCTAGTGTATAACTAATGTTTCAGCCTGACTCACCGACCGGAAGTCACTGAATTATGTAACAATTAACTAATTTCATTAATTACATAACATTTATGATTGGTAGAGAAATAGCTGAATAGATTGTCTAAAGAGCAGACGACATGTTTGGTTTAGTTTTTTGGATTTAATTTATTATATCAAATGTTAGTTAATCAACGTTTGTTTCTTTAAGGCGTTTTCTTATATACTTTAATAACATAATGCATGCTAAAATATACCTTAATTATGGGATTGAGTTATGTTCTAAACAATTCCGTTTCAATTGTTCTAATTAACCGTAATTTATAAATAGCTGAACAAGTCATCTATCTTTCTTTCTCAGTTATCTATGCATTTCTCCTGTTCCATCTCACTATCTTGATTCAACCGCACTCTTATATTTCTTAATGTCTCTCTGACAATTTAGAAAAAGAGTACGGTCATTTTGGTGAAAGTTTTTATGCTTCAAGTTCTGTATATCTTTAGAAATTTATTCATGGTGTTTGGTTTGGTTGTTTTGTTTTACGGCATATCAACCCTTTCCTGATTATTTAATGTCGAATCCGGTCATTTTGGTGAAAGATTTTATGCTTCAAGTTCTTTATATCTTCAAATATTTATTCATGGTGTTTCGTTTGGTTGTTTTGTTTTACGGCATATCAACCCTTTCCTTATTATTTAATGTCGAATACGATCATTTTGGTGAAAGATTTTATGCTTCAAGTTCTTTATATCTTCAAATATTTATTCATAGTGTTTGGTTTGGTCTGGTTGTTTTGTTGAGGAAAAATGCTGTGTTTTTTTTAAGAGAAATAAAGTGGTTGGTTTGGTTGTTTTGTTCTACGGCATATCAACCCTTTTTGGATTATTTAATGCCGAGTACGGTCATTTTGGTAAAAGTTTTTATGCTTCAAGTTCTTTATATCTTCAAATATTTATTCATGGTTTTTAGTTTGGTTGTTTTGTTTAGAGGAAAATTGTTGTTTTTGTTTTTAGCTTTGCAGAACATGATTGAGTTTTACAAAGGAAAAGAAAAAAAAGAACAATAACATCAATGTTTGGTGCATTTTTTGGTCAGGAAGCCAGTATTTTCAGACAGCCTGATCTGGTAGCACCAGACCAATTTGGATTATTTGGACGACTATTCTCATCTTAGTTGTTATCTTACTAACATTTTTGGCCGATGTAATCTACAACCTTTTTCAGGTTTTTCATTTTTGAACTTGGGAACGTTCTAGTCAAACTCTAAAACCTGTACAAAATTTAGAACTTAACATTTATTTAATCCATGGGGGTGGGGGGTGATTGTTCTCATTCCGTCAGCCACGACCAGAAAGAAGTGTTAATTTGTTATTCTTAATATCGCATGCAGTAAAGACAAAAGGTTGTAAATATAATAACAAAAACAAGAATAGTAGTTAAAATAATCCAAATATTTCCAAGTTCGACTATCAGATTTCCAAGTTTAAAAAGACACATCTGAAGAAGGTCGGAGGTTATATCAGCCGAAACGTTGTGAGAATAACATCCAAGATGAGAATAGTAGTCCGAATAATCCAAATTATCAATGCTCATCTTAAAAAATTCCTAAACATAAACCAATGTTATATATTGATTGCTTTTTGAAAAACGTAACTGCCCGATCTTTAGAGGGTCAGTTTGTTATGGCGGGCTCGGGGTCTGCCATATTATAAAATAAATGATTATTGATTGCTGCTAAGTAATCTGCAACATAATTTGCCACAACTAGAAACTTATCACTAGACTTTATAAATCTTAACAAATAGGACAATGACGCTATTGATAACTAGCTGTATGTACCCAGCGTTGTCCGGGTTACAGTGAAGATATTTTAGTTTTTAGATTTTTAATTGTTTGGCCATTTATAAAATTTTAGTTGTAACTCTTATTCGTCAATTAAAATAAGAGTTATTTCCCTTGTTATTCCGATGATTATCGAAAACTATTTCATCATCAGTCATTCTGGGTCGGACTAAGTATTTTTTTAAAATAAATTGTAGTGAAGTACATTATTATATAGCCAATAACATGGTACAACAATAACAAATGAATAATTGGCTAGTCAAAATCAAATTTTGATCTGTCAGCTTAAATGATATTTGGGTCCAACTTTTAAAAACCGGGATACTTCATTTTATATGTTAAATTAACACAACTTTTTAAATATGATTAAACTTTTAAAAAATTAAATCACATCCATTTCCTCTTGATAATTAAGAAGACATTTGTTTAAATAAACTTCATTTTTTTTAAATAAACTTCATTTTTTTTAAATAAACTTCATTTTTTTTAAATAAACTTCATTTTTTAAAAATAAACTTCATTTTTTTTAAATAAACTTCATTTTTTTTAAAACAATGAAAGGAAATGGTTTATTTGAATGGCACTGATATTGAAAGATAACCAAGGATTTTGACTTATTGGTGAAAGCATTTAAATGCATACCAAAATGGAAATGCCAACCTGCTCGGCCAGACGCACTGGTGCTATCTACACTGGTCAAACCTTGAAGGACAAAATATTACAACGGAAAATAAAATTTACAAAAACAAAGATAGATATATATATATATATATATATATATATATATATGGAGTGGCACTTTTACCCCCAGCCCAGACCGCCCACCGACGCCCAACACCGCCCAGCCCCCAACGCCAGCATTTTGGCTCACGTGACTCAATCGTAGTCACTTATGAACAGAATAGTCTTCCGTATTAACAATTAGCATGTATCCCACCCCCAATACATTTTTTTGTTTATTAATTATTTACCTTAAGAAATAGAATGAAGATTGATGGATTTTTGCTCACCGCCGCCCAGCCCCCCGGCGCCAGCATTTTGGCTCACGTGACTCAATCGTAGTCACTTATGGGCGGCCTGGGCTGGGGGTAAAAGTGCTGCCGTATATATATATATATATATATATATATTATATTCATTTATTTTAATAACAAAAAAGAACACTATAACTCATTTAACAAAACAACCCACTGATGAATTTCAGCAAAAATAAAATCAAAAACAAACAAAAATTATCGACAAATTCAAAAACCAAAGAAACAAAAAAAAAAAATATACGATTTGGGATTTGTATTTTAGCTTGGTTGTTTTTTTTCTGTTAATTATTTCCATGGAAGAAACCGCGACGGCAGAAAAATCTGAATTAAGATAAACCAACACATAATTCTATTGAAATGGCAAACAAAGCCAGGTGGGTTCTCTACCGAAACGCAGACTCATTTTCATTCGCTATACATAACTCTGGTACCGCCAATTCCTGAGTATACCATTCAAGCAACAAATCCTTACCTTCAAGAAAGATAATGGTGACGGAACTCTTTATGCTTATCTACAAAGAATGGTGTCAAAGATTGAATCTGTTCTCACTTGAGCAGCAGAGGATGCGAGGGGAGCGGATTCTGGCATACAGCATCATGGATAGGAACTTAAATCTCATCTTTCGAGAAGATGTTCACCCCAGGCAGATGATATACCAGCATTACTTTCATCTCAACAGAAGAAAGGGACGGTGGTTAAGTGGATAACGACACGGACTGACGACCTGGATGTGCCAAGTTCGAATCCAGTCGATTCCATAATATCACTTTCACTTAGCGATGTTGGCATCCATTACGTTGTCCCTCCTCCAAGACTGCCGACAACAGAATCAAAACGGTCAACAAAGTTGTACCATTCTGATTCATACGAATTTAGTTTTACTATGTACGACATGAAAAGAAACTGGAATCTTAAGAGCAACCGGGTTTATGAAAAAGAATTTTAAAAACTACCTGTCGAATATACCCAGTGAATCAAGTGCAAGAAAGATCCAAACAATTGCGCTTTTTTAATGTGGTGAAAAGTTCAGCTCGCCTAAAAAAGGGCACTCTGTATTGGGGCAAAAATTAAAATTGCCCCAGTCCAGAAGGATTTCTCTTTCACTAATCGGGGACAGAACAGATGAAGTGTAGTATCAGAACAGATACTACACTTTGTTTCTAGCCAAATCTTTATTGTGTAACTATTCACGCTTTATTTTCATTTTTGTACTTCTGACTGCATCTCATATATGACACATACGATACCCACGTGTATTATCACGAGCCTCGTTTAAGTTTTGGTTTTAATGCCGGAGGTGACGGTGGTTAAGTGGATAACGACGCGGACTGATGACCTGGGTGTGCCGTGTTCGAATCCAGCCGATTCCATAATATAACTTTCACTTAGGGATATTGGCAACCATAACGTGATCCCTCCTGCAAGACTGCCGACAACAGAATCAAACCGGTCAAGAAAGTTGTTCCATTCGGATACATACAAATTTAATTTACTAACAGGGAAAAAAAGACATTCTCTGTCCGTGTTTTCTTCTCCCTGGAAAAGCCTGCCAGGGGAGGTTGTGATAATGCCTAACATATCCACGTTCAACATTTAGACTGTATATCGATGTAATGCATTCTATCTTTTTACATGGCTTGTTGCACTTTACTATTTTTTCTTTCCCAATAAATTTGATTTGATCTCAAGAAGAGCAAGCAAGAAATCAGTTGAAAAGGAAAAGTTAAACAGAGTTGTTCGACTAAATACTAGTGGAGGTACTGGATTTGCTAGGGTTAGGGTTAAAACAATATGTAATCAGCAAATAACCAAAAGTTTTAATAAATTATTTGTTCAGATGAATCAGTAGTAAAATTATGTTATTATCGTTCACAATGAAAGAAAAGCTGAAAAGTGTTGTATTCAGTTTGCTTTGGCCTTTTGGCTAAGATCAAAGTGTAGTAGCTGTTCCGATGGATACTACACCCCATAGACTGGTATCGTCTTGGCCTTCGGGGCTTGATTTACGCCGGTCTATGGGATAGTCCTGTGCAGTTCTAGGAGGTCCACCCTCCCAGGCTTTGCCTTCTCATCCTTTGGGGAGGAGTAAGTTTATTGCTTACTGCCTGAGGCGCCCCTACCGGAGAATACCGACGGGGCTGCCCAGGCAATTTTTTAAATGGCCAGAGTGCTCACCTCTCGGGCGCTGGCTTTTCTAATCCCACTTTCCCGACCTTGTGTCACATCTTACCTTTTGGGGGTAGATAAATTAGATGATAAATAAGTGCTATTATCGCTATAAGATGGAGTACTGTTGCCACATCTGGGGAGGTGCTGCTCAGAGTACAAAATCGACTTCGAAATCTAGTGGGAGGGGGGTCCTCTTCTCTTCCATACAGCCTCTTTCTCATAGAAGAGATGTTGCTAGTCTCTCTCTACTCTGACGTTATTTCCATGGAAGGTGCTCGACAGATTTCCAATCTCCAGTTTCTCCCTGTAAAACATTCACAGCAAAAACTCATCTTATTACAACAACTGCAAAGAACTTTCCTTTCTCCCCCCCCCCTCCCACCGTGTGCCTAACATCAAACGGAATTGATATGAACAGAGTTGCTTTCCAAGAACTTCCCGTCTATGGGACTGCTTTCCCTGCAGACAACATTAAAATTAAGTAAGAGAATGGAAAATTCGATTAGAAACTAAAAGAGTAGAAATAGAATTACGTGTACAGGAAGATGCATCATGGGAGGAAGTGTCAAGTGACACGTAGCAATGAAGAGAGAAAAGTCTTTCTCTTTGACAAGTGAGCTGATTTGGGTTAGGTCGCCTTTTTTTTTTAAGCTCCATCTTCATTCATCCTTACACCCCCGCACTCCTGCACCCCACGGGGAGCAGACAATGAGAAACTTATGTGCAACACTACACTGCTGTAAAAGAATAAAACATCTAAGTGCATGACGTCATTGAACAAACATGGTGTTGGTGTTTTTGTATTTCTCTCCTGCCCTAAGATGGAGTACTGTTGCCACATCTGGGGAGGTGCCGCTCAGAATAGTCTTTCCTGCCCTAACAGAGTACAAAATCGACTTCGAAATCTAGTGAGGGGTGATCTCTTCTCCCTACAACCACTTTCTCACAGAAGAGACGTTGCTAGTCTCTCTCTACTCTATCTTTATTTCCATGGAAGGTGCTCGACTGAGCTCCAATCTTTGGTTTCCTCCCTGTAAGACATTCATAAGAAGAACCTGTCTTATTACCACAACTGCAAAGAACTTTCCTTTCTTTCCTAACATCGAACGGAATTGATATGAACAGAGTTTCTTTCCAACAACTTCCCGTTTATGGGACTGCTTTCCTGCAGACTACAACATGGTCGTCTTTAAATCCAATGTCATCAAATACTTGTCACAAACCGTTCTCATAATGAGGAATCGAATTTTGTTCATTCCATTCATCATTTTCAATCTTCTCATGATATTTCTCATCATTCAACTGTCGATCCATCCATCCATCTCGTAAAAACGGGACCGAAATAAAATGCATTCGTGCCAATAGCATAGTGGAGAAAACTACTGAAAAATAGGCTAGCCCGAATCAAATATCGATTTGTAAAACAGACTACTATTTGTGCCTGACTTTTCTCTCATATATATATATATATATATATATATATATATATATATATATATATACAGGGTGGGCCAAAATAAGGGTCCTATCTTTAAATTTGAATAACTTGAATTTGAATAACTTCCACAAAATAAAAGTTAAACTCACCAAACTTTATGTGTGTGTAGACTGACCCTTCCGAGATTTTTTGAAATAAACAAAACAAATATTAGCCGAAAAACACTTTTAAAACTTACAAAAACTAAAGTATTGTTTTTTACACTGTTTTGAGTTTTTTAAGCAAAAATAATGTTTTCTAAATGAGGGTACGTTCCTTAGGGCTAATACGGCTCATGCTTGCTTCGGAAGGGGTCCTTTACTTATTCTAAAAAAAAATTTTTTTTAAATATCAATAAATAAAAAAGTTATGAATTTTTAAAAATAGGACCCTTATTTTTGCCCACCCTGTATATATATATACATACATATATATATATCTCATATATTTATATATATATATATATGTTCATACATATCTCTCATATATATATATATATATATATAAATGTGTGTGTGTATATACATATCTCTCTCTCATATATATATATATATATATATATATATATATATATATGAAAGAGAGAAAGAGAGAGAGATAAATATATAATAAGCTTAAATTAAAGTAGGTTAATCGTAGTATGTCTACGTTGATTTCTGAAATGAAGAGTAGTTGATCGCAATAAAACACACCATTTGCAAGCGTGACTTTTCAGTTGAACGAATTACTAACCCTAACCCGACAAAGTATACAACTCTCTATTTATCAGCCAACAAACAGATCTACAGTAATCTATGTTTCTTTTTTGTGTTATTCGTTCATTGTGCACTAAATATACGACGCGTCTTATGCACATACGCATACAAAATATGCGCACAGGTACATTCGACGAGGATTGTGTTAAGCCAACATTAGAATGTATAAAAAAGAAAAAAAACACAAAAAGGAAAGCCACGCGGATAGTTTGTCTTGTTTTATGGCATATCAACCCTTTTCTGATTATTTAATACTGAATTCATTCGTTTTGAAAAAAGTTGTTATTTATGATGAGAATGTGCCCGGATGAGAATGTGCCCGGATGCCACCGGATGTAATTTCAACTCAGGCTCAAGAGATTCTATTGAACTCATAAGATATTTTCTCTCTTCCTCTTAACACACATGCAACTCTAACTTACTACTTTTCTCTCTCTCTATTACCTGATATTACACACTCTTTCTTACCCTTCCCATATATCAATATTTACGAATTACACTTCCCCCCCCTCTCCCTTCTTTATTAACTCTTCATTTCTGTATTATCTGTTACTGAACACCTAAAGTGTTATCTGCGAATGGGCAATAGATGTGTATATTTAAATATATATATATATATATATATATATATATATAATAATCCAGGTAAAAAAGGGTAGTAATCCAAAGAATTTAAAGCGGGTTTATAAAAAGTGCTCAATATCAAATATAGCTTTTATATATGATTATTTTTATTTACACAGACATGTACAAAATCTGCGCCATTGGCATGTCGATGTTATTGATCAACAGTTATTATAAACTGAGATCTCATCAGGCAGAGTTAGAATCCGATCTTAACCTTAGATCATATTTGGAAAGAACCAAATATGATCTAAGGTTAAGATCGGATTCTAACTCTACCTGATGAGATCTCAGTTTATAATAGCTGTTGATCGATAACATCGACATGCCAGTGTTGCAGATTTTGTACATGTCTGGAAATAAAAAATAATCATATATATTTATATATATATATATATATATATATATATATATATATATATATATAGTAATCCAGGTAAAGCAAACATCCATAAGATATAAATCCAAAGAATTTCAACTGGGCCTACAAAGAGTTCTCAATATTAAATTTGGTCTTTCCAAATACATAGAAGACATTGCCAAGACTGCTGCAAAGAAAGTGGGCTCCCTCTACCGTGCTAGAAAACTTCTCATATCTGATAGTATCCTATATCTCTACAAAGCCACCATCCACCCATGCATCGAGTATTGTTGTCACATCTGGGCTGGTGCATCATCTACTACTCTCTCCCTCCTTGACAAGGTCCAAAAAAGAGTCGCGTCACTAATCTAATAGGTCCCTCACTATCCACCAAGCTCCAGCCCCTGTCCCATCGCCGCAATGTTGCATCCTTGTGCTTGTTTTACAAGTACTTCAATGGAATGTGCTCCGATGAACTTGCTGCTATGGTTCCCCCTCGACATAAATACACTTGACCAACCCAACAATCAGTTAAATTCCATCCATTCACTGTGGAGGTCCCCAGATGCCGGAGAGCCTTTTACTCCAATAGCTTCTTTCCGCGAGCTGCCAGCCTTTGGAACTCCGTCCCTGCTCCCTGTTTCCCCGACTGTACCGACATGCAGAAATTTAAAACTAATGTGAACAACCATCTTGCTGCACAGCTCCCAACTTAGGATCCCCCCACCCCCCGATACGTCTTAGTAGCCCCTTACGTCTACAGTGGCGTCCTGCCTTGTTTGGGGTGAACTAGGTAAAAAAAAAAAAAAAAATTTCCTGAAATAAACACTCAATAAATCATGTGACGCTCAAATTAATCTCTTACTCCACCTGATGAAGGAAAACAATCCTAGGTCAATATGACCCATGGTACTTTAGTGACCTTTATCAAGTCTGGCAAGCCGTGTGCATGTTGGCCTTTGCAGGCATTGGCGCCAAAAGATCTTACAGTCTAATTAGCCATGAACCATTTAACCTCGAGATTAAGATCACAATTCCAAGCAGAATGCACAGAAGAAAATCAATATCCACGTGATTAATGATTTTTAGCTTCGATTTTTCACAGCGTCATGAGCATTAATCACGGAGTCTTACTCTACTTAAATACGACTTTCCGAAACGAATACTAAGTTTTATACTAAGTTTATATTAAGTTTTATATTAAGTTTCATACTAAGTTTATATTAAGTTTCATACTAAGTTTATATTAAGTTTCATACTAAGTTTTATATTAAGTTTCATACTAAGTTTTATACTAAGTTTCATACTAAGTTTATATTAAGTTTCATACGAAGTTTCATACTAAGTTTATATTAAGTTTCATACTAAGTTTATATTAAGTTTCATACTAAGTTTATACTAAGTTTCATACTAAGTTTCATACTAAGTTTATATTAAGTTTCATACTAAGTTTCATATTAAGTTTATATTAAGTTTTATACTAAGTTTCATATTAAGTTTATATTAAGTTTCATACTAAGTTTCATACTAAGTTTATATTAAGTTTCATACTAAGTTTCATACTAAGTTTCATACTAAGTTTATATTAAGTTTCATACGAAGTTTCATACTAAGTTTATATTAAGTTTCATACTAAGTTTATACTAAGTTTCATACTAAGTTTCATACTAAGTTTATATTAAGTTTCATACTAAGTTTCATACTAAGTTTATATTAAGTTTCATACTAAGTTTCATATTAAGTTTATATTAAGTTTTATACTAAGTTTCATATTAAGTTTATATTAAGTTTCATACTAAGTTTCATACTAAGTTTATATTAAGTTTCATACTAAGTTTCATACTAAGTTTCATACTAAGTTTATATTAAGTTTCATACGAAGTTTCATACTAAGTTTATATTAAGTTTCATACTAAGTTTATACTAAGTTTCATACTAAGTTTCATACTAAGTTTATATTAAGTTTCATACTAAGTTTCATATTAAGTTTATATTAAGTTTCATACTAAGTTTCATACTAAGTTTATATTAAGTTTCATACTAAGTTTCATACTAAGTTTCATACTAAGTTTATATTAAGTTTCATACTAAGTTTCATACTAAGTTTCATACTAAGTTTATATTAAGTTTCATACTAAGTTTCATACTAAGTTTATATAAAGTTTCATACTAAGTTTTATACTAAGTTTCATACTAAGTTTCATACTAAGTTTCATACTAAGTTTCATACTAAGTTTATATTAAGTTTCATACTAAGTTTATACTAACTTTTATATTAAATTTTATACTAAGTTTATACTAAGTTTATACTAAGTTTATACTAAATTTTATACTAATTTTGCTGATGAAGTGCTAACAGAGTACCGTTGTGTGGCGCGAAATGATGACAGGTGCAGCAAAGAGATTTTAAGATAATCAAGGATTTAGAAACATTTTCAAAGAATTCATATGTAGTTGCATTGTCTCAGAATTCTTGAGATGAGGATTGATAATTTGGATTATTCAGACTACATTTCTCATCTTTGTTGTTATATTCACAACGTTTCGGCCGATGTAACCTCTGACCTTCTTCAAGTGCATCTTTTCAGAAATGGGAAACTTCTAATCAAACTCGGGAATCTGTAAGAAATTTTGAATTGAACCCTTTATTTAATTCACGGGGGTAGATTGTTCTTATTCCATCAACCATGACCGGGTAGAAATGTTCATTTTTATTTTTCTTAATTACTAGCCTGTTTAGTAAAGATTGGACCTTGAACTGACAAAAGAAAGTCAATGAGAACTTATTGCTAACAAACACTCTTAACCATTAGGCCATACGTCCGTGTCGATGAAATAAAGGTTCCAGTTAAAAAAAATTTAACGATTCCTGAGTTTGATAAATATTGAAAACTTCAAAAAGATGCACCTGAAGACGGTCCGATGTTACATCGGCCGAAACGTTGCAAATATAATAATCAAGATGCGAATAGTAGTCCATCAACATCATAACGTCCGTTTTATATGCTGGCATGTGTTGGACGGTTTTAAGAAATTGGCTTCCAAACTTACCTATCTCTGACCAGGTCTTTATTTATCTCTCTTTTTATTAAGTCTATTTTTTCACTTCCTCACATGTTTTCCTTTGCCTTCCCCTGTGAACAGGACCTGCTACCTCAACTGTTCTACATCTACTGACCCAAGCACTCTCATCCATTCTTTCAATGTGACCATACCATCAAAGTCTCCTGTTCTACACACATCTCCCTATACTGTCCAGATTTAATTTTCCTGAGGTCAGCAGAACTAAGCCTGTCTGACGTTACACATCTGTCGTATGATTCTCATAACATTTCTCTCCATGCAACGCATATCCTCAATCTGTCACTAGCCAGGTTTAATTCAAGTAATACAAATGTAGCTGCAATGTTTTTGACATAAAATAGCTATGTTCTTTGTTATTAATCAAGTTCTGCTGCTAGTTACAAATTTTTTTCTTTCTCCAAAACTGCGCATCCAGAGAATCTAGAACTTAGTTTAAGTAGGAGCTAACTGAAGTGACCGGGTCGGTTAGCTGAGTGGGTGTAAATTTGAATATCTGAATGTGAGTTAACAAAGAAAAATATGAGAACAAATTTGAATGAGAAAACTTAGTATGGTCAATAATTAATTATTTATTTACTTTTTATAATTGGAAGAAGAGGATTTACTAATTAATTGACATTTATAGTGGGAGCTGAAACGTTAACGTAATCATAGAATGTCTGTCTCTGTTGGAAGCCAAGGGGAAATAACTCTCCAATCTCGCAAGGGGAATAACTCTGACAAGTTTTCTCCCTTTAATACGTCTATTTTATTTTCTTAGGTAGAAATGCTTTCAACCTAACACCAACCAAAAAGAAAACAAAATGGCACGCCTTAAAAGGCGCAGGATAAAAAAAAAAGTTACATTCAAAATAAAAGGTCTGGAGTTCGAGCCTCAAGGTCAGTGCGCTGCTTGGATGCTTGGATATATATATATATATATATATACATAGAAATAAATATATATATATATACATATATATATATATATATATATATGTACAGGATAATCTCCTAAACTAATGAACGGATCATTATGTATTTTGGAATATATATTCTAGGCAGCACAATAAGTAACATGGGCATATTTTTTTTGTGTAAATTTTAACAAAATTAGATATGTGCATATGTTTACATATACATATATAATTATTTATGAATAAATATTATTTTCAAATTGACCCATGTACACATGTGTTTCATGCCAAACCGGCAATCATCAGTATGGGAGGAGATAATCCCTGCCGGTCGCACGATATATATTATGTTGTACAGGATAAACTCCTAAACTAATGAACCGATCATTATGAACCTTCAAATGACTATCACTTGGAACTGAATTTAACTTAGTACTATATCCACGGCGCCACGGTCATGGCTGATGGAACAAGAGCATGCTACCCCCGTGGATTAAATAAAGGGTTCCGTTTGAAATTGCGTCCAGATTCCCGAGTTCGACATAAATATTCCCGAGTTCGAAGAGATACACCTGAAGAAGGCCGGAGGTTACAGCGGCTGAAACGTTGTGATGATAACACTCAAGATGAGAAATATAGTCGGAATAACCAAAATTATACATTATATATATATATATATATATATATATATAAAATTACCCTCAAGTGAATTAGAATTTTTATAAATAAATTATAGAACTTATTAACTATTTTAAGAAATATTACTGAATTAAAATACATAACTGTCCACACAACTCTTAGGATGTACTAGCTTTGAACGAAAAATTCAAAATGGCGTATTAGTGGTTAACCCCACGTGTGATTTTGCTCTTTTTCTTTGTTTTTTGTTTGGTTTTACCCAAAAATGAACCACTGTATAGTGTAGGTTTTTTCAAGACACTTTAATCCAAGAACTTTTTACTCTTTGTGAATTTTTCTGATGATTTTGTAATGTTGCAGAGACGATATTGACAGAAAAACGTTGTTTGGCACAAGACAAATGAAACGGACCGTAAAAAATATATCTCACAGAAATGTTATGTTTTTTTGGAAATGTGAAAAAATAAAAATAATAAAATAAAACCATAGTTATTGGAATATAATATGAACTGAATATATATATATATATATATATATATATATATATATATATATATATATATATACATATTATAATATAAAATGAAGTAATAAAATAAGGTGTCAATCAAATTTTATTAGAATTCAAAGTTCATGCAAAGCATCCTTAAGTCCTTAGCTCATGAGTTTTCAAAGATAATTCTTCTCACAGTTATATCTTGGAGTAATGTCCTTCCTGATTATGCTCCTCAACTTGTATGACCTGGATGGACTGTATGGATTCAACAAAAGTATGTTTTTGGATTGATATGTTTGATGTTATGTATTTTTATATATTTGTGTATATAATTTTTATATATTTTCAAAGCGTAATTTTATTGCCTGTAGTAGTATAACTGCGGTAATGGTCCTCTGAAGAGAAGAATTATCTTTGAAAACTCATGAGCTAAGGACTTAAGGATGCTTTGCATGAACTTTGAATTCTAATAAAATTTGATTGACACCTTATTTTATTACTTCATTTTATATTATAATATTAATGCTCTATCCAGTATATTGAGCTTCAGTTTTTTTATCCGGATGTTTCACTAATTATAAGATATTAGTTGACGCTTGTATCTTTTGTTGGATTGCTTCATATATATATATATATATATATATATATATATATATATATATATATATATATATATATATATGAGAGGGTGGAGAGAGAGATACAATACCTAACAAACCTATAAATAATTATCGAATGTGTTTATCTCCATAATCTAACAATTATGATGCACTGTGAATACAATGTCGATTTATATGCAGCCATTTTCCACAATCACTGTATTTAAGATGCGATACGTCTGCGCGATGTCATATTTACGAATTGACATTTTGTCGAAAAGGTCATTCTGAATCAGTTTCTCGCCTTCTTTTCTGTTCAACCACTGAAATAGCTTTGCAGCATCAAGTCTAGTTCAATTCAGCCTAGTATCATGCTCTTCATAATGGCGTTAAAATATCTGAATATACGACAGGACAATGAACGCACACTTGACTTTATTCACCCCTTTCACCACCTCTGCTAACGTAGCAACCAGCAAAAGACGCAGATGCTAAAACGGACACTTTTATTCGCTGATAACGTTTGACCTTTACATATTCGTTAAAGATTTTTCAAAGTTTTATAACACTAAGGGAAGTAATTCAGTATATATTCTACAGAATAAATGAAAGTGAAATAGAAGTTACATTATCTTCACAAACCTTATGTATATATGCTACATATATTACCTAACCTTTAGACTAGGCTTACAGTGAGTTTCTCTCACTCCCATTTAGAGATCGACCTGTTGGTTTTCGGTTCTAAACAAACCAGAAAACAGTGGACGGTCTGTTTTTATTTTAATTTTTTTTCTCTTTATTTTGTGTGTGTTTTTATTGTCCCACTCAATCACTTTTCAAAGACAATTACATACATACATACATACATATATATATATATATATATATATTTTGTAAATTAAATACAATTAAAACAATTTGAAATATTTTAAGTAGGATAGTCTATAGAGTAAATGTGGTATTGTGGTGATGGCTTAAGTGAATGCTTAAACACAAACGTGAAATGTTTTGCCTACAGGATCAAAACAATTATTGCATTTAAAAAAAAGAAAATAAGCATCACTAACAGGAGAGAGAGAGAGACGAAGAGAGAGAGAGAGCAAGCCAGCCACCCTCTCCCTTCTTTTTCTCTTCTCGCTTATGCCTTGTACAGAGCAATGTTAGTTTAATTTAAGAAAAGTTTTTAGTAATATATATAGGAAAATAGGACACTAAAATTACAAATGAATAACATCAAACATTCATTTATTATGAACTGTTCAAAAAGTAGTTATGCAAATTAGGCATTCAAAAAACTGTCTTTGAATGATTCATCTGTACTATATGTATATATATATATATATATATATATATCTATACAGTATTTCAAAATATTATGTTGTATTATTCATTTAAATAACAGTAACACATTTTGACACTAATATAGGAGTGATAAATGAAAAAACTTTTGCATTTATTAATATATATATATATATATATATATATATATATATATATATATATATATCATTAATAAAATAATTATCCACGGACACGTGTTTTGCCATCTACGGCTTTTCAGTGTGGCAGAATTTTGGCGAGATTCGAAACCGCGATCACAGTTACTGAAATCCGGCACCCTTACTGTTAGACTACAGGATCTTGCCAGACATTTCATGGCTCATAAATGTGTACACATTAATTTTGTTTGTTATTGTTTGGGCGATAGAGATAAGTGAACGAGTTCCATTATCTATGGTGGAGCATTTTACCTAAATGCTAGGAGGGGGGCATCTCCCTTACATAGTGTGTCGTACCCTATATATTATTTTATTTATAATATATATATATATATATACATATATAAGCTATATATATATTTATTTATTTATTTTGGTACAGAAAAATTAGTACAACATTCGTACCGTCGGTTTCAAGCCCAGAAGGACTTAGCCATCCAGCTCTCTTCAGCTTCTGTTGTCATCTGTTTCGGAAATGTGATGACAACAGAAGCTGAAGAGAGCCGGATGGCTAAGTCCTTCTGTACTTGAAACCGACGGTACGAATGTTGTACTAATTTTTCTGTACCAAAATAAATAAATAGTACGCTCTTAATTTTTAATTTTTAACTTTAATTCTCAATTAATCGAGCACTCTGCTGGGATTTTTCCTGCTATATTACAAATAAGTTATATATATATATATATATATATATATATATATATATGGCTTATGTCATACACCGCAGTACATAGTATCCTTCTTCCAAACCTTATAAGAATCAGGTCAATGGTTCTGGAGTTATAGTGCAAACATACAAAGACTCTTCCCTTGGTCGACAGGTGTGACGCTCTGCTGGTTAATGATAACAGAAGTTACCTGAACTTACTACATCCACTCTTAACTCTTACAATCCAGCCGCCCTTGCGTTTGGCTTTTTCATACGAAAATAAAACCAACAGAGTCTTGTTCTCTGTTGGGCTGAGGGTCCTGTGCAGTTCTAAGAGGTCCACCCCTTCCCAGAATTTGCCTTCTCACCCTTTGAGAAGGGGTTAGTTTATTGCTATTCGCCTGAGGCGCCTTTACTGGAGAATGCCGACGGGGTTGGCCAGAGTGCTCTTCCTCTGGGTCGCTGGCTTTTCAAATCCCTCTTTTCTGACCTTGTGACTAATTTTCTTCCATGGGAGGGAGATAATAAAATCCACTCTTAACTCTTGCAATCACATAAGCACCAGCTCCCCCTGGTGCTCCAAAACACTTGCACTTAGTAAAGTGTCACACGACGTCTCAGTATTATGAACCTGTCATAGTATGAGCATACCCACTAGTATATTTTAAGTGAAATAAAAACATTTTTCAGTTTTAGATTCATCAGAACGTATATATATATATATATATATATAGGAAAGAATAATAAACATGTTTTTACCGAGTACACCTTGCATTGAACAATCCAAGTTGAAATAAATTTGTCATTCGTACATGTTTATCCCTCTTCTTTCATCTATCTTTATATATATATATAACTTTGCATATAATATTGATGATAATAATAATAATAATAATAATAATAATAATAATAATAAATAAAAATTTTAAAAACACTTCTCCCATTTCATAAACACATCACATATGTTGAATTCCAACGGCTATGATTGGTTTGAAAAAAGAATAAAAACATTCTTTCCACATCACAAACGCATCAAATATTTTCAAATATTGTACTTGTAAGTTATTTCTTCAAATCAATAATCCTGGGTAACTATTGAAATTAAAAAAAACTCGAAACGTTGATGAATATATAAATAATTTTGTTTTTTCCTGTTTCATTAGGTTGGAATATTATTTCCATAATTTGCATATATATATATATATATATATATATATATACATATATATACATATATATTGCGAGATCCAACACGATTTGTTGTTGTTGTTGATCACTCTTCGCTGCTTGCTGTAAATACCCGCCGACTTGGCATTTACAAAGTTAAATTCTTCCTAACTTCTAAGGTAATTTGCGGTGGCCAACGGGTAAGTCTCTTGACTGCGAATCAGTGGCGATTTGTGATCGGAGTTCACGGCCGCCGACCGTTGGAAATTAGCTTCCTGCACTGAAGATTGTGTAAGCATGAAACATTGATGTCTGTATGTAATAAATTATTAATATTTATTTATAAAATATTATTATATATATATATATATATTGACTGTAATTAATGGACTTCATTTGCCTTGTTTTTCATTGTTATTTATAGAATCAGCACTGATGATAGCCACAGCAAGAAATAAAAGCATAGGAGCATTTACATATATCTTGGTGTATGCCGAAACAATTCTATGCTAAATAAGAAAATAAATTATGTGAAATATGTGAATCCGTCTTTCAAAACATTAGATATGATATAAAATCGAATAAAAAGAAATTATATATATATATATATATATATATATATCCATCCATCGAGCAATGTGTCACGCTTCAAATTTGTACAGCATTTTTAGATTATTTCCTGCATCTGTATAAGAGGTGCTGTCTCTTCATGCAACACATATCCTCAACCCTCACTGGCCACGTTTCACTTTCATACATCACCACACCAGTAGACTCTTCCCTTGATTGACAGTGGTAATACTCTTATCACCATCATATTCAGTTTAACATCTGTTTTACATGCTGGCATGTGTTGGACGGCTTTAAAATATCGATTCCAAAGTAACTTATCTCTGGCCAGGTTTTTAATTTATCCTTCCAATAGATTTTTATCACTTCCTCCCATGTTTTCCTTGGCCTTCCTCTATGAACTGAAGCTGCTACCTCAACTGTTCTACATCTATTCACCCAAGAACTCTCATCATTCTTTCAACTCTGCTGGTTAGTAATGGCAGAAGTTCCCTGAACTTCATCAACTCCTAACTCTTGCTATTTACATCAAACTACCTGTTATTTCACTGCATTTCTTGTGTACGCAACATTCTCAATAGCCTCACCATCAAAATATACTTTCTCCACATCTGACGGGATTTTTTTTAACATGTATAAAGATTAATGATTTCACATGTGTAAAGATGAATTTTTTAACATGTATAAAGATGAATTTTTTCACATGTATAAAGATGAATTATTTAACATGTATAAAGATTAATTTATTTAACATGTATAAAGATTAATTATTTAACATGTATAAAGATTAATTTTTTTAACATGTATAAAGATTAATTATTAACATGTATAAAGATGAATTATTTAACATGTATAAAGATTAATTTTTTTAACATGTATAAAGATTAATTATTAACATGTATAAAGATGAATTTATTTAACATGTATAAAGATGAATTATTTAACATGTATAAAGATTAATTATTTAACATGTATAAAGATTAATTTATTTAACATGTATAAAGATTAATTATTTAACATGTATAAAGATGAATTTATTTAACATGTATAAAGATTAATTTTTTAACATGTATAAAGATTAATTTTTTAACATGTATAAAGATGAATTATTTAACATGTATAAAGATTAATTATTTAACATGTATAAAGATTAATTTATTTAACATGTATAAAGATGAATTATTTAACATGTATAAAGATTAATTATTTAACATGTATAAGATTAATTATTTAACATGTATAAAGATGAATTATTTAACATGTATAAAGATTAATTATTTAACATGTATAAAGATTAATTTATTTAACATGTATATAGATGAATTATTTAACATGTATAAAGATTAATTTATTTAACATGTATATAGATGAATTATTTAACATGTATAAAGATGAATTATTTAACATGTATAAAGATGAATTATTTAACATGTATAAAGATGAATTATTTAACATGTATAAAGATTAATTATTTAACATGTATAAAGATTAATTATTTAACATGTATAAAGATTAATTTATTTAACATGTATATAGATGAATTATTTAACATGTATAAAGATTAATTATTTAACATGTATAAAGATTAATTATTTAACATGTATATAGATGAATTATTTAACATGTATAAAGATTAATTATTTAACATGTATAAAGATTAATTATTTAACATGTATAAAGATGAATTATTTAACATGTATAAAGATGAATTATTTAACATGTATAAAGATGAATTATTTAACATGTATAAAGATTAATTATTAAAGTGAAATATTCTTGGTTAGAAATCCATGAAAAATCCATTTCAAAGTTGGTCAAATTTGCCGCCGCCGCCACTTCCGCCGCCTTACCTGCAATTGTTTTCTTCTCACACGCTGCACAACCATCGGAAATCATGTGAAAGTCATTGTGGTCAATTGTACTTTGTAGGCATCGGTTAATAATCTTCGGAAAACCCTGTTGGGAAAGCATCATGTACTTTTCTCGGATTGATAAAGCCTTTACTAAACTCTTTGAGGCTTCTTCTAAATCCTTCAGTGGCACCTGGTAACAAAGAAAAAAAAAGACAAGAAAAAATTTTTAAAAAAATTTTTTTTTAATAGAATGGCACTCAGTAGAGTGGATACATCCACCACGGCTTCACAGTTTTAAAAAAAAATGTAATTACATAAAAAACAAAAGAAATTAAACAAAATAAAAATTAATTTAGAAAAAGCCTACAAAGTCCGAAAATAGCACAACTCTCATGATTTTCGGAAACATTTTTTTCATGCTCAGAATTGCTGATACATCGAACAAACTGCCTATATCAGTTGTTGACTGCTGAGACACTGCATCAATTAAAATTGTTGTACTTCCCGAAAAACTATGCTAAAACTACACACCTGATGTACCCCCTTCATATACATTCATATATGTGTGTGTGTGTGAAGAGACAAACGGAAAAAACAAATTTAATTACAGGAAAAAATCATCAAGAAACGAGAGATTTTACCGGTTTCGTTCGGATCAATGAATGTCTTCAAAAAAAGTGAAGATTTTAAATTTATTCGATAACGGTAAAAACATAGGGAAAAGAAGAACGCACAAAGAGACGTCATTGGCACGCATTTAACTATTTGAAAAAAGGAAGAATCATAAAACGCGCATGCAGAAAGACGTTTAAAATGGGAAAAGGGGGTGATTTTTTTATCTTTACTTTTTCTGAAGACGTTCCTTGATCCGAACGAAACCGGTAAAATCTCTCGTTTCTTGATGATTTTTTCCTGTATTTAAATTTGTTTTTACCGTTTGTCTTTTTTCACACACCTTGTCTTTCACGGCATTTCATTTTTATGATATATCATGCATTTTATCCTCACACACATTAATATATATATATATATATATATATATATTAAAGTGCTTCTATACTTACAAACTATATGGTTTCAGGTTTTCTATTCTAATCAGTGCAGGAGTGGCGGTTGCAAGCGGTCGCATGGGATCGAATACAGTTCGTAGATTCAGCCTAAAATCACGAGCCGAATGCATATACCCATGCAGGCCGTGAGAAATCGCCATAGTATATAGGATAATATACAATTGTCACAGAAATCGACAGTATATGAGGTGTGATTATATATATATATATATATACAGGGTGGGCCAAAATAAGGGTCCTATCTTTAAATTTGAATAACTTCCACAAAATAAAAGTTAAACTCACCAAACTTTATGTGTGTGTAGACTGACCCTTCCAAGATTTTTTGAAATAAACAAAACAAATTTTAGCCGAAAAACACTTCTTAAAACTTACAAAAACTAAAGTATTGTTTTTTACGCTGTTTTGAGTTTTTTAAGCAAAAATAATGTTTTCTAAATGAGAGTACGTTCCTTAGGGCTAATACGGCTCATGCTTGCTTCGGAAGGGGTCCTTTACTTATTCTAAAAAAATCAAAAAAAAATCAATAAATAAAAAAGTTATGAATTTTTAAAAATAGGACCCTTATTTTTGCCCACCCTGTATATTATCATATATACTATACATTCACTGTTGATAAGTTGTAATGCACTTCCAGAGCACTGTACACAATGATATCAATATTATTTTTTTTAAATATACTAATTAAAACATAGCAGAATAAAGAAATGTGATACTTAGAAGGCAATACAATGCAGAGGTGTGATGGATAAACACAAGTTGGAGCAAATAAGACATATAATGGTGGAACAAATTAAGTAGTTTCACCCTTAATACAATGTATACATACACATATATATATATTTATTTATTATTATTATTATTATTTATTTTATTTTTTCCACAAATACATATATATCTGTCTATCTACACCATGTTACAATGTTATGTAATACCTGTATCAAGATGGTCTGGTGGAAACTCCGTATAATATAATATTTTTAATATTTCGGGAACTTGAGTTGAGCACGGTTCTGAAGAAGTGAAGAGTTCCCGAAATATTAAAAATATTATATTATACGGAGTTTCCACCTGACCATCTTGTATTGCCTTCTAAGTATCACATTTCTATATACCAATAAACAATGCTTCAAGCAAACTACATAAACCTCTTATAGCAGAATAAGCTGAAATTCTTTAAAGTCTGCAACCATTTTCAAACACCGGTTGCACCATTTCATCTGATAAAATCCCAACCATAACCAGTAGCTAACCGAGAACAAAACCTTAATATAGTTTTTTTTAAGTTTACAGACATTAAGAAAGCAAAATTTCACAGACATCCACAAAAACGACGTCCCTTTCCGTATAATTTACCAACTTTGGTGCCATTCTGGAAGATAAATATATTGTTAACTAGAATGTTACCATTATTTAATGCCATCTTCTAATAAATAGATTTAAGTCATCGAATTTTCGAACTTAGACTTAAATAGCAATACAGCGGACAAATCGATAGATGATTCTGCCTAAGAGATAATAATAATAATAATAATAACTGGAAATCTGGGGAGACTTGTTGTCACTCAGAATCCAGGGAACATCACTAGTTATTATCAGTGAGAAATCACTGATGATGACCTGTGTGAAAACTCCAAGTGATTACTGAATAATAATAACAGCAACAACAACAATAATAATATAGAAGTTAAGAGATTTTTTACTTTCAGTTATTTTTCAAAACATTCTTCTTGCATATGTCACAGTTTATGAAATCTTTGAATGAAATCAAAGTGGAACAGATAATTCCAATGGTTATGACTCAACGGGTCACGGGTACATCTTTATATATATATATATATATATATATATAAGTTTCGAAAATATGAATTCCAGTGACATATTGTAGCATGAAGTGCTCTCTGGAACCATAGATCTTGTTTTCTCATCTTTCGATTGGAACCATTATCAGGATGAAAATGTACACTTGTTGTCGCTATTATCTATGACTGTATTCAGATGTTGTATAATAGCACAATATACAAAGAACATGGAAACAGATCATTCAAATTGACTTCAAAATATCAGTACAAGTAGTGGTTCAACCAGGGGTTTTTACCAGGGGTTTTTACCCCGCCTAATAAACCGGTATTGTCCGGGCCTACGGGTCTGGATTTACGCCGGTCTATCGGTTGTCCGTCCTGTGCAGTTCTAGAAGGTCCACCCTCCCAGGCTTTGCCTCCCCTCTTTGGGGAGGAGTAAGTTTATTGCTTACTGCCTGAGGCGCCCCTACCGGGGAATGCCGACGGGGCTGTCCAGGCAATTTTTAAATAGCCAGAGTGCTCAAACTCTCGAGCGCTGGTTTTTTCCCCACTTTCCCGACCTTGTGTCACATCTTACCTTGTGGTGGGAGGCAGATAAATAGAATCAGTACAAGTAATGGTATAGACAACAACAACTGCACTTTGGTACTTTGATAATGACCCCTGTTGGAATCGGCAGCTACGAAGACAAAATCTATGGTTCGGGAAAGCACTTTGCTGCAGTTTCACAGGATTTTCTTAATTTCTCTGCATTTTTATAATGGTATTCAGACTCACCCCACTGAAATGCTTGCCACGAACTCCACATTTATTGACGATAGAGATTCTCTCAAACACCGGGCTAAGGTCAATATCTACAGTTGATTTGGTTACGTCAATATCATCGGGCGTGGTTTCTTGCGCACCTTTCCAATACGGATTGGTTCCATCTTCACTCTGATCGAAGAGCAGCCAAGGGTTGGCACTGGAAGAAAGACAAAAGAAATGGTCAGTTAAGGAATTCAAAAACGCAATCCTTGTCAATATTATAACTCAGACGGGAATAAATGAGAAAAGTAAATACTGGTAGTAACTCACTAAGAGTTCTCACACGAGTCATTGTCAGTGATTGCCAGTGGTGTACCCTGGAATCTGAATGAGAACTAATCTCCACAGATTTCCAGCCACTCCCCACCTCTTTTGGTATCCATTTCAAATCAATTTTGCATTAAAAAGTCAGTCAGCTGCTGATGACTTTCTCTCTTGCTTTCTTTTTTCTTTATTTCTATTGAACCAGTTGATAGATGGGTAGATAGGTAGGTAGGTAGGTAGGTAGGTGGTGAAAGGTGTGTTAAAAAAGTAACATGACTAAGGATGTGTAGAAGAGAGAAAGAGAGAGAGAATTGTTTCATTCTTTTTCTTTCTATTATATTGAACCAGTTGCTAAATAGTCGTGAGGGGGGGGGTAAAAAGTAACATGACTAAGCATGTGTAGAAGAGAGAGTTTTAAAATAATGATGTTACACACTTTTTTTTTGTAACTCTTTTATTTGGTTATTCATTCTCCCGGGCAACGCCGAGTATCCCGACTTGTATTTTTATTCTATTATATAAAGGGCAGTTGTCTGTCTGTGTGTGTGTGTGCCCAGCTAAAAGTTAAAAAAAAATGCAAAACAAAGACCCACAAAGTTGGTATTTTCTTGATCAGTGTTATGAATGAATAATATCAAAAATCAAAAAAAAAAAAAAAAAAAATTCATTCTTTGGGACTCAACTGACCAAAGTTCTGTTAGCGGGGCTTGTTTTTTCAGTCATTTTATTCAGCCATTTACCAAAGGGAAGTAACTGATTATTTTATCAAGGAGTTAATTCCCTAATGCCGACTCATTTGTCGATGAATCTAGATAAAAGAGAGTTTTCTCTTTTTTTTAATTTTCTTATCTTTCTGTTTTTGCTGGAGATGGGGCATCCTACCGGATGCCAAACATTCACCGGCTATTTCAGACACTCCAGCCTAGAGATCGTTTTAAGATTCTAATCGTCCCTTTAAGTGCAGTTGTTTGTATTTCTCTTGCACTCGGTTCACCGGGTATATTCGCCAGATAGCTCTTGAAATTCTTCTTCATTAGTCCTGTTTCTCCTATGATTACTGGTATGATGGAGATTTTCCTAAGATTCCAGTTTCTTTTCATGTCGTACATAAGACCTTGGTATTTCGTAATCTTTTCCCTGTGTGTGTGTGTGTGTGTGTGTGTGTGTGTGTGTGTGTGTGTGTGTGTGTGTGTGTGTGTGTGTGTGTGTGTCCAGCGAGAGAGAAATGGGCTGGGCAGAGGGGAAACAGGGGGTTGGTGAGAGGAAGGGGAAACCGGGGGAGGGGGGGGAGGAGAAAGACGGAAACATAGAAGATAGGTTACACTTCTGCCCCGGGCAACGCCGGGTAGCCCTGCTAGTCATATATAAAAAAAACAACAACTTCCCTTGATAACATGGGTACATGTGTATCGTGCATAAACTACTTGTGTATGTAAGCCAAGGGCGGGCAACCTTTTCAGAGTGAGGGCCAGATGAGATTTTTGGAAGGAGATCGCGGGCCGGAGTGAAAAACGAAATCTCAGAATTACTATATTTTGTTTACATGAATAAATTGTACAAAAATTGCATTGAACACTCTACAAATCTGATATTTTTTTCTCAAGAGACTTCTGTATGTGATGTTATAAAAGGCGCCGACGAACAGCCATTTTGAAATCATAAAAAATAATGACGGGGGAAGTAGCAAGTTGATCCAGCATTCGTTTTGACACACCTCACATAGAACCTATGTTTCATGCCCTTTCCTCGTCTCGCGTTTCCTCTTTTCCTCTCTCTTTCTCTTTTTCTATTTTTATCTCAGGCCAAGGATGTGAAATTAATAGTTAAAGAAAAATGAAATATACATGCATCATCGCTCGCTGATATTCATACATTTTTATCCCAATGTAAATCTTAATTGAAACCTACTTTGACGTCTATGTCACAAAATGATATGAATTTTACTGAGAGGTCCACGGGCCGGATTGCAATAATAAAGCATAGCAGGGTGGCGGGCCGGACGCTAAGCCTTCGTGGGCCGGATGTGGCCCGCGGGCCGGAGGTTGCCCGCCCCTGATGAAAGTGAAACCCAAACAAATTACTTCCTGTAATAACAGAATTTGCTGTTCAAGTAGTTTCAGTGTTCGTTGCTAAACTATTTTTTGTTTCCAACTAATCATTATTCTAACGTTCGTTATTACATGTAAGTGCATCGCGTACTTACATACTTTTATTATAATGATTAATGCAGAGCATAATTTGTTGTATAAACAAGCACTGACGCTACTTAAAGTAATAGTCAATACATGTTATTACATTAAGTAGTTTGTTTTTATATCAGAACTAATGCGAGAGAGAGAGAAAAAAAAATGGTGGCCCGTTGGGTCATCCATTAAGCTTGGGTTAAATGGTTTGAATCAGCGAAATTTGAGTTTGCAGAGCAAGTTAAATATTTAAAAAAAAAAAATGAAAAGTCAAAATCCAAAATCAGCCTTTTTCTACTTGCTATATCCCCCCCCCTCCCTCTCTCTCTCTCTCTGTAACTATGTGTTAAATATTATTACTGCCCGTGGCGATATTCCATTTTGTTTATAATGGAATATTCCAATCTTTTTTTGCTTCGGCTGTTGAGAGAGAGAGACAGACAGACAGAGAGAGAGAGAGAGAGACAGAGAGAAAGCGAGAGAGAGAGACAGAGAGAGAGAGAGACAGAGAGAGAAAGCGAGAGAGACAGAGAGAGAGACAGAGAGAGACAGAGAGAGAAAGCGAGAGAGACAGAGAGGGGGAGGGTAGATACCGTATAGAATAAGAGTGAATTCAAACAACATACAGTAGGAGAGGGTGAAAGTGATAGATAGAAAGTTCATAAGAGATGGGTCACTTAATCAGTTAATTGCAAATTACAGCTAATTAGAACAATTAAAATGGATGATTTTCCCCCAAAATTAAGCAATATTTTAGCATGTATTTTGTGTGATAAAAGCTTTAGGGAAACAAACGTTGATTAACTCAGCTTTAGTATAATAATAGATCAGAGACACGTATCCAGTCACTATTTTACGATATTCAACCTTCAATATTGTATAATAATAATAATTATATATATATATATATATATATATATATATATATATATTTGTTTTTATCTACATACGCATACGTTTCATCCTTTCGGGAATTGTCAGTGTAGAGATGATTTTTCATACCGGTCACAGGATTCGAAACACCGGAACACGAGTCATGTTTATAACTCAAATCCCAACGCTTTAGCCCACACGGCCACTTTAAATAACCTGATAAATCAGCAAGAGTTTAAACCTGTTAAAGGCAGATGTCGTCAAGAGTTTTCAACTGCTGAAGGAACATGCATTAAAGCTACTATGACGGCTGTGTTAATACTACTCACTACAGTGCCCAGCCTAGATTGGGGAGTGAAATAATATATATATATATTTGTTTGTTTTTTGCGATATGACAAATGAACGTACTCAGATATCGTTTTACGGGGAAGCATTATTGAAATGCCATGCAAAAACAACAACAAACAAAAAGATAACGTTTAGATACACTATATCTACTCTAACACTAGCGGGCATTCGTGGCCCAGTGGTAAAAGTGCCAGACTTCAGCCTCGGTTTCGAATCTTGCTAGAATCTGCCACACTGATGAGCCATAAAACAGTGAAACACGTGTTTATGGATAATCATATATATATTATATTTATGTATTATTTATTTACAAATGTTTGTTTTTTTAATTTTTGAAACCTGATCATGGTAAGATAAAATCTGCTCGTATCAAAAACAAAATGTCCCGACATGAGACAAACTTTCTGCAGATTTTAGTAGACAAACGTGGACATCATTTATTTATAGAAGGATTTTTAGTTTGAACGATCTAGTTCTAAAACTGTAAGCGAGACAGAATAAGATAAAACTGAAAATCTTTTCGTTTTTTTATTTTTGTTTTGTTTTTTTTCATTACATATCAAAGAAATTTCTATGGAACTTGAGAAAGATAAATAGTTGTTATAATGTCTATTGTCAATGTTATAAAATTTTACTTTGGATTTTTTTTTTTATAAGTCGCTTTACTAATTACCTGTATCTTTATAAAGTATATATATATATATATATATATATAATATTGATTGCACTATGAAATATTGAGTAAAACATAAGAAATGTAAAAAAAATAAACATTTGACAAGGCGTACACTGATTGTGTCTGTATTCCCTCTTCCTCTGTCTCTCTCACTTCTCCCTTCTCTTTCTCTCTCTAATGAGAGACTGTTTTTGAATTCGGACCGAGAAGACGCGTTTTGTCGCGCTCTCTAACTATATATAAAAATGTCTTCAGTAAAATAAATATATATTTTTATAAGAAAACGGATAAATGTGTTTCTTTCCTTATTACAAATAATAAGCCCGAAGATTTTAGACTTTAGAAGCGGGGGTCAGTTTAGCATATAGATTTAATGTAAGATGATCACCCACTTTCTGACCAGATAGTGTTTTAAGGACATATAATAAATTTTTGTTTTTAGTAAAAATTTTGCAAAAAATTTTTTTGTAGAGTGTACATATTTAATTGTACGTATATTTTATATACTTCACCGTCTCCCAACGTTTGTTTCATGCAAGTGAGAATGAAGTCCACCGTTAGTTTTTGTGGTTTGTTTATAATTTTTTTAAATAAATGGATCGACCGTAGTCAAGAACAATCCGAAAGTTCCCTTTTCATTGGCTACTACCGTGTAGTAGCCAATGAAAAGGGAACTTTCGGATTGTTCTTGAGATGTAAAGAAGGGCACCACTCCTTTCCCTGGATCATTCCATTTACCCATTTCCAACTTATAATGCTGATTTGTTTTTAACAAGGAGGCATCACGTGACATTCTTTGAGACTTTGGTATTACTCGACCGGCCTTTTGGCTAAGATCAAAGTGTAGTATCTGTTCCGATGGATACTGCACCCCATAGACTGGTATTGTCTTGGCCTTCGGGGCTTGATTTATGCCGGTCTATAGGTCTGTCCTGTGCAGTTCTAGGAGATCCACCCTCCCAGGCTTCGCCTCCCCTCTTTGGGGAGGAGTAAGTTTATTGCTTACTGCCTGAGGCGCACCTACCGGGGAATGCCGACGGGGCTGACCAGGCAATTTTTAAACCCCACTTTCCCGAGCTTGGGTCACATCTTACTTGTGGGAGTAAGATAAAAACTGGCCTTGTGCCTAACTCCTGGAGAGGAGTAAATCAATACTCGACCGGGGATTGAACCCCGGTGTCCCGGCTCATTAATGAACAATCTAACCATTATGCTAACCACAAAAAAAATGGGCGGTTTCATGAAAGACATGGAACGGCCATCACAAATTATAAATGCATGTACGTATATTACGGATATTTCACTATCTATAGATAGTGAAATATCCGTAATATACGTACATGCATTTATAATTTTTTTTTCCATTAAAAGTTGAAATGAGACCGATTAAAATACGAGATACTCAACAAATGCAGAAATTGTACGAAGAGAGACACTTCACGACTTCGCTTTGTACGATGATGCCAAAAAGAGCGATAAGAATCTGCTGAATCCGTTTTTGAACAAAGCGTGACTACAAATAGATTCTCATTAAATAACCGATAAAAATACTCTTGAACCACGAAAAATCTCCAAGAACTGCCAATTCCACAAGATTATTGGATCCAGTTAGTCTGACCTAAAATCCTAACAACGTTGTAGCATGTATGAAGTAGGTTAATGAATTTTCTTCAATCTTTTTTGCCTCTGACAACCTGCTGCATTCAAATAGCTTTTTCAGTAACGAACGTTTCAGCTGTTGCATTCTTCGGCCTTCTTCAGTTCGTAACTGTCTGGGAATTTCAAACGGAACTCATTATTTATTCCACTTGGTTAGATTGCTCTCATATCATTTTCCACATTTTTTTCTCTGGTCACGGCACTAATAGTGACCCTGTAGCAGTCACATGTTTGAAAATGGTTTTGACGCCATTAAAAAATTTCAAAAATAATTTTGAAACCATTAAAAAAATTTCAAAAGTAATTTTGAAACCATTAAAAAAAATTCAAAAATAATTTTTGAAACCATTAAAAAAATTTTAAATAATTTTGAAACCATTAAAAAAATGTTTAAATAATTTTGAAACCATTAAAAAATTTCAAAAGTAATTTTGAAACCATTAAAAAAAATTTTAAATAATTTTGAAATCATTAAAAAATTTCAAAAGTAATTTTGAAAACATTTAAAAAATTCAAAAGTGATGGTGAGTTCATTAAAAAAAATTCAAAAGTGATGGGAAGTTTATTAAAAAAATTCAAAATTGGTGATGAACCCATTAAAAAACGGTTATTTCGAAGCCATTAAAAAAAACTGTCGAATAGAAAGTCATTTCTGGCTTAAACTAAAGTTTAAAGGCAAACAAACGGTCAAGTATCATGGTCCATTTGGGTTGCGCTAAACCAAAGAAAAACGTTTATTTTCGTATGTACCCTGTTACATCAAAGAACCGTTCGTAGAATGGGTATTTAGCTAGTATATAAGATTTATTTTTGCACGTGTCTAAAAGGTCGTAGTTCATGGCTAATGATGTCTGTTGAACGTCTGACTCGTATGCTTTTTGTTCTGCTGTCTTCGATATCCAATCTTTTGCTAATCACACGATCAAAATAGAAAGACATTCAACTCCTTATGGTCGTCTGATAAGCATCAAATGATAGCAACACCACGACATTACCAGACTTTTAATTAAAAATAATTCAATCCTTAACCTTTTTTTTTCATTTTTAATTAAGAACATGAAGCCGTTTTAAAAACAACGGATTTAGTTGAAATTTTAGAGCAGATCACATTAATTGGGATTAATGGCTTGCAAGTTTAGTAGAACCCAACCAGTAGCATTCTCACAAGCCATCACTGGTGTGCCGTCTCCTCAGGCCATCCAGCGCATCCCTCAGATTGCGGATGAGGGTACCCCTCTTTTTGAGGGTACCCCTCTTTTTGAGGGTAGCTTTGAATGACCAATAAAAAGCCGTGTCCAAAGAGGAAGAAAACATGAAAAGATGAATAAATCAAAATATACAAACTGACAGGCCGGCACCCAGGATAAAAATGACCCCTCAACTCGTTTATGCACCAGGCGGGAAGAGGTATGCAATGGTACAAACCTTTTTTCCTCTGAAAATGTCACTATGGACATGTCAGAGGCCAGACAGGGACAGCCACCAGGCCTTGATGAAGAAGACCCTGTCCCCCAGACTCCACCACAAGCAACGACCAAAACAAGGAATACAAGGGGCCTAAAATCCAAAAAGTGGTCAGTTGCACAAAAGAAGATATTACTGCACTGCTACCATTACTCGATGTTCAAGAAATGGAGCAGTAGCTCAAAAGAGATTCTAACCAAGAGAATCAGGGTGTCTGACCTCACTGAAGAAAAAAAAAAACTGTTCAACATCATCTCTCTGTCTCTCTCTCATATATATATATATATATATATATATATATGACGCATATATATATATATATATATAGTCTAAAGAAGCTTTGAGTTATTTTAAACAAAAAGACAAAAAAAAAAAGGGAAAATGCAGTTTAAATTCCCAGAGAAACTAACTAAATCCAAAATAGTGTAGACTTAACATTTGTTGGAAAATTCATAAATAAATAATATATAATAGTAAGTAAATAAAATAAAAAGGGGGATTAAGTATCTAACAGTGAAACAAAAACAGGAGACCTTAACGTAAGCATCTAATATTAACACAGGGATCTTCAGCTGTTTACCATGTAACTGTTTCGGAGATTTAAAAACAGGACAGTTATATGCATGGCTCTCCAATGGTACAGATAAAACTACCATTTCCCCAATAAACAAGTGTCGAAATAATTCAGCTTAAAATGTTACTTATAAATAAATAAATAAATAAATAAATAAATACATTGATGATGATGATGATGATGATGATGATGATGATGATGATGATGATGATGATGATGATGATGATGATGATGATGATGATGATGATGATGATGATGATGATGATACCACCACCCTTAAGACTATATATATATATGACGCATTTCGCGACTGGATAACTTTGTCAGCTCTTTCAATTTCTCGTATTTGGACTGGTACTCATCGCCTGGATTAATCTTCAGTCAACCCTCTGGATATCTTTCCTGATTATGTTTTTCAAATTGTATGACCTGGATGTATTGTATAGATTTAACAAAAAAGTATTTTTTGGGGGTTGATATGTTTGATGTTATGTATTTTTATGTATTTTTGTATATATTTTTATATATTTTTAAAGTTTAATTTTATTACCTGTAGTGGTATAACTGCGGTAATGGTCCTCTGAAAAGAAGAATTATCTTTGAAAACTCATGAGCTAAGGACTTTAAGATACTTTGCTTGAACTTTGAATTCTAATAAAATTTGATTGACACCTTATTTTATTACTTCATTTTATATATATATATATATATATATATATATATATATGAAATTGGGAGAGTTCATTTTTTTTTTAAATATCTTTTTAAGAATTTGATAATAAATGCGGCTAAAATCCTTAGAAAGTATTTTTAGATGCGATATTTATTAATAAAAATAAAATCAGAAGAGATTTTGTTTTTCATTTTTACTTTGGTTCTTTGACTAATCATTTCGCTAGTATACCTAGTTTCTTCAGAGTATGAGATTATAACAATTCCGTTGGTGTTGGTAGCAGTCCGTAAGAATGGAAAATAGACGTGGTGTTGTTATTAACGGCTTTCTCACATTTTTAAAACTGTTCTGATTTTATTTTATTAACATCACATCTAGACATGCTTTCAAGGCTTTTAGCCTCATTTATCATATATATATATATATATATATATATATATATATATATATATATAAACACTGGAGTTTCAACGGATTTACATCTACAGAAACTAATACAATATGTGTACCATATAAAGCTCCATTACTGTCGAGCACTCTACAAAGTGGATTATTAAACACAAACATGGAACCAACAATGTATAAATAAAAATTTATACTTAAGAACAGCTCTACTTGTTATTGAGCACTTTTTATAAACACTTGAGTTTCAATGGATGTACATCTACAGAAACTAATACAATACGTGCACCACATGTATATATATATATATATATATATATATATATATATATATATATATATATACACTACTAAAACTCAGTGGATCTTGCTTGTTTGTGGTTTGTTTATCTCTATGGACACTAGATGATGTCATAAAGGGATGACGTCATTCACTAAAACTAAGGTATATGGTAAACTGAAATTAAAATGCCTTCAACTAGACCCTAGAACCCCTATCTCTGCGAAAAATCAGCTTAACCCATCAAATAGTTGATGAGATACAGGGTGGCACATACGTACGTACGTACGTACGTACACACAGATAACATGATTTCATGATTGAACTTTCTGGATCTCTGGGTTGCCTTGACTAATGATGCTGAAATTCTACACACTTATAGAACCTATCAAATACGAGTTGTGTGCAAAGTTTTAACCGATTTGGTTTATTGACTTTTGAGTTATGATTGATCAATATATACTAGACAAACAGTCTAGCCTGTCTAGACCAACGAAAATGCTCTGTCAAATT
Organism: Sepiola atlantica; assembly: GCA_963556195.1. NCBI lineage: Eukaryota > Metazoa > Mollusca > Cephalopoda > Sepiida > Sepiolidae > Sepiola > Sepiola atlantica. Next base: position 10,432,483 of record OY744543.1, on the reverse strand, counting down.
TAAGCATGACAGACCAACGAAAATGCTCTGTCAAATTTAAGCATGACAGACCAACGAAAATGCTATGTCAAATTTAAGCATGACAGACCAACGAAAATGCTCTGTCAAATTTAAGCATGACAGACCAACGAAAATGCTATGTCAAATTTAAGCATGACAGACCAACGAAAATGCTCTGTCAAATTTAAGCATGACAGACCAACGAAAATGCTCTGTCAAATTTAAGCATGACAGACCAACGAAAATGCTCTGTCAAATTTAAGCATGACAGACTAACGAAAATGCTCTGTCAAATTTAAGCATGACAGACCAACGAAAATGCTATGTCAAACCTGAGCATGACAGACCAACGAAAATGCGATGTCAAATTTAAGCATGACAGACCAACGAAAATGCTCTGTCAAATTTAAGCATGACAGACAAACGAAAATGCTCAGTCAAATTTAAGCATGACAGACCAACGAAAATGCTCTGTCAAATTTAAGCATGACAGACCAACGAAAATGCTCTGTCAAATTTAAGCATGACAGACCAACGAAAATGCTCTGTCAAATTTAAGCATGACAGACCAACGAAAATGCTCTGTCAAATTTAAGCATGACAGACCAACGAAAATGCTCTGTCAAATTTAAGCATGACAGACCAACGAAAATGCTATGTCAAATTTAAGCATGACAGACCAACGAAAATGCTATGTCAAACCTGAGCATGACAGACCAACGAAAATGCTATGTCACACCTGAGCATGACAGACCAACGAAAATGCTCTGTCAAATTTAAGCATGACAGACCAACGAAAATGCTATGTCAAATTTAAGCATGACAGACCAACGAAAATGCTCTGTCAAATTTAAGCATGACAAACCAACGAAAATGCTCTGTCAAATTTGTGCATGACAGACAAACGAAAATGCTCTGTCAAATTTAAGCATGACAGACCAACGAAAATGCTCTGTCAAATTTAAGCATGACAGACGAACGAAAATTCTCTGTCAAATTTAAGCTTGACAGACCAACGAAAATGCTCTGTCAAATTTAAGCATGACAGACCAACGAAAATGCTGTCAAATTTAAGCATGACAGACCAACGAAAATGCTATGTCAAATTTAAGCATGACAGACCAACGAAAATGCTCTGTCGAATTTAAGCATGACAGACCAACGAAAATGCTCTGTCAAATTTAAGCATGACAGACCAACGAAAATGCTCTGTCAAATTTAAGCATGACAGACCAACGAAAATGCTCTGTCAAATTTAAGCATGACAGACCAACGAAAATGCTCTGTCAAATTTAAGCATGACAGACCAACGAAAATGCTCTGTCAAATTTAAGCATGACAGACCAACGAAAATGCTATGTCAAATTTAAGCATGACAGACCAACGAAAATGCTATGTCAAACCTGAGCATGACAGACCAACGAAAATGCTATGTCACACCTGAGCATGACAGACCAACGAAAATGCTCTGTCAAATTTAAGCATGACAGACCAACGAAAATGCTCTGTCAAATTTAAGCATGACAGACCAACGAAAATGCTCTGTCAAATTTAAGCATGACAGACCAACGAAAATGCTCTGTCAAATTTAAGCATGACAGACCAACGAAAATGCTATGTCAAATTTAAGCATGACAGACCAACGAAAATGCTATGTCAAATTTAAGCATGACAGACCAACGAAAATTCTATGTCAAACCTGAGCATGACAGACCAACGAAAATGCTATGTCAAACCTGAGCATGACAGACCAACGAAAATGCTCTGTCAAATTTAAGCATGACAGACCAACGAAAATGCTCTGTCAAATTTAAGCATGACAGACCAACGAAAATGCTATGTCAAATTTAAGCATGACAGACCAACGAAAATTCTGTCAAATTTAAGCATGACAGACCAACGAAAATGCTGTCAAATTTAAGAATGACAGACCAACGAAAATGCTCTGTCAAATTTAAGCATGACAGACCAACGAAAATGCTATGTCAAACCTGAGCATGACAGACCAACGAAAAGGCTATGTCAAACTTGAGCATGACAGACCAACGAAAATGCTCTGTCAAATTTAAGCATGACAGACCAACGAAAATGCCCTGTCAAATTTAAGCATGACAGACCAACGAAAATGCTCTGTCAAACTGAAGTGTGTCAAATGTACAGACAAAACCTACCAAGATGTGAGGTAACATATAAAAAAGTTTAAATGAAAAAAAAAAAAAACAATTCTAAATACAAATAAAAAAGTTCGTATAATTTGTATTATTCGGACTACTATTCTCATCTTGGATGTTATTCTCACAACATTTCGGCCGATGTAACCTCCGACCTTCTTCAGGTGCATCCTATCGAACTTGTAAATCTGTACGCTTTTCGAATGGAACCCTTTTATATAATCCTCGGCGGTTGGCTGCTCTCATTCTGTCAGCCACAATCGGGTAAAAGACTTAAGTTATTCTTAAATATATTATAGTATCGGAGGTGACATCGGCAGAAACGTTGTGAGAATAACATCCAAGATGAGAACAGTAGTCCGAATAAGACAAATAAGACAAATTATCATTCCTCATCTCAAAAATTTAGAAACAGAAAGATTTTTGTCTTCTCTTCGGGCAAAGAATGGCATAATTACCAACACCAACACCAACCTAAAAATCTCAGAGTACAAAGATATGAGCCACACAAACCTGACAATTATTTTATCCATTTGAGTAAACGTGTTTGTTAAGCCAACACACACCAATGAAAGAAAATAGAAAGTCGCATTTGTTTTTATCAATGAACTTCTCAAAGATTGCGAGGGGGGGGGGGGGTAGAGTTAGGGTTAGGGTTAGGGTTAGGGTTAGAGTGAGGGTTAGAGTGAGGGTTAGGGTTAGAGTGAGGGT
>OY744543.1:10384601-10422101 GCA_963556195.1 Sepiola atlantica | reverse complement strand
TATAATTAAATATCATATATATAAGCAAAATTAAATTCAAACAATTGGAGAGATTTTAATTAGGGTAGCCCTAGAAAAAAAGAATGAAAATAAGTGTGCTTAGACGAATGGTCAAAATGTATCGAATTAAAAGTAGAATCGACAAAGGATGACCCCTGTTCCCAACTCCCAACATATTTTGTAAATGAAAGTATTTTTTTATGTGCGAATAAATAATTCAAACTGTAATATCTGTTCTGTCCTCAGAAGAGGAGGAGAAATCTTTCTAGACTTGCACAATTTTAATTTTTGTCCCAATCCAGTGTACCCCTTTTTGGGGAGCCAGATTTTTTCCCCCATTAAAAACCGACCTTGTAGAGAGGCAAATAAATACAGACTTTTTCACTGAAAGACTTTTTTTTTCCACGATTCAGAGTTCAGTTACATGTAGCAGCTAAACAAGATTTATTTTGAGTTGACGAGCACATTTTGATACATCTTGTTATAATACTTCCTTCATATTATGTTTTGTAAAAAAATGTTCAGAACGCCATGATTCGAGGGTTTTTTTTCCAACTGTTTTAATGTATAAGTGAACACAACAGCTCAAGCCAAACGAGTAACTGAAAGAAGTGGCCTTTCTCCTCCCACTCTTATTGACTGACATCCAGAACATCTGATTTCTACAAATGTTCTTAATAACTGGAAAAGAGGATTCATAAAAAAAAAAAAAAAAAATTATCTGATCAAAAGAGCAGAAACCAATCAAGTATCAATAATTTATTCCCAGCCGACATTTATCCAGAAAAACAGTTTCGTTTACACACACCAAATCTCCATCATATCTCCATCATATCTTGTTATGATGAAGATTTGTGTTCTCCCTCGACCTAAAAAATGCTTTTCTTTATTTATTTTTTTTGCAAAAGTTTTTATTTTGGTGAATGTCTGCATTTGTCTGCTTCCGACACACTATAACCAACGTCAATCATTCATTCTGTTTCAGGCAAAAATATTATTTGAGATGCGTCTTCACATTTCAATGAGATTAGCTCCATCAGTTACGTTTCAGTTAGAAATAACATTTTCGTCTGTCTGTTGCGCTTAAGTTTCAAATAACATTTTCGTCTGTTACACTTAAGTATGAAATAACATTTTCGTCTGTCTGTTGCGCTTAAGTTTGAAATAACATTTTCGTCTGTTACACTTATGTTTGAAATAACATTTTCGTCTGTCTGTTACACTTAAGTTTGAAATAACATTTTCGTGTCACTGTTACACTTAAGTTTGAAATAACATTTTCGTGTCACTGTTACACTTATGGTTGAAATAACATTTTCGTCTGTCTGTTACACTTAAGTTTGAAATAACATTTTCGTGTCACTGTTACACTTATGGTTGAAATAACATTTTCGTGTCACTGTTACACTTATGGTTGAAATAACATTTTCGTCTGTCTGTTACACTTAAGTTTGAAATAACATTTTCGTCTGTCTGTTACACTTAAGTATGAAATAACATTTTCGTCTGTCTGTTACACTTAAGTATGAAATAACATTTTCGTCTGTCTGTTACACTTAAGTTTGAAATAACATTTTCGTCTGTCTGTTACACTTAAGTTTGAAATAACATTTTCGTCTGTCTGTTACACTTAAGTATGAAATAACATTTTCGTCTGTCTGTTACACTTAAGTTTGAAATAACATTTTCGTCTGTCTGTTACACTTAAGTATGAAATAACATTTTCGTGTCACTGTTACACTTATGGTTGAAATAACATTTTCGTCTGTCTGTTGCGCTTAAGTTAGAAATGATATTTTCGTCTGTCTGTTGTGTTTAAGTTTGAAATAACATTTTCGTCTGTCTGTTGCGCATACGTTTCAAATAACATTTTCGTCTGTCTGTTGCGCATACGTTTGAAATAACATTTTCGTCTGTCTGTTGCGCATACGTTTCAAATAACATTTTCGTCTGTCTGTTGCGCTTAAGTTTCAAATAACATTTTCGTCTGTTACACTTATGTTTGAAATAACATTTTCGTCTGTCTGTTGCGCTTAAGTTAGAAATGATATTTTCGTCTGTCTGTTGCATTTACGTTTCAAATAACATTTTCGTCTGTCTGTTGCGCTTACGTTTGAAATAACATTTTCGTCTGTCTGTTGCATTTAAGTTTGAAATAACATTTTCGTCTGTCTGTTGCGCTTAAGTTAGAAATGATATTTTCGTCTGTCTGTTGCGTTTAAGTTTGAAATAACATTTTCGTCTGTCTGTTGCGCATACGTTTCAAATAACATTTTCGTCTGTCTGTTGCGCTTAAGTTTCAAATAACATTTTCGTCTGTCTGTTGCGCTTACGTTTGAAATAACATTTTCGTCGCTAAATGTGCAGAATGAGCTGAAGCACCATAAAAATATTTGTTGTTTTTTTTTTGTTGCTCCCACATCTAACCCTAACATCTAACCCTAACCCACATCTGCCATTTATCCTCTGACACTTTGCCTTTACCGTTCATTCCGTTCTACCCATACCACGTCCCCCCCCCCCAACTCTCATCCTCTTCGTCACGGATCATCCTAATTCTCATTCAGATCCCTATTTACAAGAAATGTTCTAAGTTTAACAAAAATCAATTCTTCCTTTGCAAAAAAATATTCTTTGCTTCCTCCTCACACACACGTCATTCTGTAGGTTCCAACCCCCCCTTCAACTCCCCTCTCTGACTATATGTGTCATCATTCAATGGACCGACCCTGAATTCCCAAGAATTAGGGGATGAGGCGATTTTGTTTTAATCATCAGAGGAATTGAAAATTTTAAAAGGTTTTAAGGGGTAAATATTAAGGGCATAGAAAACAAAAATTGGAAAGAATATATACGTCACTGTCTGAGAGGAAAATACACACAAAAGCTTATATATATATATATATATATATATATATATATATATATATATATATAGAGAGAGAGAGAGAGAGAGAGAGAGAGAGAGAGAGAGAGAGAGATTTATATATAGATATATATATAAATAAATATATTTTCACAGCTTACTATCTAGCTCTAATTACGTATCGAGCACTGTTGAAGTAAATACTGAAAATTGATACATAAAAAATGATATCTCCTTATAAAATTTTATGTGGATACATGAAATACTAATATACAGGCTGATTCATAAGTCACTTAGCTATTTAAAATGATTACCATATGAAGCACAAACATACTATGAACTTTTGATGATTGTTATCTTACTCTCTAATTACTGCTATTTGTTATTTTTAATTTGTTCGTTTATATATTTGTTTCTATATATATTTATTTTTATTTATTTAAATTTCTGTAAATCATCATATGTGCTTTTTTTTTCAGGCAGTATGTCGTTTACAATTGAAGAGCGAATTTTTATTGTTATTAATATGGCCAAATTTGATGAATCTCCCACACTTGTTGAAAGGCAATGACGACCTCAAATCAAAAATCACTGCCGAGTTTGTTAAAATTAATCAATCAAATATGCTACAAAGAGTCGTACATTCCTTGCAAAAAAGAATGGAGCTATGCATGCAGAACGAAGGTGGAAATTTTGAAAATTTGCTGTAATTTTAAACTCCCATGAATGAATTTGTTGAATAAACTTTCTGTTTTTTATTACCGTATTTTTTAACTTTAGAATTTCAAAAATAAATAGCTAAGTGACTTATGAATCACCCTGTATATAGATATATATATAGATATATATAGAGAGAGAGATAGATAGATATGATAAAAAATGGAACTAATATTCCGACGTAATGGAAAATTTAAAAAAGGAAAACCAAAAATATTATTTATGTATTCATCAACGTTTCATCTTTATTTCAAGACTTCCTCAGGACGATTTGCCTGAAGAAAATTACACACAAAGTATAAAATATCTGAAACAATGGTAGTAGGAGGAGAAAAGATTTAAAAGACCGCTTATGAAAAGATAAATTATGAGCTAAAAATAGATGGTAGTAGTGGGAGAAGTTGAGTTAACTGTGAAACTTGTTCTCGTCCTCTCCCACCTACACCATACCATTATGCGACCTTGATCTTTAACCCTCCCGTGCTCCTGTTTCGATACAAACTTTATAACTCCAATAAACATGATGCATGTTTCCTCCTCCTCCCTCATGGTTTTAATAACTCCGACCGCTACCAATTTTGCTCCCCCACACTTTCCACAGTTAATTTATTTTCTCCCACTGCTACCATATTTTTTAGTCCATAACTTATCTTTTCATAAGCAATTTTTCCCAACTTACCTCATGCATACTCATCCCCACCCCTCCCTAATGGTTTAATAACTGACTGCTACCATTCCCCCCCCCCACACACTATCCACAGTTAACTCAACTTCTCCCACTGCTACCATCAATTTATAGCTCATAATTTATCTTTTAATAAGCGGTTTTTGAAGCTTTTTTCCTCCTACTACCATTGTTTCAGATATTTTGTAGTTTGTGTGTTATTTTCTTCAGACAAATCATCCTGAGGAAGTCTTAAAATAAGGACGAAACGTTGATGAATACATAAATAATATTTTTGGTTTTCTTCTTTTCATATATATATATGTATATATATATATATATACTAGTTGTTCCGATCAGGCGTTGTCCGGGAATATTTGTAATTTAATTTTTGTTTTGCATTGCCTGTGAAAATTGAATAACTGAGGGTTATTATTAATTTTAAATCTTTCAGACATCTTACGCATAATTAACTTTTGAATTTGTTCTTTTTAACTCTTAACTTTATAATTAACTAGATGTCCCGACCCGGCGATGCCCAGGAGTATTTGTACTTGCATTATTATTTTACAAGAAAATACTATTATTTTTTACATCTTTTTACAAAAATCAAAGCTTTTCTTTTTAACTCTTAAAATAATTTAGTCTTAATAGCCGGCGTTTTCATCCCTTTCTTTTTTATTAAAGCGAATTTGCGTAAATATTATGAAATTTGCGTAAATATTATGGAATTTGCGTAAATATTATGGGAAAGAGTGTAAAGCTAAGACCAACTGTACTTCTTTTCTTTTTTTTTCTTTTTTTTTAATAAGAGACAAATTTCCGGATTTGCAATTCGTTGTTTATAAACCAAAAAAAAATTGTTATCTTTGTTAAAAGTAAGAATGAAAATTCTTAATTCTATTTGAAGTTTGTTTAAATAGAGCTTTTATATATAATTATTTTTATTTATAGAGACATGTACATAATCCGCGACACTAGCATGTCGATCTTATCGATCAACAGCTATTAGAAACTGAGATCTCATCAGACGGAAAGAAAATCTGATCTTTCTCTGGATTTCTTTCCAAATATGATCTGAGGGAAGGATCAGATTTTCTTTCCGCCTGATGAGATCTCAGTTTCTAACAGCTGTTGATCGATAATATCGACATGCCAGTGTCGCAGATTATGTACACGTCTGTATAAATAGAAATAATATATATATATATATATATATATATATATATATATATATATATATATATATATGTATGTACACATAATATCATTTCCAGTGTGTTTTCCACGTTTAAGTTGAGACATTGGAAGAACTTTTTGGCATCTGTGGAGCTTCTAATTTCAGTAAATGCTATCTAGGTCCAACTTTTAAAATCCGGCAAGTCATGAACTCATATCAACTTCTAATTATTCCATCTTTATTTCATCAGTCGATTTTGGCCAGAGAAGTGGTGATCCATTAGTAAAATAAACACTAATATTTATTAAAAAAAAACGTCTTAATCGGTGAAGTTAAAAATAAAGAAATAATAAAAAAGAAAACGTCTTAAACAGGAAAGTTTTTAAAACAAAAACGTATCAATCGGTATAGAAAATAAAAGAAGAAAAGAACAAAGTATCATCATGGAAATACAGTGATGGATTTCTTTCTGAATTTCCTTTCAGATGGCGGGGGTTGGGCGAGGCAGGTCTGACTTGCTATTTGCTCTCTTAACTCTTCTAAAAACTTGAAATGAAACACTTGCACAGTAAATGGCTAAAGGATAGCATCATCCATTAAAATAGAAAGATTGGGATAACTGTGCACAGTGGATGAGGTCATCCACACAAACCAGAGAGAGAGGGAGAGAGAGAGAGGGGGAAGGAGAGAGAAAAGAGGGAAGGAGAGAGGAGAGAGGGAAGGAGAGAGGGAAGGAGAGAGGAGAGAGGGAAGGAGAGAGGAGAGAGGAGAGAGGAGAGAGAAGAGAGGAGAGAGAGAGGGAAGGAGAGGAGAGAGGGAAGGAGAGGAGAGAGGGAAGGAGAGAGGAAAGGAGAGAGAAGGAGAGAGGAGAGAGAAGGAGAGAGGAGAGAGAAGGAGAGAGGAGAGAGGAGAGAGAAGAGGGGAGAGGGGAGAGGAGAGAGGGAAGGAGAGGGGAGAGGAGAGAGGGAAGGAGAGGGGAGAGGAGAGGGGAGAGGAGAGAGGGAAGGGGAGGGGAGAGGAGAGGAGAGAGGGAAGGAGAGGGGAGAGGAGAGAGGGAAGGAGAGAGGAGAGGAGAGAGGAGAGAGGAGAGAGGGAGGAGAGAGGGAAGGAGAGAGGAGAGGGAGAGAAAAGATCCATTATGACGTTTTATCTAAACGACCCGCGACCCAGACCGACGGACAAGGTTTATCATGGAGATACAAAGACGTATCCAAAAACATTATTCTTATGTAAGCACTCGAAAGATTTGTGATAGAACAAGGAAAACGTGTTGCCATTTTGTTGCGAAGAGGACGATTAATGGAACAATCTACAGACGGAACGTATTGAAGAGAAACGGTTGGAAATGAGGCCAAAGACAATAAAAGAAATAAACAGCAGCAGCAGCAGCCACTCTAGAACTGGTTCAAGTTATTATTCTTTGTTTCGTTTCCAGTTCAACAATCCACTCATCATATAAGGGGCATTTTCTGAGTGTGTGCGTGTGTGTGTGTGTGTGTGTGTGTGTGTCTGCTAGTCACAAGAAATGGGAAATATAGCATTGATACTAAATAATAAATTCCCAACAAATAAAGCGGATGCCATGACCGGAAATCGAAACCGAAACCTTAAGATCTTCAGTCTGATGTTCTACGAACTGAGCTATTTAGATTTTCTCATAAATAGATCTTGAAAGAGTACCATAACAAAATAATTGTAGCTTTGACGTGACGTAATAGATTTATGATTTACGTCATGTTTCAAAAGATGAATCCAAACATAAGCGATAATAAAAATAAATAAATGAATGGCTAAACGTTATCAATAGCATTGGAAATTATATATATATATATATATATATATATATATATATATATATATATATATATAGATAGATAGATAGATAGATAGATAGATAGATAGATAGATAAATAGAGAGAGATAGAGAGATATTATTTCATGTATCCACATAAAATGTTATTAGTTTTTTATGCATCAATTTTCAGTATTTACTTGAACAGTGCTCGATACGTGAGCAGTGTTAGGTAGTAACTTGAGTTGAGCACGGTTCTGAAGAAGGCAAGTGTTCCCGAAATATTATATCATACAGAATTTCCACCAGACCATCTTGATACAGGTATTACATAACATTGTAACATTGTGTAGATGGACAAATATATATGTGTTTGTGAAAAAATAAACATATATATGTATATATATATATATATATAATATATATATATATATATGAAAAATATTTGTTGTTGTTTATTATCTACGGACGTATATGTTTCGTCTCTTTTCAATCGAGACTCTTCAGCGTAGAAGTATGACTATTCACTACCGGTCACTCGGTTCGAAACCCTGGATTATAAGTATTTTTCAACTCCGATCCAACGTCTTAAACCTCGCGGCCAATATTTGAACAGCTGATAAACTATGGTAGTTTAAACACATTAAAGCGGCGATAACGACACAGGCATTCTACTTAAATTAAGGAATGATGCATTATAAAGCAAATGACGTCACGCTGTATTTGCACTACTACTAAAGTGCTCTACTAATTATTAAGGAGCGACAAAATATATATATATATATGTGTATGTATACATTGTATTAAGGGTGAAACTATTTAACTTATTCCACCATTATATGTCTTATTTGCTCGAACTTGTGTCTATCCGTCACACCTCTGCATTGTATTGCTTTCTAAGAATCACATTTCTATATACAAGTAAACAATGCTTCAAACAAACTACATAAACCTCATATATATATATATATATATATATATATATATATATATATAAAATTTCTTCTTTTGTAAGATGGTGGAAAAATTTCTGCAGAGTGCTCGATTAATTGAGACTCAAAGTTAAGAGCGTAAATACTTATTTATTATTTAGTACAGAAAATCAGTACAACATCAGTACCGTCGGTTTCAAGTTCTGGAGGTGCACGACTTTCTTCAGCTTTGTTGTTACTTTTGAAAAAAATAAAGATGGATGACCTCGCACGAGAATTACAGTGGGGAAACGCTATTGTTTTTTTTCTTTCTCCCAAATTAACAACAAATCTGAAGAAAGTCGGACACCTCCCGAACTTGAAACCAACGGTACTGGTGTTGTACTGATTTTCTGTACTAAATTATATAATTATTTTTATTTATGCAAACATGTACATAATCCGCGACACTAGCATGTCGATGTTATCGATCAACAGCTGTTAGAAACTGAGATCTCATCAGGCGAAAAGAAAATCTAATCCTTCCCTCAGATCATATGTGGAAAGAAATCTGAGGGAAAGTGCAGATTTTTTTTCTCCGTCTGATGAGATCTCAGTTTCTAACAGCTGTTGATCGATAACATCGACATGCCAGTGTCACGGATTATGTCCATGTCTGTATAAATAAAAATAATTATATATAAAAGCTCTATTTATAAGACTGGTTGAAATTCTTCAGATATTTACTTTACCTGGATTACTATATACTCCCTTTTTGTTTCATTTTACTTCAGTCTAAGTTCCCAGAAATCAAGAGGCCCCTTCCTGGGGTTAATACTTGATCTCTATATGAGATACATAGATATTCGAGTGGTCTATTAAAGTTCTCCTAAACCTTGATTTTGTACAGAAGTTAAGAATATTAATTTTCCTCTCTCCAATTGACCAGTTAAACATGTTATAGTATATCTTTCTTGTGGTCTCACCGGATTCCAGGACAAGAATTCATCTAGTCTGGTGGCGTATCCGGCTAAGTGTTGTTACATTTTTGAATATAAATATATATATATATATATATATGTATATATATATATATATAACTTCTGTGATACTACATTCTATGCTATATTTACATTAAACCTACTTTCAACTGACATATGATATCCACTTTGTTCTGTAATGGAAAAACTTTGAAAAGGATTTTATATCTTTGAAATATCAGTAAAACTTTGACACCGTGTATCATGCTATGAATCGAAGATAAAACAGCAAGAAATAAAGAGAAAATTAGTACATATTTTTTTATCGCCGCGTTCCTCACCCATTGTTTTCATTTCACTCGCTGATCATGACTTTGTATTGTTGACAGACTTATAAAACCTATCGAAAACCTGTTCTATCTTTATAAGTATGATTTATAGTTCTTTTTATATCGTTGTTTATCTTTTATTTATGTGTAAGAACAATGTTATATGTAAGAAACATTTTATGTGTAAGAACAATTGTATATGTAAGAACAATTTTATATGTAAGAACAATTTCATGTGTAAGAACAATTTTATGTGTAAGAAACATTTTATGTGTAAGAACAATTTATGTTTAAGAACAATTTTATGTGTAAGAACAATTTATGTGTAAGAACAATTTATGTGTAAGAACAATTTTATATGTAAGAACAATTTATGTGTAAGAACAATTTTATGTGTAAGAACAATTTATGTGTAAGAACAATTTATGTGTAAGAACAATTTATGTGTAAGAACAATTTATGTGTAAGAACAATTTAATGTGTAAGAACAATTTATGTGTAAGAACAATTTATGTGTAAGAACAATTTAATGTGTAAGAACAATTTTATGTGTAAGAACAATTTATGTGTAAGAACAATTTTATATGTAAGAACAATTTATGTGTAAGAACAATTTTATATGTAAGAACAATTTATGTGTAAGAACAATTTTATATATAAGAACATTTTATATGTAAGAACATTTTATGTGTAAGAACAATTTATGTTTAAGAACAATTTAATGTGTAAGAACAATTTATGTGTAAGAACAATTTATGTGTAAGAACAATTTTATATGTAAGAACAATTTAATGTGTAAGAACAATTTTATGTGTAAGAACAATTTTATGTGTAAGAACAATTTTATATGTAAGAACAATTTATGTGTAAGAACAATTTTATATGTAAGAACAATTTATGTGTAAGAACAATTTTATATATAAGAACATTTTATATGTAAGAACAATTTATGTGTAAGAACAATTTAATGTGTAAGAACAATTTTATATGTAAGAACAATTTATGTGTAAGAACAATTTTATGTGTAAGAACAATTTTATATGTAAGAACAATTTTATGTGTAAGAACATTTTATGTGTAAGAACAATTTCATGTGTAAGAACAATTTCATGTGTAAGAACATTTTTATATATAAGAACAATTTTATATGTAAGAACAATTTTATGTGTAAGAACAATTTTATGTGTAAGAACAATCTAATGTGTAAGAACAATTTTATATGTAAGAACATTTTTATGTGTAAGAACAATCTAATGTGTAAGAACAATCTAATGTGTAAGAACAATTTTATATGTAAGAACAATTTATGTGTAAGAACAATTTTATATGTAAGAACATTTTATATGTAAGAACAATCTAATGTGTAAGAACAATCTAATGTGTAAGAACAATTTTATATGTAAGAACAATTTATGTGTAAGAACAATTTTATGTGTAAGAACAATCTAATGTGTAAGAACAATTTTATATGTAAGAACAATTTATGTGTAAGAACAATTTTATGTGTAAGAACAATTTAATGTGTAAGAACAATTTTATATGTAAGAACATTTTATATGTAAGAACAATTTTATGTGTAAGAACAATCTAATGTGTAAGAACAATTTAATGTGTAAGAACATTTTATATGTAAGAACAATTTATGTGTAAGAACAATCTAATGTGTAAGAAGAATTAAGAATCGATAATTCTTGCACAATACTAATAATCGAACGAAAAAAATAGTATTTTAAGATTTTGTGCTTTCTTTTTTCTTTTTTTTTCGTAGCAGAACTCTGAAGGTACATCGATATGAATCGGCGGTTGTGCAATCAACCAAGCCGAGAATCTTTTGCAATTTATCAACTCATTTAATCTAGATTAATAATTATTCCGTAGAGAATGCGGGGAATTCTTTGGATGGTAAAATATAAAGAGAATGTTTAATTATATAATAAGATTCATTTACAGTAAAACCATCAAGAAGATTGAAATAGTTAGAATAAAAGAAAGATCCTTGAGATTTGTATCTCTATTATAACTGAAGAGGATGGGGGTGGAGTGTTTAAAGCCATTTTGAAATGAAAACCTAATATGAGAATAAATGTGTGGGGGGGTGTTGAGAGAGAGAGAAAGCATGAATGATACTACTAAGAGAGAAAAGAAGATGGAGGGAGAGAGCTAGATGAGGGGAGATAAAAGAGGGAGAGATATTATAGGAGGAAGAGAGAGATATTATAGGAGGAAGAGAGAGAGAGAGAGATATTATAGGAGGAAGAGAGAGAGAGAGATATTATAGGAGGAAGAGAGAGAGAGAGATATTATAGGAGGAAGAGAGAGAGAGAGATATTATAGGAGGAAGAGAGAGAGAGAGATATTATAGGAGGAAGAGAGAGAGAGAGAGATATTATAGGAGGAAGAGAGAGAGAGAGATATTATAGGAGGAAGAGAGAGAGAGAGATATTATAGGAGGAAGAGAGAGAGAGAGATATTATAGGAGGAAGAGAGAGAGAGAGAGATATTATAGGAGGGGGAGAGAGAGATATGATAGGAGGGGGAGAGAGAGATATGATAGGAGGGGGAGAGAGAGATAGGATAGGAGGGGGAGAGAGAGATATGATAGGAGGGGGAGAGAGAGATATGATAGGAGGGGGAGAGAGAGATATGATAGGAGGGGGATAGAGAGATATGATAGGAGGGGGAGAGAGAGATATGATAGGAGGGGGAGAGAGAGATATGATAGGACGGGGAGAGAGAGATATGATAGGACGGGGAGAGAGAGATGATGAGGAGGGGGAGAGAGAGATGATGGGGAGGGGGAGATATGATAGGAGGGGGGGAGATATGATAGGAGGGGGGAGAGAGTATGGAAGGAGGGAGAAAGAGATATGGAAGGAGGGAGAAAGAGATATGGAAGGAGGGAGAAAGAGATATGATTGGAGGGAGAGAGAGATATGATTGGAGGGGGAGAGAGATATGATTGGAGGGGGAGAGAGATATGATTGGAGGGGGAGAGAGATATGGAGGGAGGGGGAGAGAGATATGGAGGGAGGGAGGGAGAGATATGGAGGGAGGGAGGGAGAGAGATATGGAGGGAAGGAGGGAGAGAGATATGGAGGGAAGGAGGGAGAGAGATATGGATGGAAGGAGGGAGAGAGATATGGAGGGAAGGAGGGAGAGAGATATGGAGGGAGAGAGATATGGAGGGAAGGAGGGAGGGAGATATGGAGGGAGAGAGATATGGAGGGAAGGAGGGAGGGAGAGAGATATGGAGGGAGGGAGGGAGGGAGGGAGAGAGATATGGAGGGAAGGAGGGAGGGAGGGAGATATGGAGGGAGGGAGATATGGAGGGAGGGAGGGAGTGAGATATGGAGGGAGGGAGGGATATGGAGGGAGGGAGAGAGAGAGATATTGAGGGAGGAAGGGAGGGAGAGAGAGATATGGAGGGAGGGAGATTATATATATATATATATATATATATATATGGAAAGAAAGAGGAGAGAGAAAGGGAAAGGAAGGGAGAGAGTGAATGGCAGTAGAGAGAGAGAAAGAGAATAGAGAGTATGACAGCGAAATAATTTACTGGCTGCTAAGCCATTCCTTTTTTCTTTCTCTTTTCGTGTTTACTTCATTCATTTTCTTTAGTTTCTTTCATCTTCTTTTTCTTTTTTTAATAGCAACGCTCATAAGCCGTGAAAATGGGAGAGACAAAGAACAATGGTTACAATTACATCCACATAAACAGGTCACATGAGCATCTGCAATAAAATAATAACCAAATCGAAAAGGTGATTCAGCCCAACAAATTATGGAGCCGACTGATTGAGATAAAAACCAACAAGTTCATTAACCGGCAGAGAGTTTTACTAGCTGACATCAGAGTGTCCACACAACGGATTGCTAAAGACAACGGCGAGCTTTCACATGATATACAGACATAACTACATCAGAATTCTGGAAACGACATAGCCGAATGTACATCCACACACGTTGAACGCACACGCAGCAATGAACATTAAAAAGAAAATGATGAATCTTTGCAACGAATAAAAAGAAGTGCATATAAATTTAAATTGATGTTGTTTCGTTCGTCCTACATCAAACCTTATTTGAGAATGATTGAATTACAAAACGGATGAGAAAGAAAGGGTGATTAATAATACATGGAGGAGTAAAAATATGCAGAAAGAGAGCTTTTAAAACAATGAGGAAAGAGAGATTAGGTAACATAGAAGAGAGGAGAGAGAGAGGGGGGAATACCATTGAGAAGAGGGAGAGGGGGTACCGTTGAGAAGAGGGAGAGGGGGTACCGTTGAGGAGAGGGAGAGGGGGTACCGTTGAGGAGAGTGAGAGGGAATACCGTTGAGGAGAGAGAGAGGGGGGGTACAATTGAGGAGCCTCATGACTCGCTTCCCTTATTTTGTCCTTTCATCCTAACATTTCATGAGTAATGTTTCTGACAAAGGAGGAAGAATTGCTGTTTTCTGGGTCAGAATCTATCCATATAACACTTGTTGTTGGTTAGTTTTTTACCTTAAAGTAGTATTTTTTATTTTTAGTTCCTTACATCAAGTGGCTTCATGCCTTGTCTGGAGCGATTTTCATTAAAAAAAAAAAACAATGGTAAACGGATGTTGTGATAACGTAAAGTGATTTGCATTGGTTATCAAAAAGAGGTGGAGAGTACTGGACATCTGTGGATACTTGTCACTCAGACTCCAGTGAACACCACTGGTTACTGATACTAACTTGTGTGAAAACTCCTAGTGAGATTATAATAATAATAATAATAATAATAATAATAATAATAATGATAATAATTAAATGAACTACACGAACATCAAAGAAGTAAATAGACACTGTTATTATTATTAATAATGAAAAGTGCTGTCATAGGGTCCCGATGAACCTAGACGAAATGATATTGTTTATTTTCCCTCGCTGATGAATTGGATAATCACTCAGTTAACAGTGGAAAGTGGAATCCCAAGGTTTTCAGTGATTTGACGCTGATCAAGTCAACCATCATATTAACCTATACTATAGCTCATTTAAACCTCTGAGAATTCTAATGCTTTTTTGACCGGTGTCATACTTAAAATGGTGATAGATATGTTTTATATCTGAAACACTAAAAAAATTGTTAATTGGAATAAAATATCGATATTTCAAACTTTGCTGCTTTGTATGGCTCCAAGTGCTGGCCGTCGGCGAAGGAAGCAGAAACTTAAACATGTCTGCGTAAATTTTTAAAAAAAGATAGATAAAAACAGATAGAGCAGGTAGAAAAAGAGATTGAAAAAAAAGCTAATTGGAATCAAATATCGATATTTCAAACTTTGCTGCTTTGTATGGCTCCAAGTGCTGGCCGTCGGCGAAGGAAGCAGAAACTTTAAACATGTCTGCGTAAATTTAAAAAAAAGATAGATAAAAACAGATAGAGCAAGTAGAAAAAGAGATTGAAAAAAAAAGTCAATTGGAATCAAATATCGATATTTCAAACTTTGTTGCTTTGTATGGCTCCAAGTGCTGGCCGTCGGCGAAGGAAGCAGAAACTTTAAACATGTCTGCGTTAATTTCTTTTTAAATAGATAAAAACAGATAGAGCAGGTAGATTGAAAAAAAAAAAAGATGCTTCAAAGAGCATGAGGGAGTGGTTTAATCCGAAAGACATTAAAGTGAGGCGAGGTAAAAAAAAAAAAATAAGGTTCAAACTCGTTGACTCACTACATAATAATAATGGGTATCTTTTACAATAATCTGCAGAGTCGCCGATGGGGTCCAAAAAAACGAACGAGAACGGGGTAACAAAAAATAAATATGCAACAAGCGACGGTGACCTACGTCGAGAATAGATATTTTCCTACTTACCTATGAAATTTGTTTGTATTTTTACGTACTATAAATGGGTTTTTATTAGATGTAAAAAAAAATGTTTTTTTTGCACGTATTCTTATTAAAACAAAATGGCCGCCCTGCCTTACCTCGTTACGATACCCCCCAACCCCCATCGCTTGTCCAATGTTCGTGTGACAAAAATATTGATTTCTAATAAATAGCAGTTGGAACGGCTTAAAAAATACAAACAAATGTCACAGATAAGTTGGAAAATAACAGTTACTTTTATTTGTTGTATATTTGTTTTTATAGCGTTTTCACTCTGCGGATTATTGTAAAAGATACCCAATAATAATAAAGAGTGTGCTGAAGCGAATTAATATTCACAGCATTCTTAAATCGTGTTTTTTTTTTGGGGGGGTGCATTCCGAAGGATGCGAGTTTGATCCGGTCAAGCAATACACAACCGGGTTCTTTTATACTATCGGTATTCCCCGTGACAAATGTATCGTTCGAACAACAGACAGACTACGTTAATTGCTCGTTACACTTCTTAAACAACTACGAAGACATGTAATCATTCACTAATCAATCGCTTAAATTACATGGCAGCCAATCAAGCTACCAACCCATCAATTAAGATACGTTTCCATCGACAAATCTGTCACATTTCAATGGTTTTACTGCACGTAATAAAAGCAGTCTCTTAGTTCGTTTATTTTGATGAAATTCGTTTAATCTTGCACGATAATCTCCCAGCATCCCTATTTAGAAGAGCTTTTAGGATTATTATGAAAAACGGGCAGATCCTGTCAACAATGTGAACAATACTTGATTTCATGATTTCAGAATACAGGTGCAACGCTGATTTTCCCGGCACTTCTTTTTAATCCGGATAAAATCTTCATAAAATTTTCCTTGAGAAAAGTTGTAGAATTTGGTATACTGTTCTCATCTTGGGTGTTTTTACCACAACGTTTCGGCCGATGTAACCTCCGACCTTCTTCAGGTGTACCTTGTCGAACTCAGGAATCTGGACGGAATTTCGAACGGAACCCTTTATTAAATCCACGGGGGTAGGATGCTCTCGTTCCATCTGCCATGACTGGGAAGAAGTCTTCAGTAATTCGCAATTCCTCTGAGGATTGAACCTTCAACCTTCAGATGATTGTCACTTAGTAGATATAATAAAATTCAGTTCTGAGCCACGGATCCTTGCGGATAATTTTAATATGAATTTTGGGAGCCTTAAACCAATTCTTGTTATGGATCTAACTATTTATCACTATAGATCACTACTTATCTATTATTTATAATTATAGGTTCCCATATTGTATTTAATTCTATATTAGGTCTGCTTAGTAAGTCATTGTCGCCTAACATATGTGCTGCTTCTTTGAGTCGTCTTATTCTCCACCATTCTTCTCTATCTATAATTTTTACTTCATCCCATAAGGGTAGATGGTTTCCCTTTTCCTTCCATATGTGGTCAGCCATACCCGACTTTTCGACCAAATTTTACAAATTATCAACCCTCATCTAAAAAATTCCGAAACTTTTTTAAAGTTGTGTTTGATCTTGGTATAAGTTTTTGTTTTCACCTGCATCCCTGATAAGCGGTAATAGGAATCGATAATTGAACACTAGTAACTCCAGATGGAATCCGAGGGAAATTTGAATGGCGTCATGAAATAGCTTGAAAAATTTAATCCTTATTAAAAGTAATTTGAATTTTCTAACTGTTAACATATCGATTTCTATAACAAACTAACTTTCTCGCCGCCATTTACAAAATAAAATGTGTGCCTCATGTCCGATGTTTTATATCAGCGAGACGGCCAGAAATATAAAACCCCGCATTTACGACCATAAACGGGACGTTAAACACAACAATTCCACTAACGCACTAGTCATACACAGGAACACTTTCTCCCACGCTGCAAATGCATCGAAAATGCTGTAACCATTCTTTCATCATCATCTAACTTAAACCTTAGGCTCTGATCCTATTCCTTAACAAAACATCTGGCAAAAACCGCACTCAAATAATGCAATATACCTCACCACTGCGTAACAAACTCCGATCCTGGCAAAAGTACTACTTATATTTTACTGCATTTCATTCATGTTTCCATTTGTTTCTTTTCCTTTTCTTCTTTTTCTCCACCCTCCCTCTTTTCCGATTTTAACGTCTTTGTCGTATGCTCGCTTATAATTCTTTTTTTTTTTCAAATAGTTACGCACGTGCCGAAAACATCTCGTTGTGCATCTTCTTTCTTCCCTATGCTTTTGCCGTTACTTCAACAAATCTAAAATCTTCACTTTTTCTGAAGACGTTCGTTGATCCGAACGAAACCGGTAAATCTCTCGGTTTTTGATGATTTCTTCCTGTGCTTAATTTGTTTTTCCTTTTGTCTTTTTCATACATCTTGTCTCCACAGCATTTCATTTTATGATATATCGTGTATTTTATCCTAATATATATAACTTTTGAATTGAATTCTGATTTGGCTTTTGCTTTCTCTAATTCCTTTCCATTCTTCTTCATTTATATATATATATATATATGAGGAGTGGCACATGTTTTAGAAAACATTTATTCGGAGGATTTAGAAAACCACGAAATGTTATTTTTTTTCTTATATATATTTAATAATGAATAAAATCATTTTTTTTTTTTAATATCTGAGACTTTCGGTGTTAAAACACCTTTTTCAAAGAATACTTCCCCCCCCCCCCATTTTGTTGGTATAAACCACAAGAGGTGAATTTAGCAAATGTTACGTCCGATCTTGTTGACGTTTTGGGAAAAGTGAAGTAAGATGTGTCCATCGCGTGGTTAGCGCTAATTTGAATATGAGGGGTGGCATGCGCGCGCACACATATTTTATAATGAAACCAGTTAGTGCTGTCAGTTTCTAACTTGAATGCTTTCAAACAAACAGTGGAAATATCCTTTACTTATATATATATATATATATATATATATAAGTAAATTTCGCGTACAACAAAATCGTAGGATAAATTTCAGAGGAAACATTTTTTTTTTTTTAAATCAATGAAACGGGTGGGTGGAAAAAAAAAGAAAATTGCTAAAATTTTCCTTAAGGCCTTATCGTTTGATCCTCTAAGAGGAAACGTCAGAATGATAAATTAAAAACTAAGAAAATCGAATGAGGGGAAAAAAAATTTGTTTAAGTTGGAGAAAACGATTGAGAGAAAAAAAAAAGGTAAATCTCTCAACGTTATGGTGGCTTTGAATCATTAAAGATCTCCAACTGATGCTTCAAAATCTTTTGTCTACACAGGCTAGGTCGAGAATTGTTAATAACTAACGCCTCAATAATATTGAGATGGTAGTTCGACCTGGCACTGTGTAAAACAGAAAACCACCTATCGGAATACTTGTCAGAACAACTATTTGTACTAACCAGGTGATTACCAGGCACAGGAATCAGCCATCGGTAATCACCTGGTTATATTTTTTATATAAACTTATATATATATATATATATATATATATATATAGGATCAAATATAAACCAAAAGTAAAACTTTTAGTAGATGGAACCTATTGTGAAGAGGTTTAGCTCAATATACGAGATAGAGCAATTGTAGAGATAGAAGAAAAAAAGAGTGATAAATATGCGACGAATGTCCAGATTTATTTCAAATTTCAATTGTTCAATGCAAGGTGTATTCAGTAATAAACTAGTGTTTATTATTCTTTCCTTAAGCCAAGGCTTTTCAAAGATCGAGATCTTATCATCAGAGGAGAAATACAGATGAATAAGTTGGCTTTCGAAAAAACCAAAGTTCAAATATTTGAAAAATATGAAAAATGTTATTAAAAAAACGCAGTGAAAAAAGAAAAGTTTCGTAAAAAAGATATGCGGTTTGTCCGGGTGGTAAATTTCCGTTGGATTTACCTATTATTCTGAACACTTTTCTCCACACTGCTCCTACGCAAATATTTTTTCGCGTTCTACAATTCATCAGACTCTCAAGGGAAATTTACCACCCGGACAAACCGCATATCTTTTTTACGAAACTTTTCTTTTTTCACTGCGTTTTTTTAATAACATTTTTCATATTTTTCAAATATTTGAACTTTGGTTTTTTCGAAAGCCAACTTATCCATCTGTATTTCTCCTCTGATGATAAGATCTCGATCTTTGAAAAGCTTGGCTTAAGGAAAGAAAAATAAACACTAGTTTATTACTGAATACACCTTGCATTGCACAATTGAAATTTGAAATAAATCTGGACATTCGTCACATATTTATCACTCTTTTTTCTTCTATCTCTCTCTCTCTCTCTATATATATATATATATATATATAAATTGGAACCAGAGATAAACCTAAACAAATATAAAACCAAAAATGACAACAAATATGAGAAGAATTGATATTTTGCTTCTGGTTTATTGAAAGCTTATTCATGATTGGAGGATAGTAATTTATACATAAAATACACATGAAGAGAGTGTAAAAAAAAATTAGGGCGGTATTGGGAAAGTAAAGGATGTGGGGAGAGGCAAGAATAGCTTAGATGTAATGGGGGGGGGAGTAGGTCAAAAAGAATATGGGTCATTATAAATAGCTACTTTTCTGGGCCATTTTTTTTTTTTAGCCATGAATAATCTTCCAATAAATCAGAGACGAAATATCGATTTTCCCCCACATAGTTTGCTTGGATGTTTTGGTTTATATTTGTCCTTATTCCATTTTTTTTTATATATACATTCTGTCAGATTTTAATCCTTACACTGTATCACACACACACACACACACATATATATGTGTGTGTATCACAGACACACATATATATGTGTGTGTGTATCACAGACACACACACACATATATATATATGTGTATCACAGACACACACATATATATATGTGTATCACAGACACACACACATATGTGTATCACAGACACACACACACACATACATACATATATATGTGTATCACAGACACACACACAGACACACACACATATATATGTGTATCACAGACACACACACACACACACACATATATATATGTGTATCACAGACACACACACATATATATGTGTATCACAGACACACACACACATATATATGTGTATCACACACACACACACATATATATGTGTATCACACACACACACACATATATATGTGTATCACAGACACACACACATATATATGTGTATCACAGACACACACACATATATATGTGTATCACAGACACACACACATATATATGTGTATCACAGACACACACACACATATATGTGTATCACAGACACACACACACATATATATGTGTATCACAGACACACACATATATATATGTGTATCACAGACACACACATATATATATGTGTATCACAGACACACACACACACACACATATATATATATATATATATATCCTTTTTGTTTTATTTTACTTCATTTGAAGTTCTCAGAAATCCAAGGACCCCTTTTCTGGGACTAAAACTTTATCTCTATATGAGATACAGATATTCGAATATTCCATTAAAGCTCTCCTTTACTTCTTAAACGTTGAGTTGTAAAGAAGTGAAGGACATTAATTTTCCTCTCCCCAATTGACCACTTAACTATGTTATAGTTTATCTTTATTGCCGTCTCTTGATCTTACCGGACTCTAGGACAAGGATTCATCTTGTCTGGTGGAGTATCCAGCTAAGTACTGTTACTTGAGGTAACATTACTAGGAGAAAGTGCACCATACCTTGTATGAGCCCGTGTATAGCCGTGTCGAGGGGATCTTATTTGGGCTTCGAATACTATGTTATTTTAAATATTTGGTCAGGGTTAACTTGTAGGGTGAAGTATCCTCATGTCATGTTGTCCTGACAAACGCTTGTACAGAGAGACCGAAGACACTCGAGGATGGTGTTTAGTAGGTAATTCAAACTCATATATATATATATATATATATATATATATATATACGAGGCATGTCCTAAAAGTATCCGACCTTTATTTTTTCCATGCAAAATAGAGATGAAAGGGCAGCGTCACTCTGCTCAGTGAAGGAAGACACCTTCATGCACATGTGTGAATTTTATCACCGCCTTCCTGCGCGTTAGTCGCTGCCTGTCGGTCACTGAGTTAGGTACTACACAACTTGTCTGTCGGATTACCGATTCTCTCAAGATGACTGAACGTGTTGAGCAAAGGTACTGCATCAAATTTTGTCATAAGCTTAGTGATTCTCAAAGCAAAACAATTCGTAAAATTCAGCAGATGTTTGGAGAAGATGCGATGGGTGTAACACAAATTAAGGAGTGGTTCAACCGATTCAAAAATGGGTGCACATCAACGGAGAGTAACCAACGTTCTTGCAGGCTTCAAACTGCTCGGAGTTCAGCTGTTGTTGAGAGGGTGCAAAATTTCGTGATGGAAGATCGTTGTTCAACCGTGTGGGAGATCGCCCAAGAGGTCAGAGTGAGTAAAGATTCCGCACATGCAATTTTGCGTGATGATTTGAACATGCACGGAGTGGCTTCGAAATTTGTGCTCAAGTTGTTGTCGCAGGAACAAAAGGACCTTCGTTTTCAAGTTGCACAGGACCTTCTGGAAACCTCCAACACTGATCCTGGATTTCTGAACACTGTGATTACTGGAAAGACAGTCGTTGCAATGGAAGCAGCCAGAGTCTCCTAGGCCAAAAAAAGCACGACAGGTGCGAAACAAAATCAAGGCGATGCTGACTGTCTTATTTGTTAACTGTGGAATTGTGCATCACAAATACGTATCGGTAGGACAAACAGTGACAAAGGAGTACTATCAAGATGTTCTCTCGCATCTGCATGATGCAGTTCGGCGCAAAAAACCAGACATGTAGACGGCGAAAAACTGGAAACTGCATCACGACAACACCCCCGCACATTCATCCCAATTGATCCAATATTTCTTGGCCAAACATGGAATTCCAGTCGTTCGCCAACCTCCCTATTCTCCAGACATGGCTCTTTGCGACTTCTGGTTGTTTAAAAAATTGAAGACGCCACTGAAAGGTTCCCGTGTTGTAGACTAGAGAAGAGATGATGCGGAATGCGACGGCAGAGATGAACACCATTCCAAAAGAAGACTGCCAGAGATGTTTCTGGCAGTGGATGGATCGGTGGGCTAAGTGCGTGCAAGCATAAGAGGCCTACTTTGAAGGGGATTAGGGTCCCAACTCCGTCAGATATTTGAAATATTTTTTCTGGCCTAAGGTTGGATACATTTTAGACATGTCTCGTATACATATACCAAGCAGGGACATAAAATATGGCTTGAAAAATGAGATTTTGAATCACTAATTCATGGGAAATAAGTGTCATTTTTGGATTATTACACGTAAAATGTAGTTTGCCCATCCAAAAACTTAAAGTGGTATTGGTCTAATGCAGGGGTGGGCAAACTACGGCCCGCCAGAGGAATTTATGCGGCCCTCCAAAGTATTGAATATTAAACAGAGTTACTTTTCTTTTTTTTTTAAATAAATGTGTTTTTTTTTCAAATGCGTTTCATGTGAATCCTCTAGAGTACTTTAAAATGCTAATAAATGAAAAATGATTGCATTTTCGCTTTGAAATCCATATATTTCGGCTATTTCAGATATCAATTATATTGGAAAATATACTATGCGACCCAGTAAAATTTGATTTCTTTTTAATGTGGCCCTTGCTCTGAAAAGTTTGCCCACCCCTGGTCTAATGGATAGAATTACAGACTGCGGAAAGTGTTGTGGTAGTGAAACCGATGTAACAATTACCGAAGACTCACTTTACATCACTCTGACACTAGCTCCATTTGCCAACACCTAAAAAAACATGACTGCCCCCCCCTTCTCAATATAGACTAGTTAACAAAACTGAAATAATACACCATGATACCAACATCAAAAGATTACAAATTATTGAAGCTCTCGACATAAAAACTAAACATCCCACAAGCAATAATGTGAATTACGAAACTAGCCACAACATTTTAAAGTGTCTAGCATAGTAATTAACGTTATCAAATTCTTAGCCATTCAAGCAATTGTACGTTTGAAATCTTGCACGCTCTTAGAACGTAATCATGCTCGCATGTAAACTCTAAATATTATAGACGCTCTTTGTAAAGTTGTAAATTACTGGCCGTTAGAATAATTTTAAAATCTCAACAGTAAAGACAAATTTGTAAAGACACCAAGACTAACACCGCCTGAAAATGATTTAACGAATCAAATCGAAAGTACTCGCGAAAAAGGAAAGAAAATGGAACAAGAAACCCACGGAACTTATGTACACCAATTTGACCGAAATACTAAATTGACTATTCGGAAAAATTAAAAAAGAAAAGTTTCATGAAGCAAAAACACTCCGTGTATTTAATAATATTTGTTTAAATTAAAATATGCTGCCAAAATATACACACACACACATATATATGTGTGTGTATTTCCTTAATAAGTGTTATTTCTTTCTTTCCTACATCCCTATTTATATTTAATTACAGTCTTGTAAATCATACCAGTATTTATTCGTATAAACTCCCCCCCCCCCCCGATCAACACGTGATCTGGAACTCGACGTGTTTGGGGGGGGGGGGGTCACGAAAACAACCATAACACGAACACGATATGATATGCACACATATAGATGACAGAAACAGATAATCGATTGGATTACAAATGGCATACAGAACGAAAACACAGTGTACACACACACCCACATACATACACACACACACACACACACGTGCCAATTCTAGCAATTGATCACGATGAGGTCATGAGAATGAAAAGTTTAAAATCCATTCAAATCAATTTTTAAAAAAATAATAATAATAACCGCTTTGCATAGGAATGATCATTTGAAAAACTTTCATCAAACTAATGAGTCTGAAACAATGCGATCTTAGCAATCAAATCGAAGAAGAGGGGAGAGAGAGAAAAAAAAGAAAAGAAAAGGGCAATTTATTTATTTAAAAGATGTGTCAACAACAGCAGCAAGTGGCCAACATAATCTGACCATGCAAATGTTTACTTCCCGCTACGCGCGATAATCCTTTGTCCGATAAATAACGAAAAAAAAAATGGAAGATGCCGCGAAATTCGGAATATAGGTGCTTCTCCATTATGACAACAAAATGGCGACGAACAAAATTCCTTTCCTTATTTCTGGAAGAGTGAATTGAAAGGGGAGATAATTCGAATTATTTTTTTAGGGGGACTCATAACGAAACGATCATATTCGATGTTTTTCGTCACGGGAAACCGTAACACGGATGAGAATTCGTCAGAAAAAACATTTGAAAACAGTATTTTTGTAATAAAATACATTAAGAAACGGCATTAAAAAGGAAATAAAATAAATTTATTTGAGTAACTTTGATATCATATAAAATATAAAAATAGAAAGTACAGTTTTTAATGGGTATGGTATAAGTCGCATATCATCTCCACAGACGTATATCTCCGCACCAGAAATTAGTCTGTGCGCTTGCAAAAACATCGACTAAATTCGCCTTATCTATAGTTAAATATAAAATGTCTTCAAGATTTAACACATTGACGTCCATTTTCGGAAAAAATTAAGAAACGAAATGATTCGAATTATCTCCCCTTTTTGCTGGTCGCCATCTTGTTGCCATACTTGATAATCACCGGAATATAAATAAAACGTAGAAGTGTGTAATAAGGTACTTGCGTGCGTGTGTGCGTGTGTGCGTGCGTTTATTGGAGGGGGGGGGGGGTAATATATAAGAAGCTAAACCGTTAAAGAAAAAAGAAGAAAACAAAACTGAACTAATCGAAGTAGAAAAAGAGAAAAAAAGAAAAGTAGAAAAAGAGAAAAAAAGAAAAGTAAAAAAAAAAAAAATATGAAGTGTCCGTCAAATATTCGTCATTTCCTTTTGGTCAACATCCATTCTTTATATTTGAAAGAATTAAACAAATAACAAGTGACGCATCTAATCACACTGAGGAGCCGAATAGCACTAGGACTTATAAGATATTCTATATAATAATACGCTAAGACATTTCGTGTTCGTACGTACGTTATCACCTTCCCCGCCTATTCAATTTAACCCGTAAATCCTTTATTTTGGAAAAATAAATTATCTTCGAAGATACTGATTTAGCGGGTGTGCTGATGCAATATCATATTAATACCTACTCACACTTGCCAACAGGCTCGTTGCAGATGGGAATTTGGTTGTTTCGGTTCTAATCAAACCGGAAAACAGTGGGTGATCGGGGTTTTTTTTTAAGGGTTTGAAAGATCTGTTTTTATTTGATATCTTTGTTGTATTTTTTATTATTATTATTATTTTATTTGTGCGTTTTTGTGGTTGTCCGACTCATCATTATTATTCGATTAAATTGTGGACGTGTATCCTTAATTGGTGCGCTTTTCACACAAGTTTTAGCCTTTATTTAAAAACATTTAGAAAACTGGGTAAAAAATTAACTTCATAATATTTTACTTCATTTGTTCTTCGTGATAAAATATGCCAAAATATGCCATAAAAACAGAAATAGATGAAAATACAAAAATAACACGTTACTTTCAGAGTTAGGGGCAAATAACGTCTCTTGACTATATACATACATTATATATATATATATATAATATGACGAACAGCACAGGTAAAGAATTTTTGTTTTTTTTGTTTTTTGTTTTGTTTTGTGTCTTAAATAACTAATATAAGTTAGCAAAACATTTATATGGAACAAAACGTAGATTTAGTATAAGGAACGTTTATGTTTTTGTCTTTTAAGGGAAGTAGGGTCTGATCAACTCTGCTGGGAAGCCATGAAATTAAATACTGTCTTGTTTTTAAATTCCCAAAACAGTTTTTCATGGTAAACAACTGATGATCCCTTAAAATAGTGTTAGAAACTAACTAATATAATAACTGTAAAAAATAAATTGACTTACATGAGTGATTTTCCACTGGAAGACTTGGGACTATAAGTTTTTTTGTTTTTTTTATATATATTTTTTTTTTGTTTTTTATATAGTTTTAATGGTTGAGAAACTTCCGAGACTATATATATAGATTTAGATTTTTCACTTAGAAAATAGATTATTCAGTGAAGACCAGGATTAGGCCAATAAAAACAAGCTCAATAATACTCGATTACAGGATACAGAGTATTTATACGTGACTTTTTGAAGGCTTACCAAAGCATTCCGTTCAGGAGACCAATCATCACCACAAAAGACTTTTTTATTCAAAGATTATTTATTCATCATATATATTCAAATTAAAGAGTTTTTTCCTACACGTGTTTCACTACCAAGCAGGTACTTGCTTGGCAGATCATCAGGGAAATTAAGTATCTGGAATAAGGGTTTCAACAACCGACACTACACAATGTGGCGTTGCCTTAATTGAGGTCACTTAAGAGAAGAAAAAATAAAAAAGTAAAAAGATAAAAAGGAAAAAATAGAAAATGTCTTAGAAAAGTAGCTCGTAAGATTTTCGCAGTATCGTTGCTACTAAGCCAACCAGCAAATAATTAGTCCCAAATGCATTAAAAAAAAAAACAGGAACAATGTACACCTTCTCGTCAGGCGGCACAACGATGAAAAAATATTCCCCCCCCCCCCCAAACAGTCAAAACACCGTTCACAAGTTACCATTCAAAGCCACTGATAGTGTTGGCATTCCACATCTATTCCATCAGTCCTGCAAGTCAGCCCTGGAAAAAAAGGCTCGCTCGACCACATGCATTCCGGACGGACATTTATGTTACCTTTCCTTCTGATGATTGTGCTGATGATTGATCTTCTGAATGGAATACTTTGGTAAGCCTTCAAAAAAAATCACACATATATATATATATATATATATAATAAATAGGCATTTGCAGGCTAATTGATGTCACTTTAGGAAAGTAAAAAATTACCCTCAAATGAATTCGATTTTTTATAAATAAATGATAGAATTTATTACCTATTTTAAGAAATATTACTGAATTAAAATTTATAAATGTCCGCACAACTTTTAGGATGTACTAGCTCTGAACTGAAAAATTCAAAATGGTGTATTAGTGGGTTCTCCACGTGTGAGTTTGCTCTTTTCTTTGTTTTTTTTTTGGTTTTGCCCAAAAATGAACCACTGTATAATGTAGATTTTTTTCAAGACATTTTAATCCAAGAACTTTTTACTCTTTGTGAATTTTTCTGATGATTTTGTAATGTTGCAGAGACGATATTGACATAAAAATGTTGTTTGGCTCACGGCAAATGAAACGGACCGTAAAAAATATATCTCACAGAAATGTTGTGTTTTTGGAAAGGTGAAAAAAAATAAAATAAAAACATGGTTATTGGAATATAAAATGAACCTGACATATATATATATATATATATATGATGGACTCTCCTGTCGATTTCGACGTATGAGTGCCCCGCCAGGGGCTGCCTGCGCGTGAATTTGTAATTGCAAGGGTTGCGCAATCCCCAACAACCGCTCTCCTGAGTCGGCATTGCTTGGTTCCAATGGCAAGTAGTAATACAAGACAACTGGAAACAATGCCGAGATAAGCAGAGAGCACATACAGCACCTGGTATTCCCAAATGGTCACCCATTTAGTACTGGCCAGGCTCGACGCCGCTTAACTTCAGTGATCTAACGGGAACCGGTGTTTCAACGTGATTGTGCCGTATATATATATATATATATATATATATATATATATATATATATATATATATATATATATACATATAGTCTAAAGAAGCTTTGAGTCATTGTAAACAAAGAAAGAAAATGTAGTTTAAATTCCCGGAGATACTAACTAAATCCAAAATATCGCAGACTTAGCACCTGCATAAACCGACTTACTGCTTGAAAATTCACAAATACAGAAGGTTATTCAAGTATCGAACAGTGAAACAAAAACAGGAGATCTTAACTTAAATTGTGAAATATTGAACGGGGATCATCAGCTGTTTACCATGTAATTGTTTCAGAGAATTAAAAACAGAACAGCTATAAAATTTGTGGCTCTCCAGTGGTAATGATCAAATGACCACTTCCTCAATAACCAAATGTAGAAACAATTCAGTTAGAATTTCACTAATATATATATATATATATATTATAGCAAGCATGAAGGGAAGACGAATTCAATCATTCATGATTAAAAGTTAATGAAGAGGAGAAAAAAATAATAATAATATGCCAGCCGACCATTGTACATATAACATAACGCAAATGTGAGTAGGTATTAGTATGATATTGCATCAGCACACCCGCTAAATAAGTTATGTGATCAGTCTCTAAGATTCATCCTTCATTGTACATATAACATAACGCTATTTTATTTTCTGTACTCTCTCTTTTCACCCCGTTTTTGGGGTTTTTTTTTAAAGCCTTGGTTTTTTTTTTGTTTTTTTTTAAATCCCTCGATACAGTCTTTGTTAAGAGAGGGCGAAACCGGTCGGCTGGCATATTATTATTTTTTTTTTCTCCTCTTCATTAACTTTTAATCATGAACGATAGAATTCGTCTTCCCTTCATGCTTGCAATAATAAAATTTTGTACTCCCCAAAAAATCATGAAATATATATATATATATATATATATATATATATATATATATATATATATTACCCTTAAGACTAAAATGTGATATGGTCATTTGCATATCAAATAATGATACTAGTTATAACAATAATAATGATATATTATTAAAACGCTACACTATATATAAGAGAGACAGAGACAGAGAGAGAGAGAAAAAATTCAATCAAAACAACGGGGGATATTTTAAGTAGTATAGTCCATAGAGTAAATGTGGTATTGTGGTAACTGCTAAACTTTTTCTTTTTTATGTGTCTTTGAAGCATGTTGTGATACGAGAGTGTCCCCCACTTTTTTACGCAGTCCTTTGCATTTTTTGTTGTACTCTGCACCGGTTGAGCAGTAGAAAGAATGAAAAGAAGAATGCTTCGATGAAAATGCATCTTGTTAAGAGTATTGATTTACTCCTCTCCAGGAGTTAGGCACAAGGCCGGTTTTTTATCTTACTCCCACAAGTAAGATGTGACCTAAGGTAGGGTCAGGAAAGTGGGGTTTAAAAATTGCCTGGGCAGCCCCGTCGGCATTTCCCGGTAGGGGCGCCTCAGACAGTAAGCAATAAACTTACTCCTCCCCAAAGAGGAGAGGCGAAGCCTGGGAGGGTGGGCCTCCTAGAACTGCACAGGACAGACCGATGGACCAGCGTAAATCAAGCCCCGAAGGCCAAGAGAATACCAGTCTATGGGGTGCAGTATCCATCGGAACAGATACTACACTTTGATCTTAGCCAAAAGGCATCTTGTTAAGAGTAGGATAGACAAAGGATGACTAACGCTCCTACCCCCCCCCCCTCCTCACACACACACACTTCCAACACTTTTAATAGCCTTGTACCTAATTTGAAAATAAGTTTTATATTTTTATTTGTGAATAAATAATTTAAAGTATAGTATCGATTCGGTCTCAAAATGGGTTTTCCTCTTACATAAAAAAACGCCCTCATTGTCTAACTTTACCTGCGTGGGGAATTAAGTAAATAAGGACATATTGGAATAAAGGAATGTTTAATGTTTGCCAATGACATAAATATAAGTAAAACGTAGGTGTTATTGGTTTTTGGCTTTTCTCTTGGATTTGAATGTAAAATTCATAGAGTTTTGACAAATGCTGGCCCTGATAGGTCACTCATGGGGGAGGGCTTTTTTTCTTGTCTGTTTTCTTATTGCCATATTTACTCAGTTTTTTTTGTATATTTTTTTTTATCAGTTTTGTTTGCACATTTGTTTTTATCAGTTTTATTTGTGTATATTTCTTTTTATCAGTTTTATTTGTGTACATTTCTTTTTATCAGTTTTATTTGTGTATATTTGTTTTTATCAGTTTTATTTGTGTATATTTCTTTTTATCAGTTTTATTTGTGTATATTTGTTTTTATCAGTTTTGTTTGTGTATATTTGTTTTTATCAGTTTTATTTGTGTATATTTGTTTTTATCAGTTTTGTTTGTGTACATTTGTTTTTATCAGTTTTATTTGTGTATATTTGTTTTTATCAGTTTTGTTTGTGTATATTTGTTTTTATCAGTTTTATTTGTGTATATTTGTTTTTTATCAGTTTTGTTTGTGTACATTTGTTTTTATCAGTTTTGTTTGTGTACATTTGTTTTTATCAGTTTTATTTGTGTATATTTGTTTTTATCAGTTTTATTTGTGTATATTTGTTTTTATCAGTTTTATTTGTGTATATTTGTTTTTATCAGTTTTATTTGTGTATATTCGTTTTTATCAGTTTTATTTGTGTATATTTGTTTTATCAGTTTTGTTTGCATTTTGTTTTTATCAGTTTTGGTTGCATATTTGTTTTTATCAGTTTTGGTTGCATATTTGTTTTTATCAGTTTTATTTGTGTATATTTGTTTTTATCAGTTTTATTTGTGTATATTTGTTTTTATCAGTTTTATTTGTGTATATTTGTTTTTATCAGTTTTATTTGTGTATATTTGTTTTTATCAGTTTTATTTGTGTACATTTGTTTTTATCAGTTTTATTTGTGTATATTTGTTTTTATCAGTTTTATTTGTGTATATTTGTTTTTATCAGTTTTATTTGTGTATATTTTTTTTTATCAGTTTTATTTGCATTTTGTTTTTATCAGTTTTGGTTGCATATTTGTTTTTATCAGTTTTATTTGTGTATATTTGTTTTTATCAGTTTTATTTGTGTATATTTGTTTTTATCAGATTTATTTGTGTATATTTGTTTTTATCAGTTTTATTTGTGTATATTTGTTTTTATCAGTTTTATTTGTGTATATTTGTTTTTATCAGTTTTGGTTGCATATTTGTTTTTATCAGTTTTGTTTGCATATTTGTTTTTATCAGTTTTATTTGTGTATATTTGTTTTTATCAGTTTTATTTGTGTATATTTGTTTTTATCAGTTTTATTTGTGTATATTTGTTTTTATCAGTTTTATTTGTGTATATTTGTTTTTATCAGTTTTATTTGTGTATATTTGTTTTTATCAGTTTTGTTTGCATATTTGTTTTTATCAGTTTTGGTTGCATATTTGTTTTTATCAGTTTTATTTGTGTATATTTGTTTTTATCAGTTTTATTTGTGTATATACACAAATAAAACTGATAAAAACAAATATACACAAATAAAACTGATAAAAACAATATCAGTTTTATTTGTGTATAATTGTTTTTCTCAGTTTTATTTGAGTATATTTGTTTTTATCAGTTTTATTTGCACATTTGTTTTTATCAGTTTTGTTTGCATATTTTTTAAATCAGTTTTTTTGGTATATTTGTTTTTATAAGTTTTTTGGTATATTTGTTTCTATCAGTTTTTTTGTATATTTGTTTTTATACCAAAAAAACTGATAAAAACAAATATACAAACAAAACTGATAAAAAATCAGTTTTGTTTGTATATTTGTTTTTATCAGTTTTTTTTGGTATATTTGTTTTTATCAGTTTTTTGGTATATTTGTTTTTATCACTTTTTTTGGTATATTTGTTTTTATCAGTTTTTTTGGTATACTTGTTTTTATCAGTTTTTTTTTGTATATTTGTTTTTATCAGTTTTTTGGTATATTTGTTTCGTGTATTTTACAGTGTAGTTAACAGAACAAAAAAGGGGTAAAAAAAACAAAAACAAATACGCAACAAATGTTACCAAAGGCAAGATAAGTTATTCTTCTACCTACCTGGATAATTTTATTTGTGTTTAACTTATTTTAAAGAGTTTTTTGTTGAAAACAATCAGCGTCGACTCTGTTAAGTTATAACAGAAAAAAAGATGGTGCCGATAAACCCTGCTCGAGGACCCCTGATAATCACTCAAAAATCGAAAATTAAACAAAATAATGGAAGAACATTACATTTTTGCACTATTGGTGACATTTATTGGATGTGTTTCTACCAGTATTTTGTTTACTTTTTGATTTTTGAGCGATTATCAGGCGTCCTCGAGCATGGCTCATCGAGGCCATCTTTTTTATATTCGTTCTAGCTTAACAGAGTAAACATTGTTTGTTTTGAACAAAAAAACGCTTTAAAAAAAGTTAAAACACAAATAAACTTATTCAAGTAGATAGTAGAGTAACTTATCTTGCCTTTGGTAACGTTTATTTGTTGCCTATTTGTTTTCTTACTCCTTTGTTTTCATCCGTTTTCTCATTCCGTGATGACTTCTAAAGAGAAAGTGATGGACAAATGATGACAGAATGCTAAGAATAGAATAGATAGCGAGAGAAAAGATGACGACTGGGCCCCCACACCCACACTTTTGCTGACCTTTTGTCTAACTCATAAATGAATTATATATTTTTTCGAGCGAATGAATAATTCAAAGTGTAGTATCCGTTCAATCTTTTTATAAAATTCTTTTTATATTTTATCAGTTTTACCCCGTGGTGATCGGAAAAAGCAAGATAGTGAATAGAAATGACAAATGGTACCGAGGTGTGGGTAGGCGTCGCGTTGTGAATGCGACTGCGATTATTTTGATGATTGAAAAGTCGGAAACTAAAAACGTAATTTGTAGACATTGGATCGTCTTACATGTTGAAGAATGCGAGTTAAAAACAAAGATGTGTTAGAAACAATCGCAGACTTACGTCACGGATCAAAAGAGAATGGAGAAAAACACGAGAGAAGAGACTTGACGATCGAAAAGACAGCGGACGTGTCGCCTTTCTGCTCCTCCAGCTTGGGGAGTTGCTTGGTGTGCTAAAAGCAATGGCGACCTTCTATATTCAATAAATTGTAATCTATAAAAACAATTATTTCTTTATGTTTCGGAAATTTTTTTAGATGAGGGTCGATAATTTGTAGAATTTGGTACATTCAGACTACTGCTCTCATCTTGGGTGTTTTTTATCACAACGTTTCAGCCGATGTAACCTCCGACCTTCTTCAGGTGTACTTTGTCGAACTCGGGAATCTTTCTGTCGAAATTCTGTCCAGATTCCCGAGTTTGACAGAAAGATTCCCGAGTTCGACAAAGTACACCTGAAGAAGGTCGGAGGTTACATCGGCCGAAACGTTGTGATAAAAACACCCAAGATGAGAACAGTAGTCCGAATATACCAAATTCTACAAATTATTCCTGGTTTTCGATTTGCTCATTTCTGCTAAAAGACCTTTCGATTTGCGGACCAAGTAAAAAACAGGGGACAATCTTACAGCTTGAATGATTTTTGTTCTCTCAAATAAAATATTTTTTAAACTTTCCCTTTCATGGATCAGTCAAGATTTAGAAGAGCACCGATAAATTCCTGGACATTTTTACACATTACTATTAAAAAAATCGGGCATCTTTTACGAGGCTCAGCAGAGTAAAAACGCTAAAAAAAAACAAATATACAACAAATAAAAGTAACTGTCGTCGATAAAAGTTAATTTAAAACTGTCCTGTGATATTTGTTTATATTTTTAAACCGTTCCAACTGCTATTTATTAGAAATCAATAGTTTTCTCACACGAACTTGCAAATACAAAATGGCGCTTGCTCGTAAGAGAGTAAGCACAATCCACCATTTTGTCTAGGAAAAAGTATGAGTAAAAAATGAACAAGAAATTTTTTTTACATCTAATAAAACCCCATTTATAGTACGTAAAAATACAAACAAATATCATAGGTAAGTAGACAAATATCTCTTCTCGACGTAGGTTAAACTCACTTGTTGCATATTTATTTTTATAACCCCGTTCTCGTTAGTTTTTTGGACCCCGTTCGCGCCTCTGCTGAGCGTCGTAACATATACCCAAAAAATCTATTAAAACGTTCATGAATTTATTGATGGTTTTTTTGAGGATTGGATGACCCATGAAACTACAGTAAAGCCTTAGAATAAGCCACATTTATTATTGTTGTTATTCCATGTTATTATATATTTTTTTAATTTTTATTTATTTATTTATTTTTTTAATTATATATTTAAAAATTTATATATATATATATATATATATCTATATCTTTAAATCTCCTCAATTATTACTTTTCACCCCCCTCCTTTTTTTTCAAACCTTATTAAACCTTCCTTACACTAAATTTAAACAAACATACATAACACTCTAAGGAAATAACGTGTTCAAACGAGAGTGACACGTGACTTCACATTTCCGAAACAGATGACAACAGAAGCTGAAGAGAGCCGGATGGCTAAGTCCTTCCGTGCTTGAAACCGACGGTACGAATGTTGTACTAATTTTTCTGTACCAAAATAAATAAATATATAGATAGATAGATAGATAGATAACAATAATAAATTTAGTTAATCTGTGTTCAGATAAGACAATTTTTATATTCATTTTTGTTAAAAAGCTCTATTTTAAAAGATATTGAGCTCTTTACATGTACAAAGTTTGCCGTCTGAATTTGTCTCGGTTTCAGAATCGTATCTGAATGACTGTCTTTGAGAGATTGATTTTGTGTTACAGATATTACATATATATGTAACAGAAAGAATATCAGATATTTATACAGGCATATTATTTACATTCTTGTCAGGTCAGACACAAGGTCAAGTGTGGTTTTAAAAATCTAGTGCACTAGGGTAAGCGCACTCTTGCCTACAAAAAATGCTTGAGCTGCCCCGTTAGTATTCCTCAGTCGGGGGCGAACCCCTTCTCAGTGAGAAGGTAAAGCCTGGGAGGGTGGACCTTCTCGGACTGAACAGAACCAACGTCAGCCCGACATACAGCATAATCACGTCGAAGTTAAGCAACGTTGAGCCTGGTCAGTACCAGGTGAGTGACCAAGTGGTGTATGTAGGAGGACGTCGACACCTCAATGCAAGAACTGTAAAAAATAAAAAAAACTAACGTTGTCATTTCCCCTGATCGAGATATACATGTGACTGGGGACTGCTTGTGAATCTGATATTCCCTAGAAACTTCCTCCTTCAGAAGAAGCCGTTTTAACCTGTCTAGGGTGAACGCCACTTCGTTCATTCAGGCTAACAGCAACAAAGATGCCGGACCGAGTTGTATCATAGTTCAATGATACAACATATAAATATATATATATATATATATATATATATATATATATATATATATATGGGTTCTTAGAAAGAATATATATTGAAGTATATACTCTTTATAGTACCCGAAAATGTTCCAAATTCAAGATCAATAAAGCTTGTATTACAAGCTTGTATTTTAGTTTCCTGATATTGTTCCGGCGTCGCGCATTTACCATATTTCCGTTCTTGTATTTCATATTCCATTACTAACCGTGGGTTAATTGACCTTACACATGCTGGTGTTTTTAATACCAAGTTGAGGATATTTCCGTTTTGTATTTAATATATTTCTTTTTTTAATGAAAATCGCTCCAGACAAGGCATGAAGCCACTTAATGTAAGGAGCTAACAAGAACGAAAGATGATTATCGATGACAGGAGATGCCTATTGGCCTTAGTCTTGAAAAGACCAAGGCCAATAGGTAGGAGG
Source organism: Sepiola atlantica (assembly GCA_963556195.1). NCBI lineage: Eukaryota > Metazoa > Mollusca > Cephalopoda > Sepiida > Sepiolidae > Sepiola > Sepiola atlantica. Next base: position 10,386,351 of record OY744543.1, on the reverse strand, counting down.
AAAACAGTCAGCAGGAAGAAAGTTCCACAAGCCTGCAGTTCTTGGAAAGAAGCTACTGGAATAGGAAGCTGTATTACAATGAGGTACCAAAACAGCAAATTGATGGAGACCACTAGACTAACGAGTCAAATGAGCTGGAACAAAAGAAGCAAGGAATAGATCACATAACTCTGAAGAACACATGCCATAATAATATTTATAGAAAAGACTGAGACTAGCAACATCACATTTGTGACAGAGAGAGAGGGTGCAGAGAAGAAGAAAGGGTAGGGCCAATCAAATTACAGATACGTTTCTGCACCTTATCAAGAACCCTCAAATGGGACAGAGATTCACCAGCCCAAATATAACAACAGTACTCGATACATGGTCTGATTGTAGATTTGTAGAGATAGAGAATAGCCTCAGGTGTGAGAAAGTGTTTGGAGCGATAGAGAGAACCGACTTTATGAGAAGCAGAAAGAGCAATGGATCTAATGTATGAACTCCAAAAAAGATTTGATTAGAGAGAAAGACCAAGAGGTCTGAGAGTCGATTTCTCCTCAAGAGCAGAGCCATCAATAAAAATCTCAGGATATTCCATTACCAGTCGGGGGTCAACTGACCTTACGCATGGCGGTGTTTTTAATACCAAGTCGAGGATACGTCCCCGACAATCAGTCCAACAGAGTTTGAGCCTTTTCTCTGTCAGGCTTAAGTATGGTTATGTACAGTCCTCGGACATCCACCCTCCCGGGCTTTACCTTCACGCGCTTTGAGAAAGGGGGTTAGTTTATTGCTAATCGCCTGAGGCGCCCCCTACCGGGAATGCCGACAGGGCTGCTCAAGCATATTTTGTAGGCCAGAGTGCTCTGCCTCTTCAGCCCTGGCTTTTCAATCCCCACCCGCCGACCTTGTGTCGCATCTGAAATAAATACTAGCTTATGTATTTTGTTCATTTAAAAGCTGAAAGGATTGTGCGGGGGGGGGGGGAACACTGCTCCCTTTACAGTGTTTATGTTTTGTACATTATGATATCAAATAAAGACTTTTATCATCATCATCATCATCATCATATCATCATCATCATATTATTATTTGACTTATATAAAACTATTAGAGTCAATGTCAGTAAGTACAAGAAACCTCTCCAACCACCGATTGTCATGGCAAATAACACCCTACCTGAAAGTTCAACATTCAAACTCCTCGGTCTGACATTCACTGGTAACATGGATTGAAACAAATACATTGAAGACGTTGCCAAGGCTGCTGCAAAGAAGGTGGGCTCCCTCTACCGTGCTAGTAAACTTCTTACACTTGATATTATCCTATATCTCTACAAAGCCACCATCCGCCCATGCATGGAGTATTGTTGCCACATCTGGGCTGGACATCATCCACTAGTCTCTCCCTCTTAGACAAGGTCCAAAAAAGAGTCACCAACTTAATAGGTCTCTCACTATCCACCAAGATCCAGCCCCTGTCCCATCGCCGCAATGTTGCATCCTTGTGCCTGTTTTACAAGTACTTCAATGATTGTGCCCCTTCGGCGTAAATTCACAAGACCAACCCGACAATCAGCCAAATCCAAATAAAAAGTATGAACACACAGAATATTAGGAAAGTAAATTCGTCTAATTTATTCAATATTTATTTACACACACACACACACATATATATATATATATACATATATATATATACATACACACACACATTGAGAAAGATATATATATTTACACACACATTGAGAAAGATATATATATAT
>OY744543.1:10207101-10382101 GCA_963556195.1 Sepiola atlantica | reverse complement strand
ACACAAACAGGTGTTTGTCTGTACGGAGAAGAACTAGAGACACTAACGGACTGATGTCGGTTGAGAAAGATAGTTATTTAGACGCTACAAGATACATTTTGAAAATCGAACTACGAATGGAGTCGATAAGCAGAGGTAAATAATATGAATCTCCATGAGACAGACAATAGATGTGTTCCAGCTGAGACGGCAGCGGGGGTGGGGGCTGCGTGTATAACTGACTCTCAACACAATTCCACACTCCCTCCAAGACCCACGCCCCCCCCCCCCCCACTTTCCACCCCGCCACCCACGGGCAGCTTCATGCCGTCTGTTTCGGTCATGTGTGCGAGTGGTGTGTATCAATGATGATAAATATCTTACCTGCAGTGCACTTTAACGTGACAACAAGTGCACTGGGACGGGGTCCGCATCGAAGGTGATCCCTGCATGCGAATCGCGGCCGACAATTCCCCCGGCTCCGCGTCCTCGACTTCATCGGTGTCCAGGTTGAGCATTGTTGTTAGGTTAGTATTTCACAGAGGCCGTTTTGTCGCCCCCACAAGCGAAACATGGGGCAGACGATACGGGCAGGCGCGCACAGGCTGCAATGAGCAGATGAAAGATGAGGAGGAGGAGGAAAAAGGGAGAAGATGCTGAGAGAGAGAGAGAGAGAGAGAGAGAGGAGAGAGAGAGAGGAGAGAGAGAGAGTGAGAGAGAGGGGGAGGGAGGCTGATTTGCTTGTCGCGGTTGTTTGTTGCAGTAGCAGCTCGATTGGTGGTCGTCTAAGCGAAAGGAAAGAAAACGAACCAATGTAGATTGCATATAAGAAGAGGAGGGGGGAGGGGGATGAGGAGGGGGGGGGGCGGTAGAAAGGGAAGCGGCGTTGGTCTGACTGAGGTCCAGTTGGTTGCAGGTTTTAGTAGGACTAAAGAGACACACATTAAACGTACTAATTCAGCTAAAATGACGATGCGACTACTGTGTTTTGAGTCAAGATGGACAAAAAGACGCTTCGATTCTGAAAAGATGTTTTTAAATGTATCATCATAAAAAATAACGACTTCAACATAGTATACGTACAATACATACATAAATAAGAAACCTGTGGATACAATATTATATATATATATATATATATGAAATATTGTATCCACAGGTTTCTTATTTATTTATGTATGTATTGTATGTATACTATGTTGAAGTCGTTTATATATATATATATATATATATATATATATATATATATATATATATACTCGTAATATTATTATAACTAGCTCCATTTACCCGGCGTTGTCCGGGTTTAGGCATATTGCCTGATAGAAGCCTTGGATTTTTTTTTTAATTAATTCACAATATAATCATGTTTACTTTTTTTATTATTATTATTAAATAGAATTATTTCAAATTCGTTTTAGTTTTTCATTATTTTATTTTTGATTTTAATAAATATTTAATCTGTTTAAATAAAACTATCAGACAATGTATCGTGTATGTATGTGCGCTTTTCTCGTCTATACGTAACTTTGATAAATACACAATTGATTTTTTTTTTTTACTATTATTAATCGAATATTCATTGTAAACAAAAATAAGGGAAAACAAACGATTTTTTTTTTTAAATCTGTTTTGTTTTAATTGTAAATAAGACTATATTTTTAATTATTTTAATGTAATATGTCCCCACCCGGGTAACGCCGAGTAAATACAGCCGGTAGTAATTAAAAAAAAAAAAAATTCAACGGTTATTTATCAAAGTTACATACAGGCGAGAAACAGACACATACACGATATTTTGTCTGATGGTTTTATTAATACAGGAATGACGAAACGTTTCATGAAAGTCGCGATCAAAAATGCAGCCGAAACGAATAAAAAGCGAACGTTTAATTTTACATAGCTTGATCCTATTTGCTTACCTCCCCACGAGGGCAGGGTTTGATACAAGATCGTTTTTTTTTTTTTTGTTGTTGTTGTTGTTTTTTATGTGGGGAAAATTCAGCTCCTCCAAAAGAGGCACTCTGGATCGAGACAAAATTGAAATTGCCTCGGTCTAGAAGGATGTCTCCTTCACTGACCGGACCGGGGACAGGTACTACAATTTGATCTCGAATGCTGAGAAGCTGGTCAATAGTCATGTTTACAGTCTTTTTTTTTTTTTTTTGTTATTTTATTTTTAATTTCAATAAATAATCGACTAACAGTAAATAAAATTTAAAAAACAATTCATTGTGTATTTATAAAAGTTACGTATAGGCGAGAAACATATACATACTATCATCACAAGCTTTCTTCTTAAAACTAGCTGCGCCTAACAGAGACGTTGACGCGAATCTTTACTTTCATTTTTGTTCCGTTTTATTTTATTTTTATTTTTTATTTTTTTAACTATGCAGTTTGTTTTTATTACCAAATTATTACCAAATTATTATTTTGGGAGGTTATATTGAAGTTTTCAACTTTAAGATACCTGCCATTCAAACATCATTATTTTAATCAAATTAGTCATAGTTTTATAACAATTTGATTTAATTAATAATTAACTGACTAATAATAATTAAGCCACATAATTACGGTATTGTTTATAAATTGAACCACCAAAGTGTTATTATAAAACTATGAATAATTATTGTTACGGTAATGTTTTAATCTCTATTTATTAAATTATTAGATGTAAAAAGCTTCGAAAATGTCAACCTTTTAATTAAATGGGAAGTTGCTTTGCTAAAAATATTAAAGCCAGTTTAAAGGCTTCCAAATTCCTTTCAAATTTCGTAGGGTCACGAAGTAATTCATTGTTTTATCACCTATTACCGCAAAATTAATTGTGGTGGATTTAATTTCGTTATTTTTTTTTTAATGGATTTTTTTTTAAATTTATTTTTGGTACTTTACGTTTTTTCTATTTTTGTTTCGGAATTTATTTATTTTTTAGATGGGGATTGATAATTCGTATTATTTGGATTATTCGGACTACTGTTCTCATCTTGGGTGTTATTCTCCTCTCAACGTTTCGGCCGATGTAACCTCCGACCTTCTCCCCGAGCTCGAAAAGATACACCTGAAGAAGCTCGGGGGTTACATCGGCCGAAACGTTGTGAGGAGAATAACATCCAAGATGAGAACAGTAGTCCGAATAATCTAAATTTGCATTTTTTTTATTTCAATAAATAATCGATTAAAATAAAAAAATAAAATAAAAAAAATAATGCGTAAGTCACGTAAAGGCGAAAAACGTACAGACACACGAAAAGCGGTCACACAATGAGATAATTACATCTGTACACATAAATTATACCTACTATATTGTTCCTACTTACTTGCCTCCCCACGAGGGCAGAGTTAGGGACAAGGTCGTTTTTTTAAGGGGGGGGGGGGGGGTTCAACTCCCCCAAAAAGGAACACTCTGGGTTGGAACAAAAATGTTAGTTGCCTCAGTCGAGAAGGATTTCTTCTTTTATTGACCGAGAACAGCATAGAACAGATACTACATTTTGTTCCTAGCGAAAAGGCGATGGAAAATTGTTGATCACGCGATTTGTTTATAAATTGAGAATATTTCTTTAAAAGAAAAAAAAATACGGCTTTTTACGTATTAACACGAAAACCGCTTTTAACAAATGCGCTGTACGCAAGTTATATATATATATATATATATATATATATATATATATATACATACAAATATATACACACATTATTATAATTAGATCTACGTAAGCATCTATTTAGATAGTCACTATTGTTTAAGGTGTTTTATTTCTTAATTCAAAATAGATTATACATACATGAAATAAACAGTGCCTGTACATTTCAACATAAACACGACTCTGGCAAGTTCATAACAAACGTTTAAATACGGTGTTTCATATGAATTATCCATAACATTATGATAATAATTACATCTGCACGCACGCATAGACTATTTAAATAAGACGCTATATTCCTCATCGCCATCTGAAGACAGAATAACTTGTTCGTAACGTACAGAAATTACAGGGCTCTTAACATATACATGAATAGAAAGCGACTTTCACGTGTCATTTCATATGTTTAATAATTTCTATTTATAAAATTTTTCGATCAGATACCGCGTGCGTGTAAATATGAATTAGCGTGATTTGTAAAAAAAAATTAAGTTAAAAAAATAGTTCATTAAAATAAAAAAATTTAATGAATAAATTTAAGTTTTAAAATCTTATTTAAAAAAAAAAATTTTTTTTTTTTAAATCGATGAGTTAGTTAAAAAATAGTTCATTAAAATAAAAAAATTTAATGAATAAATTTAAGTTTTAAAATCCTATTTAAAAAAAAAAAAAATGTTTCTTAGCTTCTTATTTCTTATGTGACCATATTTACTTGCCTCCCCACGAGGGCAGAGTTAAGACACAAGATCGGTTCTTAATGTGGGGAAATCCAGCTTCCCCAAAAAAAAAAAAAAAAAAAAAAAAAAAAAAAAAAAAGGGGGGGGGGAGCACTCTGGATTGAGACAAAATTTTAAATCGCCTCAGTCTAGAAGGATTTCTCCTTTACTGACCGAGAACAGAAAAGATGAAGACCAATATGCAATATTTAGAAATACTGCATATTGGTCTTCTGCATCTCAGTACAGACTAATCCGTCTCCCGTGCGTCATGAGTCAAGTTGCTTGAATCTATGATAAATCAAGAAGTCGTCAACTACCTCAGCAAAAGCAGCCTACTCAGTAACAAGCAATATAGTCCCGGCCTTCGGGTCTGGATTTATGCCGGTCTATTGGTTGCCGATCCTGTGCAGTTCTAGGAGGTGCACCCTACCAGGCTTTGCCTCCCCTCTTTGGGGAGGAGTAAGTTTATTGCTTACTGCCTGAGGCGCCCCTACCGGGGAATGCCGACGGGGCTGCCCAGGCAATTTTAAAACAGCCAGAATGCTCAAATTCTCGAGCGCTGGTTCTTTCCCACTTTCCCGACCATGTGTCACATCTTACCTTGTGGGAGGAAGATGAATAGAAGCAGTAATAGTCAACAGCTGATGTGCGGACTAATATCACACAGGATCACTGAATCAATAGCTCTTGACATATCAAAGGCCTTTGATAGAGTTTGGCATAAAGGTCTACTTCACAAGATTTTTAGTTATGGAACATCTGGAAATGTCCTCTCAACCATCAAATCCTTTCTCTCTGGTGGGTCATAAAGTAGTCGTTGATTGGCCAAAGCACATAGCATCAATGCCGCCGTGCCTCAAAGATCCATTCTGGACCAAACCCTTTTCCTTATCTTCATAAACGATCTTTCAAATCATATTCTGAGATCATTTGTTGACATCTATCCAGACGACACAACTATCTATGGCAGCACTTCGAAGAGCATTGATGATCAAGATCTTTCTGACTCTTTTCCGACTTGGAGCACGTGGTACAATGTAGAGAAAAAAAAGGTTTGTTACTTTTAATGTCTCCAAAGCTTCTCTCTTTTCACCACCAGCGATCGGATCCTCACTTTTTCCCAGTCAAAATGAATGGTTTTCTCCTCGAGGAAGCCCCATTCAATATTCAATAAATAAGTAGTCGTTGATTGGCAGAAGTCTGAAGCACAACGTATCAACACTGGCGTGCCTCAAGGATCCATTCTGGGCCCAACCATTTTTCTGATCATCAATGATCTCCCAAATTACATTCTAAGATCATTCGTCGACATTTATGCAGACGACACACAACCATCCATGGCAACACTTCGAAGAGAAGCAATAACAAAGATCTTTCCGATTCTCTATCTTCCAACCTGAAACACGCGGTGAAATGGGCGAAAAAGATGGCTGGTTACTTTTAATACGTCTAAAACCAAGTTTCTCTCCTTTCACCACCAACACTTTGACCCTCACTTTGCCACAATTAAAATGAATAGCTCTCACCTTGATTAAGGATGCCCCCAGCTTTGATAAGCTTATGGGACAGACCTTCACTTCAGATCTGAAATAGAAGACGTATATCCCATTCCATGGACGGCGGCACCGGGGGGGGGGGGGGGGGGGGGGGGGAAGCCCCCCCCCCCCCCACTTTTTAACTTGGGCCCCCCCACTTTACGGTCATCAATAATGAAGTTATATATGCATGTGTTTAACCGGGCCCCCCACCCCCCACCCCACTTTTTAGGAGAGCCCCACCCACTTTTATAACTGTGCCGCCGGTCCTGCATTCGTTGCCAAGGTCGCTGGAAAAATGGTTGGATCATTCTACCGCTCCAGAAAAGTATCTCACTCCTGACGCAATCCTCTACCTGTATAAGAGTCACATACGTCATCAGATGGGGGAGGTACTGTTGCCACATCTGGGGAGGTGCCGCTCATATCACCCTTTCCTGCCTTGACAGAGTACAAGGCCGACTTCAAAATCTAGTGAGAGATATCCTGTTCTCCACCCTACTACATCTTTCTTACAGAAGAGAAGTTGCTAGTCTTTCTCTACTCTATCGTTACTTTCATGACAGGTACTCGACTGAGCGTCAATATATGCCCCCCCCCCCTCTGCCGTAAAACATTCACAACACAATTTGTATAGCTAAAACCACTGTTAATACATTCCCTTTCTCTGCGTACCTCTGGTGATACCAGATCAGGCTGCCCTGTGGCTCCCTGAGACGGAATTCACCTACATTGACGTTTTTTTTTTTTTTTTTTTTTTTTTTGTAAAACTTAATTATGTTCTACAAAACCAAAAACAAAAACAACAGCCCCTCTCCCTTTCTCCCTCCCATTTTTTATTTTATTTTTAGAACTTGAAACATAAATCTTTTACTATAATGACCAGATTCGGCATTAAATAACCCAAAAAGGGTTGATATGCCGTAAAACAAAACTACCAAACCAAAAACGATGATTAAACATTTGAAGATATTAAGAACTTGAAGCATAAAACTTTTACTATAATGACCAGATTCGGCATTAAATAACCCAAAAAGGGTTGATATGCCGTAAAACAAAACTACCAAACCATACCTCTGCGTACCTAAAACAAAGCGGAACTTCCATGAGCAAAGTTTCTTTCCTAGACCTGCCAGTCTGTGGAACACAATACCGCGGGGATGCTTCCAACCTGACAACACTGCTGTTTTCAAGTCCAATGTAAACATGTAATTCGTGTTGAGCTGTCCTCTGAAATACTCAATTCTGACCAGTTAGAACCATCCTTACAAATCATCGCGGTGTTTCAACGTCCACCTGTCAAAATATGAGGCAACGCGCATGCCCGCGAAACTTGTATTACCATTAGAGAGTTGATATTTTTTTTCTTTTAAACATCTTTTTTAAGAATTTAATAATAAATCATATTTGAAAGGCGAATAAACCGTTATAACAACACGTCTTTTTTCCATCCATACGGACTACTACAAACATACAAAACTATGATTACTTCTCACCGTTCTGAAGAAGCAAGGTTTTCTCTAGTGAAATTATTAGCCGAAAGATTAAAGTGAAAATGAAAAAGAAAAAAAATGGAAAAAAAAGAAATTTCTGATTTTTATTTTATTTTATTAATAAATGTTGCATGTAAACATGCTTTTATAGGCTTTTTGCTTCATTTATTATTAAATTCTTAAAAAAAGATATTTAAAAGAAGAAAAAAATGAATTCTCCAATGTTAATATTTAAGTAGATTTAACGTTGTCTCCTTTTTCAAGGATGTATCAGTCGAACAGAGAAAAAAAGTCATCCAGAGAACAGCTTCAAGCCGGGCCAATCGAGAGTTATACAACACCATGACACACTACCTAGGATTAGTTGGTATCTATGTATTCTGCTTATCTTGGGATTTTCAAATTAGATCATTGGTGATTCTGTTCAAACTGCATCATGCTAGAATGACATTTATGCTAATTGCTTGAAGATCAGAAATTCAAATAAGTTGCAATATTTCATTTCAGCTTTTTTCGCTTTCTTTACAAACATTTGTTTCTTTAAAAGTTAAACGCAAAAAAAACACTTGAGCTGTTTCCATTCAAATAGTGCGATGAAAACGTTACTTCAAAGTATGGCAGACCAACAAATGAGCAGAGTCGCTTATAGAGATGTATCGATGCATCAATAAATTCAATTTCAAACTTAACTATGACAGATCAACGAAAGTGACATTTCAAACTTAACTATGACAGACCAACGAAAGTGACATTTCAAACTTAACTATGACAGACCAACGAAAGTGACATTTCAAACTTAACTATGACAGACCAACGAAAGTGACATTTCAAACTTAACTATGACAGACCAACGAAAGTGACATTTCAAACTTAACTATGACAGACAAACGAAAGTGACATTTCAAACTTAACTATGACAGACCAACGAAAGTGACATTTCAAACTTAAGCATGACAGACCAACGAAATGCTATTTCAAACTTAAGCATAACTGACCGACTGACGGACTATAAAGATGTTTCAATGCATCATAGATAAAATGTACAATTCGTAGTGAGATGCTATTTGAAACAGAAACTAGACCTCCACGCAAAGAGTGCGGAGAGGACTGGTACATTGGAACGGCTTATTGTCATCCAGATCCCAGATAAAGTAATTTGCAGCAGTTATCGAAAGAGGTCGAGAGTACTGGAAATCTGGGGAGACTTGTTGTCACTCAGACTCCAGGGAATACCACATGATGACCTGTGTGAGAACTCCTAGTGAGTACATAATAATAATAATATTAAATAAAAGATAAAGAAATAATAAAATTATAAGAAATCAAATAAGTATTTAATAATAATAATAATAATAATAAGTTAAAATCATAATTGACTATATAATAGCTCAATTTATTATCTAATAGCTTTGTTTCCGCAAACGGTTCAAGCATTGAGCTGAGTTGATACCTGCAGTATTTCTGAGTATATGTTACTGTGAGCTTGACTTAACCTCCCTCATATCTTAAGGTGCGTGTATGATTGCTCTTTTGTGTACTACCTAAGTCTTAACATTTGACTTATCTTTTCACACACACATATATATATATATATATATATATATATATATATATATCTCCATCCATGTAAACCCGTTCTTATATAAATGTATATATTTTAGAGATTTCAAAGTATGGGCGGTAGAACTTGGTTAGTTCTGCTTGGGGAGCCAGAGCATTTTGACTGTATTGTCTTCAAATCCCCGAAACAGTCGCTCTGATAGTCAACTAACGAGCCTTCACTACTCTAACTAATTAATACTACGAAAACTCTAAAAATATTTTTGTATACTTTTATATTTTTTATTTACCCCCTTTTTAACCACTTTTGTAATCAATTTAGTTTATGTTGTGTCTATGTCAACATCTTACATGACAGATAGTACTATCTTAACTATATATATATATATATATATAAATATATATATAATCGAGATATTTTCGGACAAAAACAAGGTCTTATATCAAACAAAATTGGTTTTAATTAAAAAATAACGGCCGTTTCTTCATAGCTACACAATCAGAGCTTTGGTAATTACAAAGTCTGGATCTTATAGACAAATGCATCATAAAATTTACAGATAAAATAAAAAAAATAAATAAAATATATACATCTAGACATACACATATATATATATATATATACAGGAATATTACTAGCAATAATACTTGAGGTTACTTTTTGGGGCTAATTTTTTAGGGGGGGGGCAGGACGATGCGTCTATCTTAATATACTTGCTCTAAAAAGTAAAGCAAAAAAAAAAAAAAAAAAAAAATCAAGCAAAAATTAAGATGCAACCCAGAGCAAATAATGAAGTTACTGTTCTTTTTAATTCTTTTTAATTGTTTCCATTATCACAACCACAAAGAGAAAACATTTTTAAAAATCAACATCTCTATGATTACTGCTACTGCCAATATCCATTTGGCTGACTACTTATAACATGTCGACGATGCGATGCTGGTCAGCTGTTTACAATGGCGAAAAGAAATAGGTAACACCACAAATTTATATTTTATATTCTATGCACCCCTATTGTCACAGCTGGTTTAGTGCTAATAGACTTAGGTTATTTGGACTATCCATAAGTATGAAAGTCGGATTTCCATAAATAACTGATTGTAGGGTATGACACAAATTGACAAACTCAAGTGAAAACAATATCTTCTGCAATTCGGTGCGCGTCATTAGATTGGTTGTGTTACCTAATACCCGAGGAAAAGTTACGCACCTACACTGTCCGCAAGCTATGGATAAAATAACAGCGGAAATATGTCAACAATGCATCCATTGGGGGATGACCGTCTGTCAAGTAGAGCAACCCAAGAGATGACGAGCATTAAAAAGGAAGCCAAGAAAGCAAGCTGAAAGAATCCTCGGGTGGATTAGCAGATGACTGGGTGGATTAGACATTAGCTAACATTTTGACACGGTGCCATTTATATTGAAGCTGAAAGCTAAATTTGAAACAATGGAATCCTTCACACCAATTGCTTAAAATGTTCGTCTACAATAGAAGCAGATCCGAGAATAGGCCCGAGGGCACAGCTGTGGGCCATACACTCGATCGACTCGAACTCTGACTCAAGAAATCTTTCACTAGCAATAACTCATATATTGTTGGTTGTTTTTTTTTATTTTACGGCATATCAACCCTTTTCAGGTTATTTAATGCTGAATTTGGTCTTTTTGGTGAAAGTCTTTATACTTCAAGTTCTTTATATGTTCAAATATTTGTTCATCGTGTTTGGTTGAGTGAAAGGGTGGGAAGGGATGGGGTTAGGAGAAGGAGAAAGGAGGGAAATTGTTTTTTTGTTTTGGATTTTGCAGAACATGATTGAGTTTTGCAAAGAAAAAGAAAAAAACAATAAAACATCAATGTTTGGTGCATTTTGAGCCAGGAAGTCAATAACTTGAGACAGACTGATCTGGTAGCGCCCGTAGGTTCTATTTGACCCATAGATGGGGTCCTTACAGGTACTACCACTTCGGGCCAGAGTGGACCTGAGAGCAATGGCAACTAAGGGGCAACTCCACATTCCCCACAGCTCCCAAATGGAGGCCTCACCACTGGATGTTTTTTAAGGTCATACCTAGGACCCTCATATATTGTTGGCCTCTTTTCTGTATCAAGAGATCCCTGTAAAGGTGTCTGCCCGAGAAATTTATAGTGAAGCAAGGGTTGCACAATCTACAACTGCACCTCTCTTAATTTTGATTCAAAGAAAAAAAACAAGGAGAATAAAACAGAAATACAGACAGCAGTGGGAAAGGTGTCACTTTGGTTTTGGCTGAAAAGGGATGACCCTAGCTGGAACGAAAGAAAAATCTGATGTCCATTATAGAAATCTGATGTCCATTATAGAAAGCATGAAAATGTAAACGTAAGATCACATGGACAAAATATATGCAACAAAAAAGCAATAGTTAGAACTAGACCAAGTATTGGCAACTCCAGCATCTAGAGGCGCTGCCGTACCAGTGTTATCAGTCGGGGATAAGGCGGCAAAACTGGCTGGTACGGTATCCTCCTGATGATGGCATTGGTGTAGATACAAGAGTGGAGCTGCTGGCCATGAAGCACTACAGTGTTCGATACTTCTTCTGTTCCTTTCTCTAAATAGAATTATATGTTCTTATATTTACTGTTTACCATGTATAGTACTAGCCTTTAATACAAACTTCATATAATACACACAATGCTTCAAACAAACTATACCACTCTTTCATATATATATATATACATATATATATATATATAGTTTGTATCATAAGTTAGTTGGAAGAAAAACAATAAAGTGCTTACTTGTAGGTTCTACAAGAGCTAATATTTACAAGAGCTAGTATTTCATTTAAAAACCATACATTACAGTGCCTATTGGGTGTACCAGGGTTTCGTCAATCTGACCATGCCGGGTCTGGAGTAAAAACCAGCTTATCATGGGAGACTGACACTCCAGCACTGCTTAGTAGGCGAAGACTTAGAAAGAAAAAAAGGGGGGCAAAAAAAGCGGGAGAAAAAAAAACGACGAACAAGGAATATCTATTATGGGTGAACACAAAAAAAGTGTGCATCGCTTGTCTTGAACCAGTGATTTGGTTTTTTCGCCTTTTTTCTTGAAGTCTTTGCCTCTTGAATGGTGATGAAGAATCAGTCTCCCATGATAAGCAGTTTTCTACTTCAGACTCGACATGGTCAGATCAACAATATTCCGGTAGACACTAATGTATAGGTTTAAACAAAATACTTTATATATATATATATATATATATATATATATATATAGTTTTAGTATAATATATGAGTTAATCAACGTTTGTTTCCTCCAAAACTTTTTTCCTATATATTCTAATAAACAAAAAATGCTAAAATGTTCCTCGGTTTTGGGATTGAGTTATGTTTGAAACAATGTCTAATTTGCAATTAACTTATTAAGGAATCCATCTCTTACTAATTTTCTATCTATTACTCTCACTCTGTTTAACTGTATGTTGTTTGGCATCTTCTCTCTTATTTTATACAGTAGTTATCACTCTCGCGTCCGTCTCTCTCTCTCTCTCTCTCTGTTTATTAGAAGTCGGTAATAAAGAAATAAAGATTGGAATAGTCCATTATGAATAAAAGGAGACATCATCACAAATAATTATTTCATTTAATCCGTAGCTGGAGAGTGAACGAAAAAGAGGGGGGGTGAGGTGTAGTGAGCAGAGAGACAATTTTTAGATTTGTTTCTTTTTATAATTTAACTGGCTTTGCAAACTCACTTTTTCCTGATTCAAACAATATGACCTGAGCTTAATTGCTGACCCAACGGGTCACATTTTTTTTTCTAGTATAAATATATAAACACACATGCAAAGTAAAAATTTTCTGAAGGAGGAAGGTGGAAGGAGAGAAAGACCTCCGTTCAGTCTCTAGAGACAATGGATCCCCCCCCCCCTGCAAGGGTGCCTGCACGGGGAGCCTATTGTGAAGCAAGGGTCACAATCTCCAACCATGCCTCTCTTGAAGCGGCATTGCTGGAGTTCAGTGGCAAAGAAGAAGAAACAATGACGGATAAGCAGAGAACGCCGCCCCCCCCCACACACACACACACGCACGCATATACAACACTTGTTATTCCCAAATGGTCACCCATTTCATACTGACCAGGCTCAACGTTGCTTAACTTCGGTGATCTAACAGGAACTGGTGTGTCAACGTGATTATGTCATATATATATATATATATATATATAATATATATAAAACTGTTGTTTTGCACAAGACAAATGAAACGGACCGTAAAAAAATATATCTCACAAAAATGTTATGTTTTTTTGGAAATGTGAAAAAATAAAATTAATAAAATAAAAACATGGTTATTGGAATATAATATGAACCTGACTAATATATATATATATATATATATTCCCAAATGGTCACCCATCTGGTACTGACCAGGCTCGACGTCGCTTACCTTTGGTGATCTAATGGTGTGTGGGGGGGGGGGCGGTGTGTCAAAATGATTATGCCGTATACAGAGGGTGGGGAGAGAATGAATACAAAATACATCAATACCCCAAATAAACAACTGCACATGCTGTGCACCCCTTGTCTAATTTGGAACAAGGACACGTGCAACAGCGATGCAATATTTTAGCTAAGAATAAAAACTGATGTCCATATTTTGAGAGCCAATTCCAAAGATAGGAATTGGGAAGAGGAAAGGGGGGATGTATTTCCTGCGTTTGTGACTGGAATCAAAAATGGGGGGTGGGGGTTATAATAAACAATCAGGAGGAAAAGAGAATATGCTCGGACAGACATGAGCTACATGCACACGTCCATCGGAGAGGAGGATGATGAAGACAATCGCCATGGAAACACGAGAGGGAAGAGCAAATGAAGAGATTTGAAAGAATCAGAGAAAAAAGAAGAAAAAAGTGGTTTGCATGTGTGGAAAGAAAGTGTCTAAGGTAGAATGTTTTTGAACAAGTCTCTCTCTCTTTTTTTTTTCTTTTTTTTTCTTTTTTTCCTTTCTTTTTTTCATTTCTTTTTTTCTTTTTTCCTTTCTTTTGTTTTTTTTTCTTTTTTTCCTTTCTTTTTTTCCTTTCTTTTTTTCCTTTCTTTTTTCTTTCCTTTTTTTCCTTTCTTTTTTCTTTTATTTTTTTTTCTTTCCTTTTTTTTCCTTTCTTTTTTTTTTTTTTAAAGAAGCCAGAGAAAAGAAATAGACAGAAATTATACAGAGATAGAGCTTTAAAAGAGAGTGTCCTCATTGGAGATGATGAGAGATCTCATTATGGAAATGGAAAGAGAGACCTAGATAAAGATAAATAATCTATGTCCTCAAATACCTTATGCTCCCTGTATATATTTATAATTAATTATATATACATAAATGAAACAATAAAGACAAATATTAAACTTTTATATTAGATCCTATCGTGATAAGTCACTGCTCGATATATTAGATAGAGCAATAATATAAGAAAATGAATGGTGAAAGTAAAAATTGAATAAAATACAATATTTATTAATTCATCAAGTATTCAAAAAAGAAATATAAAAAAACTTTGTTCTTTTCCTTAATACATGGATTTTCAAAGATAAGCTTTTTTTCATCAGAGGGAAAAAAATCAGCAAAAAGTGTATTACTGGTTAGCATACATTTGAAAATATAAAAAAGTTGTGAGCAAAACAAAATAAAATATCTTCAATAAAAGATATAATGGGTCCATGTAAATATCCACGGGATCGGATAGAAGAATAAAAAATATAATGGGTCCATGTAAATATCCAAGGGATCGGATAGAAGAATAAAAAATATAATGGGTCCATGTAAATATCCACGGGATCGGATAGAAGAATAAAAAATATAATGGGTCCATGTAAATATCCAAGGGATCGGATAGAAGAATAAAAAATATAATGGGTCCATGTAAATATCCACGGGATCGGATAGAAGAAGCAGATATAAGGTGAACATTGAGTTGGAATCCATAGAATCCAAATAGTAAAAATTCAAAGTCCAAAATATGAAAGGATTTAATTTTTACTATTTGGACTCTGTGGTGTTGTCCGATTGTGTAAATAAGTATACATATCATCTCACATTAGAAATCTAATATACATATACATATATATAACACAACATCACATATGAAACCAGTGGTAACATTTTAAAATGCCTAACGTAAGCGATTTTGTACTGTGATGCTATCCAGCGTTTCTGAATTTAAAATCGCCAACGACTTCCTGGAACAATGTGGAAAACGTTCTATGCGTGTTTCTCCACCGTCTTTTTAAGATTCTCTTCTTTCTCCAGCTTTTTTGTTCATTTGCTTTTGACACCTAGGGATGATTCGACGAAGAATCGAAAACGTTCGTGAAACATGCGAAACATTTATTCATTTTTTTTTTTTATTTTAATACAAAAAAGACCACCAGAAAATTTTTTTAAATTAAAAAAAAAAGGTATAATTAAACAGACGAATTCTGTTATTTTTAAACAATGTTTACATAAATAAATAAATAAATAAATATATATATATATATATATATATATATATATATGATTTTTTGAATGCTTACCAAAGCATTCCGTTCAGGAGCCTAATCAACACCACAAAAGATTTTTTCATTAAAACTCTTTAATTTGAAAAATGATAAATAAATAATTTTTGAATGAAAAAATCTTTTGTGGTGTTGATTAGGCTCCTGAACGGAATGCTTTGGTAAGCATTCAAAAAATCACATAAATGCTCTGTACCCTGTAATCGAGTATCATCGAGCTTGTTTTCATTGGATTAATCCCGGTCTTCACTGAATAATATTTTTTCTAAGTGAAAAATCCAAATATATACATATATATATATATATATATATATATATACACACACACATATATGTATCATAGCTCCTTTTTTTGATGCTGTCATTTTGCTACCAATAGAATGGAAGAAATATCTTCATCCATCTACTATGAAGACATGATAGCAACCCACATCCGGTTACAACTTTCTTGGCCTTTTGGCTAAGATCAAAGTGTAGTATCTGTTCCGATGGATACTGCACCCCATAGACTGGTGTTGTCTTGGCCTTCGGGTCTTGATTTACGCCGGTCAATGGGTCTGTCCTGTGCAGTTCTGGGAGGTCCACCTTCCCAGGCTTCGCCTCCCCTCTTCGGGGAGGAGTAAGTTTATTGCTTACTACCTGAGGCGCCCCTACCGGGGAACGCCGACGGGGCTGCCCAGGCAATTTTTAAACCCCACTTTCCCGACCCGACCTTGGGTCACATCTTACTTGTGGAAGTAAGATAAAAAACTGGCCTTGTGCCTAACTCCTGGAGAGGAGTAAATCAAAACCCACATCCGTTTACTCTGCAAAAGGTTTAGATACAAGCACTCAAAATGTCCAACAGTTTATTTTTCTGATGTAGACATGGGGGGGGGGAGATGAGGAGGATGCAAGTCATATAAAGTTTTTATCCAAAGCGTTTTTTTTTCTTTTTCCTGTTCATCATTGTTCAGCTAACCCTAACCATAAATAGAAAATAAAGAACAAATAGAAGCATGATATAGTTGAGTTGTTTTATGGCATATCAACACTTTTTTTAATTATTTAATTCTGAAACAAAACCTATTGTAAACAATTCATTGGATACGATTTGCTGAAGACAAGTTGCTATTTTTACCTAAAGCTGAAAGGGATTTTGGGGTTACGTACGTTTGCACCAATAACGTACCCCTTCCCAAGAGAGATAAAAAAAAAAGATCAAAAAGGAGAACAGAAACAAAAAGGGTAAAAATAAAAAAATTTAAAGATCGTATTTACTGTCCTTATACCGAACTTGATAAAGACAACGAGTGAAGGAAATTATAAAAACGATGAATGTAAGAGAAAGAAGAAAAAAAAGGGATGAGAAGGGAAAAAAAGAAAGAAAATGCGAATAAGTAAACAGATGAAAGAAAGAAGGAATGAAAATCGAGGCAACAGGAAGCCGCCATATTGTTAGTCACATTTTAAACCATCTGCACTTGACCGTCTAATGGCATCGCAGGCTGCGAGAGATTCTTTGATATTCATTCCTTTTCGATTTTCCACCATTATAAGAATTTTCAAAAAAATACATTCTCATTCTTGTTATTATCAACCGTAATAATATATAAGATATCACAAAACTTGACTATCTTAAAGTAAAGTGAGCTTTTGTCCCCTATTTCAATTTCTAGAATAAGCAGGCCCCCTTACAAGGGGTATTCATTGTCTCTTAAGACTGAACTGAGGCTATGATTCCTAGAATAAACTAATATACTTCAATGGGTCGTGCTCTAATGAACTTGCTGCTCTGGTAACTCCCACAACGCAAATTAACTCGATCAACCCGACAATTAGCGAAATCCCATCCATTCACTGTGGAGATCCACAGATGACGAAAGGTTTTCTACTCCAAAAGCTTCTTTTCCTCGTGCTGCTGGACTCTGGAACTCCCTCCCTACTCCTCGTTTTCCTGACGGTACTGACATGCAGAAATTTAAAACTAATGTAAACAGACATCTCGCTTCACAGCTCCCAATTCACTTTGACCCCACCCCCACCCCCCAAAAAAACAAAACTTTCACCCTTTTTCTCAGTCGCCCCTTACGTCTACAGTGGCGGCCTGCCTTGTTTGGAGTGAACTAAAAAATAAATATAAAAAAACTGCATAAAAACTTTCATCATTCGTTATAAACATCTATTTGTCAGGGTTCTAGCAATCGGGTTTCAATTCCCAGCTAGTTGATCAAATATTTTTTTCTGTTTTTTTTCCATTTTTATTTAATGTGGTGTTGTATCTATAGAAATATTTAATATATTTTTTTTCTTTTAGATAACATTTTCAACTTTAATAATCGTTTTTCAAAAATAAACTGTACTTATTTTCTGAATACTTAAAAAATCTTCAATATTTTGTTTCTATTACATCATTTCCTTATATTATTTTTATTTTATTTCTTCAAGAGTAAAAAAAAACAAATGGTGCAATTCGTTTTGTTCAATATCGAGAAATCCTGATTCCTGAAATATTCATAAATCCACTTTCAATTTTTAGTGAGACTGACAAAGTCAATTATCAAAATACCCATTTCTACAAATTGGAAAAAAAATAATTCTCTTTTCTTTCAATAAGAAAATGTCTACAAACATATTTAAATTAGAGCTTGAGTTAAATTGTTTGAATCAGAAAAAAAGTCAATTTACCAAACCAGTTAAATATAAAACATTAAAATACAAAATAAGCCGCTTTTTGTATTCTCTCTCTCTCTCTCTCTCTCTCCTTCAATTATAATTTTAATAGCATTACTGCTTGTAGTGATATTCCCTTTTCTTTACAATGAAATATTCCAATCTTTTTATTCTTTTCTTATTACCTTCGACTGTTAATAAAGAGGGGAGAGAGAGGAAGACAATGTTTAGAATAAGGGCAGGGAGTCAACATACTATGAGAGAACGTAGAAAGTTAGTAAGAGAGGGGTCACTTTGTTGATTGCAAATTATAGCTAATTAGACGAATTAAACTGGAAGCTTTTCAAACATAACTCAATCCCAAAACCAAGGAATATTTTTTGTGATTATAACATCTAGAAAAAACGTTGATCAAGTCTGCTTTAGTATAACGAAAGATTTTCATCATGTTGCTTTCAGGAAAGCAATGAACACTGAACTCAAACTTTAATTTAACTTAATTAGGATCAGCTATTCAGCAAACGAGCTTATCTTTATAACAATATGCTTGAACCTTCGTTAGTACGTACGTTATCACCTTTCACGCCCATTTTAATAAATGGAATCGTCCGATCGCCGAAGATGAAAGGCAAAAAAGTAATTAATAATTATCTGGTGTTGCTGGTGCCAAAAAAAATTAGATTTTACTCATTTCAAGATTAATTGCTCCAAAATCGAATAAGACATCATAAATAGAATTCTGTCGCCGTCATTGGCTTGAAAATGACATTTGTTTTATTTATTTAAATAATATTTCTTATGGGATTTGTTTATCGAAAATACAAAAACATTTTAACCATCTGTTAAAACTTTGTTAGCCAATCAAAACCAAGAATCACAGCAACTTAAAACATTTAGTCTTCAAAACAAAGTGTTAAAAAAAAAAAAATCTATATACAGAGTTGCAGTTCCTGTCTGTTTGTTCAAACTCCTTCTAGAGTTTTAAACAAACCCAAATAACCATACATACTCTGAAATTGCATTACCCAGCGAACATTATTGTCGGGGTCTGTGTTAACGTTTGACATCCATAAAGCAATGTTGTACTTTATTTTATTGTATTTGAGTCCATCCGAGGTGGATAAATTATTTTCTGAAAGAAATTAAATCAAAATACATTTTTTGTTGTTAAGGACATAGACCAATGTTTCATAAAAAAAAAAAATGATGAATCGGAATCAAATATAAATTTTGTAGGAAAAAAACTACTAACCATAAAGATTTGAGAAACAGACTGGCTTTACTTTGTATATGAGATTTGTACTAACGAGCAGAGTGTTACCACTGTTCACCAAGAAAAGAGTCTATCAGGCATGTGTGCGCAGTGTGGTGATGTATATGGAAGTGAAACATGGCCAATGAGGGTTGGGGATATGTGTTGCATAGAGAGAGAAATGATATTAGAATGATACGATGGATGTGTAATGTGAGGCTAAAAGACGGGCTTGGATCTGACGACCTCAGAGGAAGATTACATCTGGACAGTATAGGATGTGTGCAGGACAGGAGACTTCGTTGGTTTGGTCACATTGAAAGAATAGCTGAGAATGCTTGTGTGAGTAGATGTACTTGTTGAGTTAGCAGGGTTAATTGGCAGAAGAAGGCCAAGGAAAATATGGGAGGAAGTGATAAAGATAGATTTTAGAGCAATAGGGATAAAATAAAGACCTGGTCAGAGATAGGTTGGTTTGAAATAAATTTGTAAAAGCCGTCCAATACATGGCAACATGTAAAACTGACGTTAAACCGATGATCATGATGATCGTCATGATGTTGATTGTGATCGTGATCGTGATCGTGATGATGTTGATTGTGATCATGAAGATGATGATGATCATCATCATGAAGATGATTGTGATCATGAAGATGATGATGATCGTGATCGTGATGATGATTGTGATCGTGATGATGTTGATTGTGATCATGAAGATGATGATCATGATCATGAAGATGATGATAATCGTGATGATGATGATTGTGATGATGATTGTGATCGTGATGATGTTGATTGTGATCATGAAGATGATGATCATGAAGATGATGATGATAATCGTGATGATGATGATCGTGATGATTGTGATCATGAAGATGATGATGATCGTGATCGTGATGATGAAGATTTATGATGATGATCGTGATCATGAAGATGATGATCGTGATGATGATTGTGATCGTGATGATCATGATCGTGATGATGATGATCGTGATGATGATGATCGTGATGATGAAGATTTATGATGATGATTGTGATCATGATGATGATCATGATGATTATGATCGTGATGATCATGATCGTGATCATGATGATGATCGTGATGATCATGATCGTGATGATGATCGTGATGATGATGATGATCGTGATGAAGATTTATGATGATGATTGTGATCATGATGATGATCGTGATGATCATGATCGTGATGATTGTGATCATGATGATGATCGTGATGATCATGATCGTGATGATGCTGATCGTGATGATGATGATGATCGTGATGATTGTGATCATGAAGATGATGATCGTGATCGTGATGATGATAATCACAATAATGATGACGACGATGATGACGATAATGATAGATTATTTTAAAATATTTAAATTGTTACAATAAATAAATGAATTAATTAAAAGATTCGTTTTATTTATTTTTAAAAATATATTTATCCAGTAAGTAATAAGAAAGGGCAAACACTAGGTAAGCAGCCGTGGCATTTCCATGGGTCCCGCTCGTCTTACTAATCATTCGGGTCAAGTGATAACATGCATATGTTTGTCCTTTGTGCTGCGACCAGAAAAGACTTTTCTTTCATATTGTTTGAATAGATGAAAGACAAAAATGGTTTCTTGCTTTATGCAAACAAATGAGCAGACAGCAACAACATCAACAACAGCAACAAACAGACAAACTTGATGTGGACAAATGCACTCGATTACCGAAAAACAAACAAACAAACAAAAATCAAATAATTGTTGTAATGACACAAGGGATTATCCAAGGCTCGACCCTCCCATCGTTCTCCATCAATCAATTGAAGAGATTAACTCCTTACCAACTCCCAAGCATACATCGCTCTCCTTTTGTTTCTGACGAGACAAGGACAGATTAACAAAGTGGAAGATCAGATGAAAAGAAAGAATTAAAAAAATGATTTTCTTCTTTTTCTCTTTTGATGTTTTTTTTCTTCATTTTTTTTAAATTTTATTCGATTTTTTTGTGATTTACTTTAGAATGATTTGTTTACGGAAAAAATATACATTTTTTTTACTCGCTCTGTTAGGATTAAACTGGGAAGATCAACGAAAAGAATGAATAATATTTTTTTCTTTCTTCTTTTTCTCTATATATTTTTTTCTCCATATTTTTTTTTTTTTATTATTTTTATTTAATTTTATTCGATTTTTGTGATTTACTTTAGAATGATATGTTTAAGGAAAAAAATATACATTTTTTTTTTACTAGCTCTGTTAGGATTAAACTGGGAAGATCCACAAAAAGAATGAATAAATATTTTTTTTCTTTTTCTCTTTCTATATTTTCTTCAAATTTTCTTTTTCTGTTTTTCTTTCTATATTTTTTTCTTGATTTTTTTAAAAAATTGTCTTTTTCTCTAATTTTATTCGATTTTTTTGTGATTTACTTTAGAATGATATGTTTAAGGAAAAAAATATACATTTTTTTTACTAGCTCTGTTAGGATTAAACATGGCGTTGATTTTTTAAAATTAAACATGAACTTATTTTGTGCTAAACCTGCATATAGAAACATTTAAAAAATGTGAGTTTTCTTTTTTCTTTTTCGGGCGTTTTTGGACATTCGATCTGATGAATCATGCTCATTGAAAATCCAAGATTTATATCTCTATACCTTGCTTGTCTGAGTGATGATGAAACGGACCGTTAAGAATTAGATTTCTTTAATAATGAATGAAGACATGGTCATCTGGAATCTAATTTTTTACTGTTATATTTAAGGGTTGTCAAAAAAGTCATGATCAATGGTGTGTCGTTAAACAATGGTTATTTAATATGTGCATTTAGATATGAAAATGCTATTTCAAACATAACCATGACAGACCATCAAAACTGGCCTTTCAAACTAAGCGTGACAGACCAATAAAAATAGTCTTTCAAACGTAAGTGTGACATACCATCAAAACTGGTCTTCCAGACTTAAGCATAACAAACTAACAAAACCCTGGATGCTTGAGGCGGGAGCTTGAATAGTATATAAGGTTGGGAAGTAAGGTAGAAAGAACTTGCAAAAATGGATTTTTAAAATGTGGAGTGAGTAAAGACGGACACCTTGCCAGAGGTTTTCCGTGGCGACCGTGATGGTTCTGAGCCAGGATCAATCAGTGGAAGTGGCCCGACTTGCTTCTTCTCCGTCATAAAAGAATCCGTCTTTGCTTGGCATGTTGTTTGAAAAGTGTAGAAATATTAAGCAAAGAGGTTGCTAGCAAGGATCGACTCACGACATACGAGAAACAACATGACTAGTTGTTGCACTGAAGTGGGTGAGTACATCTTGATAAGAAGAGTAGGAACCCGGAATTGTCTGTGTTCTCATTGGTCAAAAGGAATTGTCTGTGTTCTCATTGGTCAAAAGGAATTGTCTGTGTTCTCATTGGTCAAAAGGAATTGTCTGTGTTCTCATTGGTCAAAAGGAATTGTCTGTGTTCTCATTGGTCAAAAGGAATTGTCTGTGTTCTCATTGGTCAAAAGGAATTGACTGAGATCATTTAATGTCTGACATCTGCTGACTTGGGGCGAAAAAGAAAGGAGAAAAGAGAAGTGAGAGAAAACAACGAGTTATTTTGTGAGCCGCATAATTTCTTTTTATTGGACCATCGGAGAGATCATTGGTGTCATCCAGTCGAATGGGGCTCTGGAGTCCGAGGTAGCTTAGTTTCACGCCTGAGACAAATTCTATATGTGGGATCCCGAGGAGCACTACCATTCCGAGTAAGAGTGGACCTGGGAGTAACGGTAACTAAGGGGTACCTCTACGCTCCCCAAAGCTTCCAAATTGGGGCGTTACTACCGGAAGTACTTTAAGGACATACCCAGGGCATAGCTTGTATTCAAGGGAGAGATTTCAGGTTTTAAAAGTCTACACGACCAAAATTATGACGAAATGCTATACTATTTAATCAAATGAAATATAAAGATTTTTTTATATTTGGAAATTAATATTTTTTAAATGTTGTTAGGTTCTATCATCTATAAAGTTTTTGTCTGTTTGAATGTGTGTCCGGCTAAATGATTAAAACAAAACTAAGATATTTAGATTTTAAAAAAGGGGAGATTAGAGAAAAAGTTGAGAAAGAAAGAGAAAGAGAGAGAGAGAAAGAGAGAGAGAAAAAGAGAGAAAGAGAGAGAGAGAGAAAGAGAGAGAGAAAGAGAGAGAGAGAAAGAGAGAGAGAAAGAGAGAGAGAAAGAGAGAGAGAGAGAGAGAGAGAGAGAGAGAGAAAGAGAGAGAGAGAAAGAGAGAGAGAGAAAGAGAGAGAGAGAAAGAGAGAGAGAGAGAGAAAGAGAGAAAGAGAGAGAGAGAGAGAGAAAGAGAGAGAGAGAGAAAGAGAGAGAGAGAGAAAGAGAGAAAACAAGAGAGAAAGAGAGAAAGAGAGAGAGAGAGAAAGAGAGAGAAAGAGAAAGAGAGAAAGAGAAAGAGAGAGAGAGAAAGAGAGAGAGAGAAAGAGAGAGAGAGAGAAAGAGAGAGAGAGAGAGAGAAAGAGAGAGAGAGAGAAAGAGAGAGAGAAAACATCTATTTGTATAAAGTTAGGTATGTGTATATGTTTATATATTTTTATGTGCAGGATTCACTCCTAAACTAAATCACCGATCATTATTCGAAACACAGCTGCTAAGCATAAGGGGTCCAAATGTGGGCAATATTTAGTTTAATTTGGTTCTATGCAAAGGAGTGGAAACCCTTCGTAAAAATTAAGACACCTCCGATTTTCGTGAAATGTTAATAGGTATTAGACATTAATTAACAAATAATAGTTGCTAGGCGTAAGGAGTGATAATGTGGGCTATATTTAGTTTAATTAAGTTTTATGAAAGGGAAAGGAAGCCCTTTGTGAAAATTCAGATACCTCCGATTTTTGTGAAATTACAACAATGGGTATTAAATATTAATTAATAAATGTACCACAAATTTCAGTTTCTCTGGGGTATTTTAAAGGGTTTTTAGGGGGGCATAATATGGGAACAACCTCATATTTGAAAATTCAAATATGTCAGATTTTAATCAAATTTGATCCATACCTGAATTCCAATATGCACCAAATTTTTTTCCGCTAAGCTTTCTAATGCTAATTATTGGATACTTTTTTTTTTATTCATGACTGGCATTATTTTTTTCATATAATGTCCCAGGCAACGCCAGGTAGCCCTGCTAGTCTTTTTTCTAAATGAAACGGCTTTTGCATACCAATTTTTAAGGAATTATGCATATTATCCAAGGCTGCACATATTCGTTGGCAGAAAATGTATGATTTGCTTCGACATGGAGGCATGGCACCTTGTGCGCTTGCAATCTGTGTGTCCAATTATTGTCATTTTGTGTATTCGGACTTCTAACATCTCAAATTGCAGTTCCGAAACTTTGTAAGCAAACCAATTTGTTCATTTTTTTTTTTTCAATAAAAATAAAAATCAGATAATTATCCAATCTTAATGAAATTTGCAGCATATATTCAGTAAATTATATATTTTACAAGCAGGGCTACTCGGCATTGCCCGGGGGAAAAATAAGTATTATAATTTATTTGTATCAAGAACAATTAATTCCTTACTATTGTCACACACGCGGTAAAACTTACGGTAAAAACCAAAACAAATAACCGAATTAAATCTTGCAAAAATAAAAACAAAAAAATATGACAGATCTTTAAAAAAAAATGTAATAATATTAAAAAAAAGCTATCGAAAAGTAAAAATAAAAAAAATGAAAGAAGCTAATAAATTTAACATTATTAACTGAATTTGCTACTATTTCAAATATGGCGTCCATTTTTATTTTTTTTATTTGCTGCCGATGAAAAACATGGCATACATCTGAAAAAATAGTCCTAGTTGGATAAAGTAATTTAAAAAAGAAACTGAATCAAGAAAACATTAAGGAGCATGGTGGAAGAATAAAAACGAAAAAAAGGGCTAGTCCGAATCAAATAGCGACTTGTCAGATGTATTGCAATGTGGGTCTAACATTCAAAATCCGGTCGAATTGATTTTATATATTAGATAAGGAATAAAAGTTTGAAAATTCAGCATTATAGCGGTTTTCAAAACGTAACGTTTTATTTTGATATGCTGTTTCCATTAAACGTAATTTTAAATTAGGGGACAAAAGTAAAAAGTAAGAAGCCTTCGAGAGTTTTACGGAAAGCCCCCTCTTTCTGCATCCCCACCAGCATGCTTGATCCCATCCAGTCGGGGGGGGGGCGGGAGGTAGGTAGCGCTGCCTCTTCTCCCACGGCAAGCCAAATTCAAAAAAACAACGAGAGCCGGTTTTTAACCAAGTTCCCAGATGCAAAGACACAACATTCTCCAAAAATGGTTGACCCACATTTCACCTCACAGATTCTGCTGTTGCTCGTCGGGTCAGCAACAAACGAAAAGGTAGACAATGATGCGATGCACCAACACGAGTCTTTCCCAAAGGAAGGAGACCAGGCTGGCAGAGGATGGGGTTAGGGGGGCGGGGGATTAATGCCTTGCAGTTAAATGAAGGGCAAGAGGTTGAACTTGTTTTTGTGATTCAGTTTATGTTTTTTTTTTTTCGATTCCCAATTCATGTCATTGCTGCCAAGTGATCCAGCGAGAATTTATTGCAGAAAATGTGGCTTGGTTTGTTTTTTTAAATAAAGAGACAACGAAATTGCGTCTTTGGGAAATTTTGCTAAGGAGATGGGATGAATAATAAAAAAAAGAAACAGTTAATATTAGGGTGATAAAAAGTAAGGATTTATATATATATATATATATATATATATAAATGTTCCTTTCAATAGTAGAACTCTTTACGACAGCTGTCTTTAAATAGGATTAATCTCTCGCTGATTTACCGAGTTGTTGAAAACGACCATGGGGGTTAAGACGTTGCTATTTAAGTTTGAAATATAACTCGTGTTTAGGGGTTCGAGTCTGGTGACCGGTGTGAATAATTCTTCTCTACACTGACGATTCCTGTAAGGATGAAACGTATACGTCTGTAGATAAAAACAAATATTTATAATTCATTATTTGTCGCCCCCGAACTAGGCTGGGCTCTGTAGTGAGTAGTATTAACACAGCCATCATCATGGCTTCAATGCTATTTTCCTTTCAAAAGTAGAACACTTTACGACAGCTGCCTTTAAATAGGATTAATCTCTCGCTGATTTACCAAGTTGTTGACAACGGCCGTGAGGGCTAAGACGTTGGAATTTGAGTTTGAAATATAACTTGTGTTCCGGGGGGTTCGAGTCCGGCGACCGGTGTCAGCGCCTTCGATCCAATGTCCTTATCTATGTCAGAAGTTCACAAAACTTTTTTTAAAACTCATTATTCATAATTAAAAGTACGTAAAAATTAGATTAGAAACAAATGTTCCGCCATTTTTAGTGTTCGCTTTCCAGTTAAATATTGTCTATTATTAACCGACCGAACTACATACGCATAACTGAACCTTTTCACTACTAGTAAGACAAATAAAAAAACATAAAAATGAGTCAAGATTGTATTTTTAGTACTGATATAGAATGGGACCTAATTTCCGCCAAGTTTGTGTCGGCATCTTCCGGCAGTTTACGTAAGCCGCCGGATGAAGCCAATGCGAAGACTGACAGGTGATAAGAATGCTGCAGCTTCAAGTAAATACATTTTTTGATTTGTTTATATTTAGAAAACTAAAATTAAACAACTGGTCAAACGTAATTTTATATCCCTATGTCAAATTCATAATTTATTTAAATAGGTTAAAAAGACAAAATATTTTCGTTTGATCGGTGGCCGTGAGGATGAAGCGTTCTCCAATTCCAATATTTTATACCATCTTTCAGGGTTCGAATCTTACACTAGACAATTATTTTTTTCTTATGACGTGCCAGTCATTTCGTAGCCCATATCGATCATAAACCTATATAATACACTTTTTACTGTGGTTTCAAGTAAAATATATATATATATATATATATATATAACTTTTCATTTCAACTGACGTGCAGAAGAGAAAGGTTTGAGTAACCTGCCATTGAAGTGTACTTCAGCACATGGATATATATTTTTTCTTCGAAAAGCCATGGATTAAGGAAGGAATAATAACATTTATTTTATTTTAAACCCCTTGCTTTGAACAACTGATAACTTAATAGAAATTGTATTTTATACAATCTTTATTCTCATCTTTTACTTGTTTATAAATATAAATATAAATATATATATATATATATAAATTTATTTTAAGTTTGTACAAAGGTGTATATAGTAGCTCAATAGTGTATAATACAACTAGAGCTCTTAATTAAACATGATATAATCCTAGTTAATTCAAAAAACATTTTATTCACATACAATTGTTTCTGCCCATTTTTGTAAATATACACATTTATGGGATAAAAAATTTACCAAACATTCACACAAAAAAAAAAACTTCACTGCATTCACACCACAGCCCGGCTGAAAAAAACTAAGATTTGTCTAATATTAATTTAATTATTAAACGCATATTTAATTTTACATTCATTTTTCTTTTTTTTTTTTATCACTCCAATCAAAAAGGCAAATGTTGCTTAGACTTTTTTTGTATGTAAGAGTTCATAAAACATTATTTTCACAATATGTTTTTTTTTTGTTAAAATGTCCATATTTGGCTTACAAAACAAATAAACATGTGGCAAACATGTGGCAATATTCTCACAAAAGAGAATAATTCACACAAACCGTTATCATCCTTATTCTACCATTTTTTTTCTTTTTCCTCATTTTCACTCTCTATTTTACGTTTTGTTTAGGATATACAAATCATATTTATTGCTATCCATTCTGATATATATTTACAGGGGAGTTTGAATTACCTACTAGACAGCATCCTTGAGTGTCTTCGGTCTCTCTGTACAAGGGTTTGTCAGGATAACCTGACATGAGGATACTTCCCCAACAAGTAAACCCTGACCAAATATTCAAAATAACATAGTATTCGAAGCCCAAATAAGATCCCCTGTGGTATGGCTACACTGGATCGTACGAGGAATGGTGCACTTCCTCCAAGTGGTGTTGCCTCTAGTAACAACACTAAGCTGGATAATCCACCAGACCAGATGAATTCTTGTCCTGGAATCCAGTAAGACAAACAGACAAGTTATACTATAAAATAGTTAACTGGTCAATTGGGGAGAAGAGAATCAATGTTCTTCATTTATTTATTAACTCAACTTTTGAGATATAAAGGAGAACTATAATTGAACACTCGCATATCTGTGTATCTCATATAGACATCAAGTGTTAGACCCACGAAGGGGTGCCTAGATTTCTGAGAACTTCTACTGAAGTAATATGATAGAAATAATTGTCTGTGAATAAAATGTATTTTTGAATGAACTAAGATTATATCATGTTTATATATATATATATATATATATATATAATGTTATATTGTTACAATCGAGTCAATTCCCTTGCTCGGCCACTTAGAGAAAGAGGGGGGGGAGCAAGCCTCGTCAGCCTGACTGCTACTAAGGAGGGGGGGGCATATACCCGAACAACAGTCAACACGGCGTGCTTGGCCCTTTTCTTCAATTTTTGTCATTTTCCCCACTTGACTGCTGCTGGGAGAGAGAGGGAGGGTGTGCATGAACAACGGTGGCCACGGCGTGCTTTGCTCTCTCTCTCACTTTTCATCAAATCCCCCCTACTTGTTTCAAAGGAGCGGCCTGAAAAAGGGATATTAAAACGATAGAGTGGTCATAGCGTACAATATACTAATTCCCGGGCCAAACACCACGACGGAAAATAAAAAGACTTTGAATAAGAAGTTAGAGAAAAGATTTTGAAGCATTTGCTCGGTCGAGAAACTCCTCTTACAAAAAACTTGGAGTCGCTTGCTACCCGGATTTGAAGACAGAATCATCCTTTTCTGTCTACTAACTTGGAATTTAATAAGGACCAGTGCGACGTCGGAATATCCCTCAGCTAAGTAAAGAAACACCTCTCGTCTCTCTCTCTCTATACATATTCGCACATTGGCCAACAAACTTTTGCAACATTCGTCTGGCACTGTATTTCACTACCCGTATAAAGATTCGTTACCACATCAACTTGAGGTGCCATCGACTGATTTAAATGAATACCACAGAGACATAACTATTGACATCTCTTTAGGGTCGATAGGGTAAAAAAGATGCTTTGAGGCGATACTAAAGCTCACCAAACAGAATAGTTAATATGTGCAAATAAAATACAAAAAAAGCAAAGAAAATACAAAAAAAGCCTCCAAAAAAGAAAAGCCAAACAAAAGAAAAGGAAAAAAGGGGGGGGGGGGGGAAGAGAGAAATAGGAGGAGGGGGGAGAAAAAGAAAGAGGAAGGTTGGGGGGAAGAAAGAGGGGGGAGAGAAAGAGAGGACGAAAAGAGAGAAGGAGGGAACGAAAAGAGAGAAAGAGGGAATGAAAAGAGAAAAAGAGGGAACGAAAAGAGAGAAAGAGGGGAAAAGGAAAAAGATGGTGGAAAGTGGAATAAAAAAAAAGAGGAAAAGGGAAAGTGAAAGAGAGAGGAAAGGGGAGAAAAGAACGAGAAAAAAAAATGGTAAAATACTAAAGTGTAGAATATGCGGCTTTTATCAGATCATAGTAAAACTGATCGGGTTAAAATCAGTGGCGGCGCCAGACTTTTTGATATGCCCGAGCGAATGTTGGGCAAGGCATTTCATGCACGGCCGGGCAGGCACAGCGTTTAGTGTATATTCACGTCTTCTGAATAATGGGTTGTAAATCAAATATTATCTCATAACAAAAGTAACAAAGTACCATTACTGATGTATGCTCACCTGATTTGTTCGTATTCTTCGACTATTTTTGGAAGCAGCTTAACAAAAATACCTTTTCAAACTTGTAACAAAAATGGCATCAATAAGAAATTCATCTCGATACTCTATCAACCTATATTTCTTATTTTAACAGAATCTATATCTCTCTATATTTATATCTCTCTCTCTCTATATATATATATATACATATCTAGATCTCTCTCTATATGTACATATCTAGATATAGATATCTCTCTATATATATAGATATCTATATCTCTCTCTAAATATATACATATCTAGATATAGATATCTCTCTCTAAATATATACATATCTAGATATAGATATCTCTCTCTAAATATATACATATCTAGATATAGATATCTCTCTCTAAATATATACATATCTAGATATAGATATCTCTCTCTAAATATATACATATCTAGATATAGATATCTCTCTCTAAATATATACATATCTAGATATAGATATCTCTCTCTAAATATATACATATCTAGATATAGATATCTCTCTCTAAATATATACATATCTAGATATAGATATCTCTCTCTAAATATATACATATCTAGATATAGATATCTCTCTCTAAATATATACATATCTAGATATAGATATCTCTCTCTAAATATATACATATCTAGATATAGATATCTCTCTCTAAATATATACATATCTAGATATAGATATCTCTCTCTAAATATATACATATCTAGATATAGATATCTCTCTCTAAATATATACATATCTAGATATAGATATCTCTCTCTAAATATATACATATCTAGATATAGATATCTCTCTCTAAATATATACATATCTAGATATAGATATCTCTCTCTAAATATATACATATCTAGATATAGATATCTCTCTCTAAATATATACATATCTAGATATAGATATCTCTCTCTAAATATATACATATCTAGATATAGATATCTCTCTCTATATATATACATATCTAGATATAGATATCTCTCTCTATATATATACATATCTAGATATAGATATCTCTCTCTATATATATACATATCTAGATATAGATATCTCTCTCTATATATATACATATCTAGATATAGATATCTCTCTCTATATATATACATATCTAGATATAGATATCTCTCTCTATATATATACATATCTAGATATAGATATCTCTCTCTATATATATACATATCTAGATATAGATATCTCTCTCTATATATATACATATCTAGATATAGATATCTCTCTCTATATATATACATATCTAGATATAGATATCTCTCTCTCTATATATACATATCTAGATATAGATATCTCTCTCTCTATATATATACATATCTAGATATAGATATCTCTCTCTCTATATATATACATATCTAGATATAGATATCTCTCTATATATATATACATATCTAGATATAGATATCTCTATATATAGATATCTATATCTCTCTCTAAATATATATATATCTAGATATCTATATCTCTCTCTATATCTAGATATCTATATCTCTCTCTAAATATATCTATCTATATATCTCTCTATATATATCTATCTATATATCTCTCTCTATATATCTATCTATATATCTCTCTCTATATATATATCTATCTATATCTCTCTCTCTCTATATATATATATATATATATAAAACTAGCTGAATTCATTAATGTTATTTTAGTTTAATTTTTTTTATATTAAAAAGAGTAATGTGCAAGTCACAACAAGGTGAAAAAAAAAATCGAAATGTAACGAAGATAACTGGCATTTAAGTTAAAATAGGAATTATCTCCTTTATATTTTGAGCCTTTTAGGTCATTATTTAAAAGTGTCTCCATTGTAATAATCTTCTTTGTCGGAATAATTATTTTCGGAAAGAAACTAAAGCAAATTACACTTTTAGTGTAAAGAAGGTGATGCAAGAAGAAATCAATCACTCAGAATCAAACATCGATTTGTCAGATGCAATGCTATTTAGGTCTAACATGGAAATTCTGACAAAATAACTTTCTATATTAAATAGAAAATTCCTTCCTTCGACCATTATAGAAATCAGTATGTTAACATAAGGGTCGAATTTTTCGAAAAATTTCCGACATTCAAATTTTTCTCCAATCCTATCCAAATAGTTTCCAAATATCGATTACCAGGGATGTAATTGAAAACAAAAACCAATACCAAGATCAAATCCAATAGTGGTATTAATTTTATGTAAGAGCTTTTTATTATAATATTCTGAGATCTTCATTTGTGCTATTACATTATAAACAGTAAAGAAAATATTAAACTTCATTTTAGAAATTATTTTAGATATCTCATTTTTATAAAATAAGATAACAATGGTAATATGAGGTTCAAGGCTGGGAGCAGGAGTATATTGGGTTCTTATTATCATAAAGGCAACACCGATGGTGCATTGTAGTTAAGTGCAATTCATTAGGTCATAAATAACAATATAAGACAATAGTGCATCTTAAGGCAAAAACTACATTGCGGAGCCTGGATGAAGGTTAGGTGAGAAAGGCAGGATCCCAGGCAAGGCACATGCTTGCCTTGGCCTAGTTTCACTACTGGGTAAAAGACCGTTTGGAACAGATACTAAAAAATTAATCAGAAATTTAGTGAAATAAAATTAATATAAGTTTATGGAATTTTGAAAAAAAACAAGAAACATTATTTTTTTTTTAAATTTATATTTATATATTTATTAAATGAATAAAATCATTTTTCATAAATATATGTCTCTGAGACTTTCGCCGTCAAACAGCCTTAACAAAGAGTTATTTACTTTTTGTTCTTCATAATTTTGGTGGTGTTAAAATTGCAAGTAAATCAACACGTGGTTCCAAGTTTCGTCCAATCTCGCCGACGATTCTGAAGAAAGTGAACATTTTAGATGTGTGTATTGGCACGGTAACGCTTATATGAATTTGAGGAGGTGTACACTTTTTTTTAAGAAAACGTTTTTAAATTTAGTATAGAATTTTGAAAAAAAAACAAACAAGAAACGTTATTTTTTATATATATATTTATTAAATGAATAAAATCATTGTGTACACCTCTTCAAATTCATACAAACGCTGCCAAGTGATAGTTGAGGACATGCATTGCATGGAGAGAAATGATATGAGAATGATACGATGGATGTGTAATGTAAGTCTTAAGGACTGGTTTAGTTCTGATGACCTCAGAGGAAGATAAAATCTTAATGTAGGGAGATGTGTGCAGAACAAGAGACTTTGATGGTATGGCCACGTTTAAAAAAATGGATGAAAGTTCTTGGGTTAGTAGATGTAGAACAGTTCACAGGGGAAGGCAAAGGAAAACATGGGAGGAAGTGATAAAAATGGATGTGAGACAAAAAGCTGGCCAGAGATTAGTTTTTAAGTCAATCTCTTAAAGCTGTCGAATGCATGTAAAACTGCCCTTAAATCGAATATGAAAGTGATGCCGTTGTAGGAAAAAGCCATCGATGACAAAGCACAAGAAACAGAACTGCTGTATTTTGTATATTATATATAGAGAGAAAGAGAAAGGGAGAAATAAACACAAATATTACTTAATTTTTCTTTTTTCTTCCTTTATTTTCTATTTCTTTCCTTTTCCTTTTTCCCTTTTCTCCGTTTTGTTTCCTTTTTCCCTTTTCTCCGTTTTGTTTCCTTTTTCCCTTTTCTCCGTTTTGTTTCCTTTTTCCCTTTTCTCCGTTTTGTTTCCTTTTTCCCTTTTCTCCGTTTTGTTTCCTTTTTCCCTTTTTTCCGTTTTGTTTCCTTTTTCCCTTTTCTCCGTTTTGTATCGTTTTTCCTTTTTCTCCGTTTTGTTTCCTTTTTCCCCGTTTTGTTTCCTTTTTCCCTTTTCTCCGTTTTGTTTCCTTTTTCCTTTTTCTCCGTTTTGTTTCCTTTTTCCCCGTTTTGTTTCCTTGTTCTCAGTTTTGTTTCGTTTTTCCCCGTTTTTTTCCCCGTTTTGTTTCCGTTTTCTCCGTTTTGTTTCCGTTTTCTTTTTTCTCCGTTTTGTTTCCTTTTTCCCTTTTCTCCGTTTTGTTTCCTTTTTCCTTTTTCTCCGTTTTGTTTCCTTTTTCCCCGTTTTGTTTCCTTTTTCCCTTTTCTCCGTTTTGTTTCCTTTTTCCCTTTTCTCCGTTTTGTTTCCTTTTTCCCTTTTTTCCGTTTTGTTTCCTTTTTCCCTTTTTTCCGTTTTGTTTCCTTTTTCCCTTTTCTCCGTTTTGTTTCCTTTTTCCCTTTTCTCCGTTTTGTTTCCTTTTTCCCGTTTTGTTTCCTTTTTCCCTTTTTTCCGTTTTGTTTCCTTTTTCCCTTTTTTCCGTTTTGTTTCCTTTTTCCCTTTTTTCCGTTTTGTTTCCTTTTTCCCTTTTCTCCGTTTTGTTTCCTTTTTCCCTTTTCTCCGTTTTGTTTCCTTTTTCCCTTTTCTCCGTTTTGTTTCCTTTTTCTTTTTTCTCCGTTTTGTTTCCTTTTTCCCTTTTCTCCGTTTTGTTTCCTTTTTCCCTTTTCTCCGTTTTGTTTCCTTTTTCCCTTTTCTCCGTTTTGTTTCCTTTTTCCCTTTTCTCCGTTTTGTTTCCTTTTTCCCTTTTCTCCGTTTTGTTTCCTTTTTCCCTTTTCTCCGTTTTGTTTCCTTTTTCCCTTTTCTCCGTTTTGTTTCCTTTTTCCCTTTTTTCCGTTTTGTATCGTTTTTCCTTTTTCTCCGTTTTGTTTCCTTTTTCCCTTTTCTCCGTTTTGTTTCCTTTTTCCTTTTTCTCCGTTTTGTTTCCTTTTTCCCCGTTTTGTTTCCTTGTTCTCAGTTTTGTTTCGTTTTTCCCCGTTTTTTTCCTTTTTTTTCTCCGTTTTGTTTCCGTTTTCTCCGTTTTGTTTCCGTTTTCTTTTTTCTCCGTTTTGTTTCCTTTTTTTTCGGTTTTGTTTCCATTTTCTTTGCCTTTTTTTCTGCTGTTCTTTCCTTTTTCTATTTTCTCCTGTTTTTTTTTTTGCCTTTTTAACTTCAACATTTTATTTGCGGAGAGATTATACCCTTTTGCTCTTCAAAAACAGAGATGGGAATATTTTTTTTTTTTTTCTTTTTTTAAGATGACAAAAATACTTAGATTTCCACTGTCACTTTCTTCTGGATTGTTCGACTTTTCTATGAACAAAGAAACCATTTCTC
Organism: Sepiola atlantica; assembly: GCA_963556195.1. Lineage (NCBI taxonomy): Eukaryota > Metazoa > Mollusca > Cephalopoda > Sepiida > Sepiolidae > Sepiola > Sepiola atlantica. Next base: position 10,346,785 of record OY744543.1, on the reverse strand, counting down.
AGCATTCCAATTTCCTAATTAAATTCTTCCATCGAATCAAATGTTCAAATCCGAATTGTTTTGTCTTCTCCAATCCCCGTTTATAATTAATAAACATCTGGAAAAGATTGAACTCATTATCTAAAAACCTGCGAGACAATCTGATTTAAACTTTGCCTCAAGCCATGTCCATAAACTTATTAAATTATATCATTTGAACTTTGTAACAGATAAACACACACACACACACACACACACGTACTCATATATATGTCATCCACAGACAGTTTCACTGTATCACAGCTCTTCAGTGCGGCTAGACTAACACCGATCACAAGCCAGGGATCGAACCATCTAGTTGATAGTCAGCAGCTCTCATCACTGAGCCACGAGGCAGGCGCTGGTAAATATCTACTATGTCTTTATCTCAACATAGACAGCCCCATTTAGGGTGCTCTTTGTTTATTTATAAAGAGCTTTGCATGATGCTAAGAAGCAACAGGCGATATTATTTAACGATAGGGCTCAACCCGAGAAGGGGGAGGCGGCATATATATATATATATATATATATATATTAGAGGTAAAAGATGAGAATAAAGAATTGTAAAGATACAATATTTATTAAAAACATCAAAAGTTCAAAGCAAGGAGCCTCATATCCTTAATCCATGGATTTTCAAAGAAAAAATTGTTGCCGATAATATTTATAATCATATTATCGGCTTCCCCATCCTCTGATGAGAAGAAATTTTTTCTTTGAAAATCCATGGATTAAGGATATGAGGCTCCTTGCTTTGAACTTTTGATGTTTTTAATAAATATTGTATCTTTACAATTCTTTATTCTCATCTTTTATCTCTAAAATAAATTGCTCTATTAAATTATATTGAGCTTTGCACTATCACGATAGATTATTATTATTAAATGATGATTCAATTATCGTTATAATTCAACATTTAAATATTATTTTATATATATATACATATGAAAATTTGTAACTAAAAGGTAAACTTTTAGAGAGTTGGACTTATTGTGAAGTAAAAAAAGCTCAATATACTGGATAGAGCAAACATATGATGAGTCGATTAAAACTGATTAGACCTGCAAATGGAGGCAAATAAAAATCATTCGTTGTTCAAAGCAAGGAAATTTTAAATCTTATCATCAGAGGAAGTTATTGATGGATAAGTTGACAGATGAGCATAGTCAATATTTGAAATAGTTTTTAAAAAGTTTTTACGTTTAAACGGGTTTGTACCAATGTGAAAAAGTGTCACTAAAAACGGAAATTCAAGCGGTATAGGGTTCAAATGTGTTGGCAAGTCAAGAAGAATCTGTGCAAGGAACCAATGACGACGCTTCCACCCAAGTTTGTAGTCTGTGGAAGGAGGATCAAATAAGATTGGCCATGTCAAGAAAACGTGATTCTTCCTGTTTTCTATGTAACATATCCAAGGCAAAAGCAACGACAAATTTTGTTTTCAATATATACATATATGTATATTTTTAATATATACATATATATATATATAGTCTAAAGAAGCTTTGAGTCATTTTAAACAAAAGAAACAACAAAAAAAAACAAACAAAAAAAGTAAAATGCAGTTTAAATTCCGAGAGAAACTAACTAAATCCAAGATATTGCAGACTTAACATTCGTTGGAAAATTAATAAATAAAAAAATAAGTAAATACAAAAAATAAAAAGGGGGGGGGGGGTAAGTATCTAAGAGTGAAACAAAAACAGGAGACCTTAAGCGTCTAATATTAACACGGGGATCATCAGCTGTTTATCATGTAACTGTTTCGGAGATATATATATATATATATATATATATATATATATAGATATATAATATATATAACTGTTTTGGAGATATATATATAATATATATAATTGTTTCGGAGATATATATATATATATATATAATATATATAATTGTTTCGGAGATTAATATATATATATAATATATATAATTGTTTCGGAGATATATATATATATATATATAATATATATAATTGTTTCGGAGATTAATATATATATATAATATATATAATTGTTTCGGAGATATATATATATATATATAATATATATAATTGTTTCGGAGATATATATATATATATATAATTGTTTCGGAGATATATATATATATAATATACAGGGTGTCTCAAAAAAATGTACTCACTCTTAGAATGACGAGAAAACCTTTATTTATGAACATAGAGAGAAATGAAATAGCTTCAAATACATGAAACAAATGTAATTGAAAAATCATGTTCGCAAATGTTCAAATTGATGTCCATTATAAATTTATTCACTCTTTTTTTTTTGTTTCAGATATTCTGAATTAATGAAGCCATGGCAGGCAATCAACTTAGTTTCAAAGAGAGAAAGTTTGTCCTGAAATGCTATTGGAAGACCGAAAACGCCACTGAAGTGCAACGCCGGTTCACAAGGGAATTCGCAAAACCGCCACCCACGCGCCGGACCATTGCGCGCATCAGAGAAAAATTTGAAGCAGATGGAACCGTACAGAATACCAACAAACAACGTTCAGGACGACCACAGACATCTATGTCCCCTGAAAAAGAACTGCAGGTGCAGGAAACACTCCTTCGATCACCACAGAAATCACTTCGCCAAACTGCTCGGGAAACCCACATCTCAAAAGATAGCGTCAACCGCATAATGAAGCGTCTGCATTGGAAATGCTACATTCGAAGGCTGTGTCATGCTCTCAACGAAGACGATCCTGACCGGAGAGTCGAATTTTGTGAATGGTACCTGGCAAAATGTGCAGAAGATGTCGAGTTTGCACACAAAATTGTGTGGAGCGATGAAGCAATTTTCAAATTAAATGGTACCATTAACCGTCATAATTGCACGTACTGGTGTCCTGCAAATCCTCACGTTACAATTGAACACCATGTAAACTTACCAGGAGTAACAGTGTGGTGTGGGATATCCGCATTGGGCATCATAGGACCTTTCTTTTTCAACGAAACTGTCAATGGTGAGAGCTACCTCAACTTGCTTCAGGAATTTGTTGGTCCACAAATTACAGAGAGGTTTGGTGATGACGGCGATATTTACTTTCAGCAAGATGGAGCTCCTCCTCACTACCATCGCGATGTACGAGCTTACCTCGATGCAGTGTTTCCTGACACATGGATTGGACGAAGGGGCCCCAATGAATACCCTGCGCGTTCCCCAGACCTAACACCCATGGACTTTTTTTTGTGGGGATACTTAAAAGACAAAGTTTATGGCAACAAACCAAGGACAATTGATGCATTGAAATTGGAAATTGAAAGACACTGTCGTGATATTCCTAATGACATGTTTCGCGACGTTTGCGAATCCCTTGGTGCGCGTTATCAGCTTTGTTTGAACAATAATGGTCATCAGTTTGAACATTTGCGAACATGATTCTTCAATTACATCTGTCTCATGTATTCGATGCTATTTCATTTCACTATGTTCATAAATAAGTTTTCTCGTCATTCTACGAGTGAGTACATTTTTTTGAGACACCCTGTATATAATTGTTTCGGAGATATATATATATATATATTAAAAACAAAATGCATATTGGTTGAGTTAATTTCGTAATTAACTAATTGTTTGAAATAAGATAAAAGTAATAATTTTATTTTACACTATTGCATTTTTTATTAAATACATGACTTATTTTAAAAAAAAAAGAAAAACTACCAGATTCTAAAACATGGAATCGAACCAGCGATCTTTAGTTCTTCAGTCGAAGGCTTGGCTAACTGAGTTATTTAAGCTGGCAACATTAGATTTAGCAAAGTAATGTTTACGGCTGTAAAAGTATGAAACGATTTATTTATTTCGCTTTTTCATTTAAGTCATAAGTTTTGTAATTGTTTTTCAGTAAACTGCAGTAGAATATATAAATGAAAGATTATGAGAAATAAATAAATGTTCAAAGCGATATATTTAGCTTTTTCATTTCTTACAAATAAGAATTTTTTTAACGTTTTGCTCAGTAAACTGCAATTTGTTGTGTTTTTATTTATTCAAATTATGCAGCATTCTGTTTCCAAGATATTTGTTGTTTCAAAGAAACGAAGAAAGTATGTATGGGCGATTTCATTTTTTGTTTTTAAATGGCTTCACCTTGAAATGAAATCCGACCCGGTCCATAGCAATGGCTATTCAGAATGAAATATTCAGTGTGTCGAACACAACCTATCAATAAGCATATATGAGGATTAGACTGGCTCTTTATTATAAAGATAATAATATCATGAACATATATATATAACTAGAAGTGCTACCCGGTGTTACCTGGGATATGGATAAGAAAATAGTTAAAAGTAAAAGTCTGTATCATATTTATTTCTTCCCTATCTACTTTTGGGAGTTGTCAAATTAAATATTTGACAGAATTTGATCTGGATATCGATACTGTACTAAGAGTGTAAATTTTTTTTTTTCAACAGTTAAATTGAGAAGATAGTTAAAGGGAAGATGCCCAAGGAGGCATAACAAACAAACAAACAAACAAAAATAATAATAATAATAATAATAATAATAATAATAATAATAATTTTGGCTAATAAACTGTAGAATAACAAAAATTAAACAAATTTTCTATTTGTTTTTTTTTTTGTTACTGTTATGGTGTGATGTTGATCTACCCTATTCCGAGTGTAGATGAACTCTTCCAGAGACTATGAATAAAGTTACGACTAAATGTTGTAGCGGTCATGATGGCAGTCATAGCCACAGTACTGGACAAAGACTTTCTGTAGTTCTGTAAATACACTCTTCTAAATATACCACCGTGTTGTCCTATTTATTATCGGTCCTTCAAGGCCAGAACAGTTACCATATGGAGCAAACCTCTGGTAACACTATGAAATTAGAATGTCATGGTGTAAGTTGATCCACCTATTTCGGAAATACATGGACTTACCCAGACACAATAAATACAGTTACGACTAAGCGTTATGGCAGTTATTGATGGCAGTTATGGCCACAGAATCGGACGCATACTTTCTGTTACATATCTTTGTTAATACATTTTTGTTAATTATAATGCTTCGATGAATTGGCTACTCTGGTGCCCCCTCGACATAAATTCACTAGACCAACCCGACAATCAGCTAAATCCCATCCATTCACTGTGGAGGTCCCCAGATGCCGGAGAGCCTTCTACTCCGATAGCTCCTTTCCTCGTGCTGCTGACCTCTGGAATTCCCTCCCCGCCCCCTGTTTCCCCGACAGTACCGACATGCAGAGGTTTAAAACTAATGTAAACAGACACCTCGCTGCACAGCTCCCAACTTGGAATGACACCCTAAACCTACTCCCTAATTCTCAGTAGCCCTTCATGTCTACAGTGGCGTCCTGCGCTGTTTGGGGGTGAAATATAGAAAAAAAATAATTAAAAAAACATATTGGTGAAATGTATTGATTTCAATGAAATCCATTCTATACCTGACCAGGTGGGTGACCTGAAGGACCTTTTTGAATTCCACGGGGAAATAAGATTGTACAAAGAAATAGAAGTATCCCACTTGCTTCCTACAAACTTTTTCTCTGTCAAGAATGCTAACAAAATTACGTCATTCTACCAAGCTATCATGTTTTACAAAGAATGACGATTCTATTTTTACTTTTTGGCCGACATTAAAATATCCATTGAGATTGCTATACTGTAAAACAAATTAAACCAAACCTGCTTAAGTTTTTGCTGTGAGGGCAATCACCTAGATTGACGACATAAACTGAATGCAATGAAAAATTGTGTATAGGCGATAAAAATTGTTTTATGTTGTTTTTTCTTAAATATTATTAAATGAGGAACCATTTTGAGTTCAAATCTATTTAGGATTACGCATGTAATCGGAAGAAAAACATTTTGAAATCTGTGAATATGCTAGAATAATCGAGATTTTAACAAAAAGGAACCGGCGCCATGTTGTCTTTTGTATCGCCCAAGATGAAAAAAGCAGAGAGATAGATCGCAGAGAGAGAGATAGATCGCAGAGAGAGAGACAGTTCGCAGAGAGAGAGACAGTTCGCAGAGAGAGAGACAGTTCGCAGAGAGAGAGACAGTTCGCAGAGAGAGAGACAGTTCGCAGAGAGAGAGATAGTTCGCAGAGAGAGAGATAGTTCGCAGATCCTCAGTTCATGTCGGGTTCGAATCGAGTTTGCTCCATAAAAACACTTTCATCAAAGCCTCCACTTGACCTTGTGTCTAACTTCCTGGAGAGGAGGTAAATAAAATAGTTCTAAATCATAGGAACGAAACTTCTGTTTGATCCACGGGGTTTCGTTTGATTTGTTTAATGGCAAATCAACCCGGGGGGGGGGGGGTATTTAATTGTACAAAGAAACATAACTACTCCACCTGCTTTCTACAAACTATCTCTCTGCAAACTATTTCTCTTTTGTTACACTGCAGGTGCCTAAGAGTGCTCACCGATGCAGAGCCCATGTTTCAGAGCCATAAAACATAACACTCCTCACACAGCTGCTGTACACCTGTCCTCTAGTTTGATCGCCAGGATCAAAATATAAAATCCGTTTGGTCTCGAGAGGCTATCATTCCAGCTATTACCTCCTCCTTTCACTTGGGGGAGGGGATGGGTTAATTAATTACCTATTGCTGGAGTTGTCCTCATTCATGAAGAAGATAATTTCTGTGTCCCTCTTTGGGGAGCTCAACTCCCCAATATTAAAACCGACCATGTGTCATACTTTGCCCTCGAGTAGATCATAGTGTAGAACCAGTGCCAATATTTGGTCCTATCTCTCTTGAGACTGTCAGAAAAACGGAGATAATGCTGAAAGAGACAGAGTTAGTTAAATTCTAGATTGTTAAAGGATGCTGTATTCGTTAAACTGAATCGATCTTGCGTCACATCAGACTAGAGTCGGGCAGTCAGTAAATACAGATGGAGGCCATAAATCCGACCGAGTTGATATTCAACCGATTTCACAAAGAGGATTAACTCGGATGTTTCGTTTGTTTTTACCTGATAATCATATAAGCATAAAATACCCCAAGGACAACAACAAAAAAAAACTGCTTATTCACACATTATGTAATTACGGTAAAAATAGCTAAAATACACACTTCTGCCAGAGATGAAATAAATAATTTATGAAAGAAAATTATATAAAACAATTCCATTCTATTTGTCTAAGATAAAAATAAAATTCGGTAAAATTATATTCATTTTTTTCTTTAATTCTAATTTAGTTGTAATTTCAACGATCTCAACTACTTATATTTGTTTTCCAAAAAATATATTATTTTTATATCAAGAGATATTGAAACAGTTGTCGTCTCGGCCTCTTGGCCAAGATCAAAGTGTAGTATCTGTTCCGATGGATACTGCACTCCATAGACTGGTATCGTCTTTGCCTTCGGTGCTTGATTTACGCCGGTCTATGAGTCTGTCCTGTGCAGTTCTAGGAGGTCCACCCTCCCAGGCTTTGCCCCGCCCCCTCTTTGGGGAGGAGTAAGTTTATTGCTTACTGCCTTAGGTGCTCCTACCGGGGAATGCCGACGGGGTTGCCCAGGCAATTTTTAATGGCCAGAGTGCTCACCTTCTCGGGTGCTGGCTTTTCAAGTCCCACTTTCCCAACCCGACCTTGAGTCACATCTTACCTTGTGGGAGTAAGATAAAACTGGCCTTGTGCCTAACCTCCTGAAGAGGAGGTAAATAATACAAAGATTATCATAGTTGGTTATTTTCACACAGTAAAGAGAAGAAAGAGGGAAGAGAAATGAGAGAAGAAAAGGAAGAGATTAGCAACAGTAAATGTGTGGTCCTTGATTAAAGAGATGATAGGTTCAAACACTCGAATGTTTGAGAGTTTGTCAACAAAATAACGTAAGATGTTGCTTCTTTTTTTTTTCACCCATTTTTTAATCCTGCAAGAAAAGGCAAAGAAATTCAACAGCCATGCTGGACATTTTGGATTTTTTTGTCCCAACCCACATGAAAGTTGACCAAAAAAAAAAACGAGACTTTCTTTTTTTTTTATTATCAAAAAACATACAATGGCGGTTGGGAATTGAAGAAGGAGACATGCATTAATGACCAGGAAGTAGTAATAAATCAAACTCACATTCTGTTAGTATGGTTGTGATCACATCCTGATGTTGGGTGTCTGAAAAATTAGGTGGAGGGGCAAAGGTCAGGAAAGGATAAAAACACAAAAACACACCAAAAAAGCATTTTAAAAAAAGAAACAGAGAAAAGTTTGTTTTTTTTTTAAATCAATCAAAAAAAAAAAAAGAAATTAAAAAAACAGAAAAGTTTAAAAAGGTAAAAACAAACAAGTAAAAAAACATTAAGAAAGAAATGAAAAATAGAAATGAAAGAAAATGAAAATAGAAACTAAAAAAATGAAAAAAAAATACAAATGAAAAAATGCAAAATAAAAATAGAAATGAAAAAGAAAATGAAAAATAATTAAATATATAGAAATAAAGAAAATAATCGAAATAAAAAATTAAATTTAAAAAATAGAAATGAAAAAAATAGAAATTAAAAAAAAATAGAAATTAAAAAAAAATAGAAATGTTTTTCATTTATTTTTTTTAATTTCTATTTTTTTAATTTAATTTTTTATTTCGATTATTTTCTTCATTTCTATATATTTAATTATTTTTCATTTGTATTTTTTTCATTTTTTTTTTAATTGATATTTTCATTTTCTTTCATTTCTATTCTTTTTCATTTCTTTAGAAATAAAAAAAATAGAAATTAAAAAAATAGAAATGAAAAAAAAAATAGAAATGAAAAAAAAGAAAAAGGAAAAAGAAAAAATTATATATTAAATCAAAATAAATAATATTTAGTATTATATTAATTTCATTTAATGAGTTTGTTAAAAAGAACTTTTGGTGGCATCATTTATCATTTCAATAACAATTGGTTGGGGTTGTTTGGTTTTACAGCCGGCATGTCAACAGCCGTTGGGTCATATGTTTTGTCATCGTAGATTTGTTCTATATGTGCACATTTTATAAACGAACAGTCTGTAAACCATAGTTTCTATTTAACCCATAGATGGAGCCCTGACAGGTACTACCACTCCTCCGGGTCAGAGTGGACCTGAGAGTAGTGGTACTAAGGTGTAACTTCACACTCCTCAAAGCCCAAAAATTGGAGCCTCACTACCGGATGCACACGAAGATCACACCCAGGACCCTAACAAAAGGAAGTAGAATGTTCATGTCCCGTTTTAAATTTGGGATAAAGTCTGTTTCATGCGGGTCGCAAACTCTGTTAAGCGCAATGAAAAAACTGCAAGAACCATAACGCAGACGGCACAAAACGCGAAATAAAGTATCACCAACTGATGGCCGAATACAATTTTGTTGGTGTCTCCGTGGAGATCTCCAGCAAGATCCTTGTTTTACTCCACTTAAAAATATCAGTTCATTGTAAAGGAGAAAACTGCTCACTTGAAAATATCAGTTAATTGTAAGGGAGAAAACTGCTCACTTAAAAATATCAGTTCATTGTAAGGGAGAAAACTGCTCACTTAAAAATATCAGTTCATTGTAAGGGAGAAAACTGCTCACTTAAAGAATATCAGTTCATTGTAAGGGAGAAAACTGCTCACTTAAAAATATCAGTTCATTGTAAGGGAGAAAACTGCTCACTTAAAAATATCAGTTCATTGTAAGGGAGAAAACTGCTCACTTAAAAATATCAGTTCATTGTAAGGGAGAAAACTGCTCACTTAAAAATATCAGTTCATTGTAAGGGAGAAAACTGCTCACTTAAAAATATCAGTTCATTGTAAGGGAGAAAACTCGTCACTTAAAAATATCAGTTAATTGTAAGAGAGAAACCTGCTCACTTAAAAATATCAGTTCATTGTAAGGAAGAAAACTGCTCACTTCAGGAATATCAGTCTATTGTAAGGGAGAAAACTGCTCACTTAAAAATATCAGTTCATTGTAAGGGAGAAAACTGCTCACTTAAAAATATCAGTTCATTGTAAGGGAGAAAACTGCTCACTTAAAGAATATCAGTTCATTGTAAGGGAGAAAACTGCTCACTTAAAAATATCAGTTCATTGTAAGGGAGAAAACTGCTCACTTAAAAATATCAGTTCATTGTAAGGGAGAAAACTGCTCACTTAAAAATATCAGTTCATTGTAAGGGAGAAAACTGCTCACTTAAAAATATCAGTTCATTGTAAGGAAGAAAACTCGTCACTTAAAAATATCAGTTAATTGTAAGAGAGAAACCTGCTCACTTAAAAATATCAGTTCATTGTAAGGGAGAAAACTGCTCACTTAAAAATATCAGTTCATTGTAAGGGAGAAAACTGCTCACTTAAAAATATCAGTTCATTGTAAGGGAGAAAATTGCTCACTTAAAGAATATCAGTTCATTGTAAGGGAGAAAACTGCTCACTTAAAAATATCAGTTCATTGAAAAGGAAGAAAACTGCTCACTTAAAAATATCAGTTCATTAGAAGAGAGAAAACTACTCACTAAAAATATCAGTTCATTGTGAGGGAGAAAACTGCTCACTTAAAAATATCAGTTCATTGTAAGGGAGAAAACTGCTCACTTAAAAATATCAATTCATTGTAAGGGAGAAAACTGCTCACTTTAAGAATATCAGTTCATTGTAAGGGGGAAAACTGCTCACTTAAAAATATCAGTTCATTGTAAGGGAGAAAACTGCTCACTTAAAAATATCAGTTCATTAGAAGAGAGAAAACTACTCACTAAAAATATCAGTTCATTGTGAGGGGGAAAACTGCTCACTTAAAAATATCAGTTCATTAGAAGGGAGAAAACTGCTCACTTAAAAATATCAGTTCATTGTAAGGGAGAAAACTGCTCACTTAAAAATATCAGTTCATTGTAAGTGGGAAAACTGCTCACTTAAAAATATCAGTTCATTGTAAGGGAGAAAACTGCTCACTTAAAAATATCAGTTCATTGTAAGGGAGAAAACTCGTCACTTAAAAATATCAGTTCATTGTAAGAGAGAAACCTGCTCACTTAAAAATATCAGTTCATTGTAAGGAAGAAAACTGCTCACTTCAGGAATATCAGTTCATTGTAAGGGAGAAAACTGCTCACTTTAAGAATATCAGTTCATTGTAAGGGAGAAAACTGCTCACTTAAAAATATCAGTTCATTAGAAGAGAGAAAACTACTCACTAAAAATATCAGTTCATTGTGAGGGGGAAAACTGCTCACTTAAAAATATCAGTTCATTAGAAGGGAGAAAACTGCTCACTTAAAAATATCAGTTCATTGTAAGGGAGAAAACTGCTCACGTAAAAATGTCAGTTCATTGTAAGTGGGAAAACTGCTCACTTAAAAATATCAGTTCATTGTAAGGGAGAAAACTGCTCACTTAAAAATATCAGTTCATTGTAAGGGAGAAAACTGCTCACTTAAAAATATCAGTTCATTGTAAGGGAGAAAACTGCTCACTTAAAGAATATCAGTTCATTAGAAGAGAGAAAACTACTCACTAAAAATATCAGTTCATTGTAAGGGAGAAAACTGCTCACTTAAAAATATCAGTTCATTGTAAGGGAGAAAACTGCTCACTTAAAGAATATCAGTTCATTAGAAGAGAGAAAACTACTCACTAAAAATATCAGTTCATTGTAAGGGAGAAAACTGCTCACTTAAAGAATATCAGTCTATTGTAAGGGAGAAAACTGCTCACTTTAAGAATATCAGTTCATTGTAAGGGAGAAAACTGCTCACTTAAAGAATATCAGTTCATTGTGAGGGAGTAAACTGCTCACTTAAAGAATATCAGTTCATTAGAAGAGAGAAAACTACTCACTAAAAATACAAGTTCATTGTAAGGGAGAAAACTGCTCACTTTAAGAATATCAGTTCATTGTAAGGAAGAAAACTGCTCACTTCAGGAATATCAGTCTATTGTAAGGGAGAAAACTGCTCACTTAAAAATATCAGTTCATTGTAAGGGAGAAAACTGCTCACTTAAAGAATATCAGTTCATTAGAAGAGAGAAAACTACTCACTAAAAATATAAGTTCATTGTAAGGGAGAAAACTGCTCACTTTAAGAATATCAGTTCATTGTAAGGGAGAAAACTGCTCACTTAAAGAATATCAGTTCATTAGAAGAGAGAAAACTACTCACTAAAAATATCAGTTCATTGTAAGGGAGAAAACTGCTCACTTTAAGAATATCAGTTAATTGTAAGGGAGAAAACTGCTCACTTTAAGAATATCAGTTCATTGTAAGGGAGAAAACTGCTCACTTTAAGAATATCAGTTCATTTTAAGGGAGAAAACTGCTCACTTAAAGAATATCAGTTCATTAGAAGAGAGAAAACTACTCACTAAAAATATAAGTTCATTGTAAGGGAGAAAACTGCTCACTTTAAGAATATCAGTTCATTGTAAGGGAGAAAACTGCTCACTTCAGGGATATCAGTCTATTGTAAGGGAGAAAACTGCTCACTTAAAAATATCAGTTCATTGTAAGGGAGAAAACTGCTCACTTAAAAATATCAGTTCATGTAAGGGAGAAAACTCTTCACTTAAAAATATCAGTTCATTGTAAGGGAGAAAACTCTTCAATTAAAAAATATGAATTATTGCTCTTTCTCTTTGTGATTTTTTTCGGTGATTAATTAAAGATCTTTCATAATATTATCTGGACTTGATTAAGTAATTCTTAAAATAAACTGCATCGAAGTATGTTATTATTCTGCCAATAGCAGTGTAGTAGATGTTCTGATGCTATACGTCATATTTAGTAACGGTGAAATCCTTCTAGACTGAAGCAATTTTAATTTTTGTCCAAAGTCAGAGTGCTCCTTTTTGAGCAGCTGGATTTTCCCCACATTAAAAACCGACATTGTGTCCACCTCTGCCTTCGTGGGGAGGCAAGTAAATAGGAGCAATGGGTGAAACGATAAATTTAGTCCACTCACAGTATTTGGTCCGTTAGCAGATGACATGGCTTATTTGAAACACGTTGGAACCTGCGCTAACGTTCACGACACAAAGTCAGTGAAACATGGTGCGTGATCTATAAGTGTACCAACGAATAAAATCGAAAGTATTCACGAAAAAGGAAAGAAAATGGAACAAGAAACCCACGGAACTTACATACACCAATTTGACCGAAACACTAAATGGATCATTCGGAAAATTGAAAAAAATCAAAAAAAAAAGTCTTATCAAGCAAAAACACTTATTTAATAATGTCCAGAAACACGTGTCCATGGATTACTTTTATGTACGTATAAAATAAATTAATATATATATATATAGATATATATATATAGATAGATAGAGAGAGAGAGAACGTCACTGTTATTATTTCTGTTATTCATATGCATAGCTAAATTACAATAATAATTATTGTGATATTATTCAAGGGAAGCAACTGCCAATTTACATTCCACTGTTTCTGTAACAAAATTCTCATCCAATGTTTTTGAACCACTGAGCGTTCGTAGAATCCTTTATTTCTCATTTAATCCCCCAAACATATGCAACAAAATATCAATATCATAACAACCAATCAATCGATCAATTAACTTATCCACGTGAAAACAGGTATTACAACAATTGTGCCGAACCGATGACATATTCCTAATACTGTTTTCTTCAAACAAGTTGAATTTAACAAAATCGACAACGTTTGGCCGTTGATCCTTTTGATTTATGTTTCTGTTCAGAATTGATCACTGCTTTAAGTTTGTAGCAACAAAAACCAACAAAAAGACGATCGCCTTTCAAAATTGAGTGCTCAGAATAATATTTTATGCATTCATTTAAAGTGAAGTAAAAAGTAGAAATATCGTTCAACTCGATAACAGTTCAAATCCAAAATAGGTTCGTTTGCGTTTATTTGTTCAACATTTTTATTATCAGAAAATTATTCTATGCGATCGCATAAAAGTGTTATAAAAACTATCAAAATTGTTTCTCCAAACATTATTTTGCTCACCATCAAGTATTTGATTTTGTAAAATGTTGAATTTGTTTTTTGATTGTATTATGTCATTATATTTTCTGTAATTAAGTAGTCAATATAAACAAATTGACTCATGATTTTTGAAATATCAAAAATGTGTCAAATTCATGGTGAATAAAGTGCTTTTTTGTGAATTTAGTTTGTTTTTTTTTGTACTTTTTACATTTGATGTGATGGAAATAATTAAATCCATTGTAATGCATTTCAGATTTGTTTTTTTTAGAAAGCAAGTCAGCTATTTAATTACTTAGTGAAATTCAATTTTTTTCTGGCTTTAAGTGTCTTTGCTATTGCTCATGTATTAAAAGATTTAATCATTTTTATAAATAGACAACATTATCATAATTCCCGGGCAACGCTGGCTATGGAAAGCTAGTAATTTATGAATTAAACTTCATAAGAAACTATCTCACTACTTAGGAGATGCGATTTCTGCTGCAAATGACGCGTTACAACATCGCATAGATCTTTATACAAAAACAGGCTAATTGTCTTTAAACTGCTTATCATATCGAATAAAGGATTATCAACCCGTGTGTACTGCCAGGAGTGTTATATGGTCAAATGGACAAACAAAACAACAGAAAAACTCACTTGTCCTTCGGGGCTTGATTTACGTCTATAGGATTGTCCTGCGCAGTTCTAGGAGGTCCACCCTCCCAGGCTTTGCCTCCCCTCTTTGGGGAGGAGTAAGTTAATTGCTTACTGCTTGAGGCGCCCCTACCGGGGAATTTAATGGTCAGAGTGCTCACCTCTCGGGCGCAGGCTTTTCAACCCCCACTTCCCGACCCGACCTTGGGTCACATCTTACTTGTGGGAGTAGGATAAAATTGGCCTTGTGCCTAACTCCTGGAGAGGAGTAAATAATACTCACTGTCTTTCAAAATAACAAAATGAGAAGGCAAACCAGAACAGTACACAAAGTCAGCGGCAAACGGTGTTCGGTTAGATTTAGTTCCTGATATTTTAGACTTCCTGTTTTGGGGTCGCTTATTCTTCTGGTCTGCCAAGTTTTGTACTAAGTTTTATTTATCAATTTTTTTTTAATGGAAATCGCTCCAGACAACGCATGAAACCACTTGATATAAGGAGCTAATAAAAAAAAAATTTTAATTTTAAATTAAAAAAAAATTAAAGTAAAAAAAAAATTTTTTTTTAAATAAAATAAATAAATAAAACAAAACAAAACAAAAACTACTTCAAAGGTTAAAAATATCCAACGATAAGTGCTAGATGAATAGATTATTCATTAAATTGTTAGGTGAAAGTACAGAATAGTTAACAAAGCCGCCCCCCCCCTCTCCTTATCTTAAGAATAGCTTTCTAAATAATCTTCTGCAGTTTACGGACCGTGCTGAAACAATAACGTTATTATTTAGAAAGCCATTCTTAACATGGAGAGGAGGGGGGGGGCTTTGTTAACTTTTCCATACTTTCACTTAACAATTTAATAAATAAAATTAATAAATTTGTGAAACTGAAACTCTCGCCGGAAGTTATACTACGTATCAGGAACTAAATTAGACCGAACACCGTTTGCTGCTGGCTTTGAGTCGGGTAGCTCTTCTAGTTTGCCAAATGAGAGCAATGTATGAACTAATGTTAATGGCTCATGTTAGAATACGCGATCTTTTAGTAAAGACGAAACTTTCACTCATCTTGTGCGTCATTAATTAGAAAATGTTAGGACTTTGCAAACATTAAAAAAAAAAGGTCAACAGGAAATCAAAGGATAAGGAATGTTGCAGGAAAAAAAGGTAAACCACCGAGAAGATGGCGTGATAACGTATGTTCCTGGATTTTCATGTTAGAATAAACAATCTTTTAGTAAAGACAAACCTCTCACCCATATTATCTGTAGTTAAATGGAAAGAGTTAGGACTGTACAGATGCCCACCAAGATCAACTGTTTGTGTGAGCAATTTATGTCTAGAAAGAATGGTGGAAGGGTGCAAAAAAAAAAAAATTTTTTTAAATAAATAAATAAAACAAAAAAAAAATGGTTAAAACCACCAACAAGATCACGTGATAACGTACATTCCAGGACTTCCGGATCAATTAGTCAGTTAAAGAAAACAGTGTAAGACAAGTCTTGGAGACAGTTAAGACATGATAAATCGTATTCTGCAGAATGTCTAAAAAGGAATGGTGGAAGGGTGCAAAAAGAGGCCAACCACCGAGAAGATTGCATGATAACCGATGTTCTTGAACTTTTATATTAGAATAAGCGATTTTTTAATGACGACAAAACTCACGTCCATATCTTCTGTAGTAAAATCTAACAGTATGGACACAAAAAAAAAAAAAATCACCAGTCAGTGTGAGCAATGTATGTCTAGAAAGAATGGTGGAAGGGTTCAGAAAGAAGGTAAAACACCAAGAAGGTGAGATAAGTTCCAGATCAATTAATCAGCGAAAAAAAAAAAAAAATTATTCAAAGACATTGGAAATCGTCTTCTCCAGTATGTTTAGAATGAATGGTGGAAGGGTGCAGAAAAAAAACGTAAACCACAAAGAACATAACATGCTAACGTATTTTCGTAGATCAATCAACTAAATAAAATAGTGAGAGATTCGAAGTACTGGAGACGGTTAAGGCATGATAGATCATTTTCTCCAGGAAGCGAAGAAAACGGTTAATTATGATATCTCAATTACAAGTATGTATTCTTCAACCAACAAGAACGGATATGCCCATTCAAGCAATGCATTTAGCGATGAAATTAACATTTCAAACTTAATTAGAAATAACTAAATTTAAAAGCGACTGAAACATCCTTAGACAGACCCAACTGAATTACCTCCCTTCCATTGTTGTAATTAGCATTAGACAGATATAATACTGGCTTGAATTGAATTGATTAATAAAATATACATATTTAAAAATGAAATAAATAAATAAAATATTAATTTACACAACAATTTAAAACGAACAGATAATGCAATTTTTAATGACAGTATTAACCGACATATTAATTTAAACGAATAGACTTGCTTTAAATTTAGATTAGATTTAAAATTTAATAAAAAAAAATAAATAAATACAAAATAAAAAAAATTCTAAAAAACAAAACAAAAAATTTATTAAAAAAAATTTTTAATAAAAGGTAAATGAATTAATAAATAAATAAATTAGATAAAAATAGATAAATAGAATATTTTTAAAAAATAAAGTTTATTTTGTTTTTTAAATCTGGTTAGAATTTAAATTTAACCGGTATTTTCTGCGAGACTGCATCCCACGGCCCCTTCATATGCACATTTGAACTTGAGTTGAGCACGGTTCTGAAGAAGTGAAGAGTTCCCGAAATATTATATCATACAGAATTTCCACCAGACCATCTTGATACAGGTATTACATAACATTGTAACATTGTGTAGATAAACAGATATATGTGTGTTTGTGAAAAAAAAATATATGTGTGTGTGTGTGTGTGTGTGTACATTGTATTAAGAGTGAAACTATTTAATTTTTTCCACCATTATATGTCTTATTTGCTCCAACTTGTGTCTATCCGTCACACCTCTGCATTGTATTGCCTTCGAAGTATCACATTTCTATATTTCAAACTTGTATGGCAGACAGACGGACAAACAGAGCCTCTTATAGAGAGGTGTGGACGCACCTAAAATTCTATTTCTAACTTAGACATGGCAGATCGACAAAACTTTTTATAAAAACGCTTGGACGTATCTAAAGAAATAGAACGGGGAAAATAGTATGATTCTTTCGAGTCTATCAATCGTACTAAATGACTGATTGTCGATCAGATTATACGAGGAAACAATTGTATAGAACTACTTTCTACCATTAACAAGAATGGATGTGCGTGGATAACCAAGTGCGTTGGTCCGACGTGGTCGAAGTCTCGTCTCTCAGAGAGCCAGGGAGTCGTCTTTGCTCATCTGTATGATCCTAATATGAGGCGTCCACATTCATTACCTGCATAACTCCAGTTCCTTTATAGAAACGCACGTGCATGAACCTACAACAAAATCTTTTCAAATAGACACAACAACACGTTTTTTGCGGTTCACAGATTTATTAATGTTATATCTCTCTGGGCAGGATCTCATAAAACCATACTTGTTAATCGGCCGACATTAAACGTCTTGCAACATGCTAGCTTTTGGGAGAGAGGGACATGATCCCCAATACATGTCTACCTCAGACACTAGATACAGCTTCCTATTCCGGTAGTTTCTTTCCAAGAACCTCAGGCTTGTGGAACTCTCTTCCTGCTGACTGTTTTCCTCCTACCTATAATCTTGGTCTTTTCAAGACTAAGGCCAATAGACATCTCCTGTATTTGCAGTAATCATATTTGTTCTTGTTAGCTCCTTACATCAATTGGCTTCATGCCTTGTCTGGAGCGATTTCCATTAAAAAAAAAATCCTTTGAACAAATTTTTCTCATCTGTTCATTTCCACCTCTGTCTCACTGTCATCATATCTTGCCTTTTCAAACGGGTTGGTGTCCATGTATGCAAATTACTGACACCTACACAAACCAAAACACTGAGCATGCGCTTTTGGCCTCTTGCAAATGGCTACTTAATAAGCAAGACACCACCAGCGTTTTGGATCTAGTAAGTGTGAATAGTTATCATCACACATACCTACCATCAGTTCTCATAAAGAAAGCCGGAAGCCGTGTTCTCAGACTATGCAACTGATTTGCTATCACATTGACACAGTGGTTCCCATCCGATCACTCAAGCGATGAAGAACCTGGTCAGTTCTTAGATGGGTAACCACCTGACATTATCCTATATCTCTACAAAGCCCCCATCCGCCCATGCATGGAATATTGTTGCCACATCTGGACTGGTGCATCATCCACTAGTCTCTCCCTCTTAGACAAGGTCCAAAAAAGAGTCACCAACTTAATAGGTCCCTGACTGTCAACCAAGCTCCAGCCCCTGTCCCATCGCCGCATGTGCTTGTTTTACGAGTGCTCTAATTAATTGTGCTCCGATGAACTTGCTGCTCTAGTGCCCCCTTGACGTAAATACACTAGACTAACCCAATAATCAGCTAAATCCGATCTATTCACTGTGGAGGTCCCCAGATGCCGGAGAGCCTTCTACTCCAATAGCTTCTTTCCTCGTGCTGCTGGCCGCTGGAACTCCTTCCCTGCTCCCTTTTTCCTCGACTGTACTAACATGCAGCAATTTAAAACTAATGTGAATAGACATCTCACTACACAGCTCCCAACTTAGGATGACCCGCCAAAACTTACACTAATTCTCAGTAGCCCCTTACATCTACAGTGACGAACTGCCTTGTTTGGGGTGAAAGATGTTTTAAAAAAAAAAAAATTTTCAAATTTAAAAAAAAAAAAAAAAAAAAAAAAAAAAAAAAAATCGGTGCTGTAAATAAAACATTCCACTCAAGTGTATAAATGGGGAGTATAATCGACGACAAACTAGCATCCTGTCACGAGGATGGTTTGGACCATCTGCTCCACAATGCTATAAGACTGGGTATAAGCACCGGATGTAAAAGCTTTTCAGACTACTACTACTACTACTACTCTTTACTAAAACCTTTGCCCAGGTAATAGGAGCCAATATATACCTTGATTGAGATCCAAGGACACACTGAAGATATGTTGAAAAAGAAAAGATATAAATCCCCACAGATGACATCTTACAACCTGGAGACAGACCTCCATGGAGGATACAGATCAAAATGAAGTCATCTCAACTGGTTGAAAATGGCGAACATTATTAAATCTTACATATAAAATTATCTTGTCGGATTTTTTTTAAGTTAGACCCAAATAGCAATCCATCTGACATACATATCGATGCTTGATTCGGACTAGCCTATTTTTTTCTTTTTTTTTCCTTTTGACTATGTTTTTGGCACAGATAAATTTTTATTTCGCTTCAGTTTTTCTTTCTGTAAATACTTATTCTGGTTAAGAAATCTGTTAGAGTAGAAACATCTTCCCTCATTCTCTGAAACAGATTAAAGCGAAATTATCGTGTGTAATTCTACAGAGTTCTCTTCCGTGCGTTCTTCAAAAATAAATATATTAGTTAAATTATGTGCTTCGAAGCGTGTCCGTGTGTTTCTCGCCTATCAATCGAATAGTGTCAAGTTATAAAACGAACTTTTCTAAAAAAAAAAAATCCTATTTCATAAAATAATTTGATTACAAAACTGAAGTCACTAAAATTAATTTCCCTTTCTTGTAAACAAGTCAGTCAGGGTTTTTTTTTTAATTTTATTCCCGGGCAACGCCGGGTCGGGAAAGCTAGTATTTAATAGATTGTTGTTGTTTTTGTTGTTCGTTTTATTTTTGTAAAAAAAAAAAGGTTATGTTGAAACACGACACCACGGAAGTTAGTTTCAAGGAGAAGACACACAAGGGATAAAAAAAAAAAAAGGCACACACACAGATTTTAAGATAAATGCCATTCTGGGAGAGAAAAACAGGAACCATTTTCCCAGAAACCGCAATGTATCTACCTTTCACTGAAGTCTCCACAGTTTAAAGAAGCAGATGACCTGTGAAAATTTAAAAAAAGAAATAAAATAGCAACAATCACAACAAAAAAAATTTTTAATTAAAAAAAAAAAAAAAAAAAAAAAAAAAAAAAAAAAAAAAAATCACAACTTTTTTTAGAACCTTTTTCTCCCGCCATTTTTGCTGTTTATTTGGTAAATACTTTTTATTGAATTTTTTTTTCTTCTTTTACCGAACAAATTTTTACGAAGTTTTGAGATGAGGATAGATAATATGTAACATTTGGATCATTCGGACTACTGATCTCATCTTCTACAGTAGTCTGAATAATCCAAACAATACATATTATAAATCCTGATCTAAAAAATTCAAAAAAAATATAATCTCAAATCGGTACGGACCCAAATTAATACAGAACGGAAACGACTCGACGCTCTTTCCATTTCAAAAACACAGACATTTTGAATTTTAACAACATTGGTTTGTTGTAAAAAAGAACAAAAACATTCTTTCTGACATTCGCCAATAAGAGCTATTGTCAAGATGCACCTGAAGAAGGTCGGGGGTTACATCGGCTGAAACGTTGTGAGAATAACACTCAAGATGAGAACAGTAGTCCGAACAATCCAAATGTGTTTAAATAAACTGATCTGCTCTCTTACCTGCTAGTGTAGACTATTGCTACCCGTTCCATGGTCAGCTGTTGGCGACTAAACTTGGCTTGATTGACGATGTGGGTGTGTGGCCACTCAGCAACACTAAAAACAAGATCTGTCAAGCGGCGGATAATCTCCATGGTGGTCAACGGCCATCCTCACTGATGGAGAGTAAAAAATAAACCTTGGGTTTACTTTCCGCAGCCTCCTAACTATCGTTTCCTTCCTATTTTTTCTTTTAGCCCCAACATTCCATGAACGATGTTTCTGATAAAGGGGGGAAAAATTGCTTCGTATACGGAGATTTTCAATCCTCTCATAGTATTCATCAGTTGAATGATACTGTCAATCTATCCATCGCCTTAACGATGTGGTTTGAGTTGTCCCCCTTTGCAAATTGGCGGTTTGGAGAATTTGGAAGCTAGATGGCTCTGGTTGACAGTCAATTTGCATAGGTGGGGCAATAAGTAGTATAAAAACTGTACTCTTTTCATTGAGCTTTGAAGAGCTAGGGGAGGGGAGAGTGAGGTTAAAAGAAGAGATGGTGAAGTAAGAATTGTTCCTGAACTATTGATTACTGATTGGAAGCGGAAAGAGATTAACCACTGTGGTTTGCCAGTTGGACTTTTATTTTATTATTCGAGTTGTTTGGGGCTTTTATAAGTTGTGACTCATTAGTAAAAAGATTGAGCCTGATTTTATTAAAATTATATTAACATTTCTAAAAGAAAGTGTAATTATATGTAATATACACATTATCAAAGGGAAGCTACTCTATTAAGAAAAAAAGTTACTTCCCTTATCTGTCAAATTATTGCCATGTATTGCCATGAAATATAGATAAAATGTCAAAGACGACCATCCATACTGATGGAGAGTAAGGGAATAGCATGGTGGCTAAATGGTTAACGACATGACTGAGGACCTGGGTGTGCCGGGTTCGAATCCAGTTTGTTTCACAGAAATACTTTTATCAAAACCCACACCTGACCTTGTGTAAATAAAATAATAATGGAGAGTAGAAAGTGGACCTTAGTTTTGTAACTTTTGCTTCTCCCCTTTTTTGTCCTTTAGTCCTCACTTTATGAGCCATGTTTCTGACAAAGGGGGAACAATTTCTGTTTTCTGGCTCGGCTGTTGTTTTGAGGGGTTGCATGTGAAGATTTTCCAATCTTTTTAGAGTATGTTTTTTGCTTTTTTTTTTTTTTTTTTTTTACATAGTTCATCCCTAACCAGGCAAGTTGCCACTGTAGACGTAAGGGGATACTGGGAATTAGGGTGACAGTTTAGGAGGTCATCCTAAATTGGGCAGTATGATCAATGACCCAAGTCTACCAGTTGTTCAGAGAGATGTTGCAGGATCTTAGTTTTCTTCCTGCAAGTGTCTTTGAATCAGAGTGAACGACGATCAACCGTTCTTTCACTCCGGGCCAACTGTCCATATAGCAGAAATTTTGGCAGTCTCCTCGTCCATGTAGCAAATGTATCTGAATCAGGGGCTTCTAATCAGGTCACTTGAGGGGTTAGGGTTGCCCAAAACCGGAAACGAACCAGAGACATTTAGATATTCAGAAACGACAGATATTAGGAATAAAAATAACAGGATCATAAAAAGCACAGACGAGAGAGAATTGGCATCACATCAACACGACATATGCAAAAGAAGATTGGTGAATCGGCAATTACACTTATATTACGTGCATGCCATCAGCAAGTGACTGTCAAAAAATGACTCCTCTGCATAGTTGGTGTCACGGATTGGTCGTCTGCTCTGACTATTTGTTTACAACCAAGTGTTCCCAGGTTCATGTCAACCTCACTTATTTTCTCCTTCCATTTCACGTAAGATGGTGGTACTTCACTCGGATTCATTTTGCTTATGAGCACAATTACAGCGTTTAAAATGCCGCTGGCCCAATATGGACAAAAGAGAAGTATATAAACAAATCATTAAATAAAATGCTTGCAATATTTTCAAGATTCAAGAGATAATTCCTTTTACATATATTCAAACATCGCTGTGTGTGTTGATACAAAACTGCACCCGATGGTGAAGACCCAATTTGGGGGATTTAGGAAATGTGGAGTCACTCTTTTTACTCTCAGGTCCACTTTAACCCAGAGTTGTGTTACTTGCCAAGGTCCCATCTATGGTGCAAATAGAATATGGACCCTGAATTTACTTCCGGCGACCTTGTAACTCGTTTCCCATTATTTTGTCTTAGTCCTCACATCCCATGAGTGATGTTTCTGACAAAGGGGGAAGAATTTCTGTTTTCTGAGTCGGCTGTTCTTTTGAGTGTGTGAGGGGGGGGGGGCGTAAGATTTTCGATCCTCTCATAGTATTTATTATCATTTAACTGTCAATTTATTCATCTCATTAATATTTATCCTCAAATGGTTTTGTTGCCTTGATGTGATCCATTAGTACAAAAGAAAAGAAAACAAAAAGGAAAAGAATTTTCAATAAAGAGAGAAAAGAAAAAGAAAAAAAAAAAGAAAGAGAAAAAAGAAAAAGAAAGAAAAGAAAAGAAACAAAGAAAAAAAAGGAAAACAGGAGAAAAAAAAGAAAAAAAAGAAACAAAGAAAAGAAAAGAAAGAAAAAAAGAAAGAAAAGAAACAAAGAAAAGAAAAAAAAAGGGAAAAAAAGAAAAGAAAAAAAAGAAAAAAAAGAAAAAAAGAAAAAAAGAGAAAAGAAAAGAAACAAAGAAAAGAAACAAAGAAAAGAAAAAAAAGAAAAAAGAAAAGAAAGAAAAAAAAGAAAAGAAAAGAAACAAAGAAAAAGGAAAACAGGAAAAAAGAAAAGAAAAAGAAAAAAAAAAGAAAAAAGAAAAAAAAAAAGAAAAAAGAAAAAACCCTAACCGTAACCTCCACACGATGGCAAAGTTTTTGTTTTTTTCATCAAGAAATAATATTATCGTAAACATAACTAGTTAAAACAACCACCATGAATAAATCTTGGAAGATATTAAGAATCTGAAGATTAAACACTTTCGCCAAAATGACTTGATTCGACATTAAAATAGCTTCGAAAGGGTTGATATGCTGTAAAAGAAATCTGGCTGATGAGTAGCTTTCAAGGCTGCTTTTCCAAAAGGTCATTACAAAACATCGCCAACAAAAATGGCGTCTGAATAAAACTAACCTTAATTTGCGCTCAAAATATGTTTGCGTCTCGTTCTTTTCAATCGGATATTCTGGAATTTCATAAGGGGCTGAAACTTCACGACTACAAATCTTCTGACTCCTCTGAATGATCGAGTCAGCCACTTTTCGAAACTCCTTGTCAACCTTGTCGTTCATATTCTTTGGTACCTTGATACTTGGCGGTGAATGCAACGGAGAACTTGGGGAACCTGAAAAATAGACGAGTCACACTAAGAATAAAAAGTTCAAGATTTTCAAAAACACGTATTTGGGGGAGAACAGCGGAAGATTTGGTATCAAAGCAAATACTTTCTGTAACAAATAGGAAAATAAAACATCACTCAATAAGTCCCGGGCCTGACATAAATTGCACCACTAATATATATATATATATTAAAAAAAACCTATATATTAATTTTATAAGGTACTAACCTTCAAATGGCAATTTGAGCCCAATTAGAGTATTAGTTTACAAATTACAGTTATTTAAGTGAAGCTACTGTTGCAAATTTTCAAAGCAATAGAAAAATATCAGTTTTGTGTATTGATAAAGTATTGCTTTCTGATGAAGAAAAATACTATTCAAGCAAAACAATGGCTTGATAAGTGTTACTCAGACTCTGCTTCGTCGGAAGCAGATAAGAGGTGGTATCCTTGCTTTAAATGCAGTTGTGCAGCCACAAATGATGCTGAACGTTCAGGTCGCCCAAATTCAAAAGTTGCCCCGGAAACAAAAAAAAAATTCCACAAACTCGTTTTGGCTGATCGTAACATAATTGATGAACTTGTAAACAAAAAAAAAAACAAAAAAAAAAAAAAAAAAATTGTAAACAAAAAAAAAAACAACAAAAAAACTTGTAAACAAAAAAAAACTTGTAAACAAAAAAAACTTGTAAACAAAAAACAAAAAAACTTGTAAACAAAAAAAAACAAAAAAACTTGTAAACAAAAACTTGTAAACAAAAAAAAACAATAAAATTAAAAAAACTTGTAAACAAAAAAATTGAAAAACCATGACCATGCACCCCACAGAGACAGCCATGATGGAAAACTTATGCAATTCCTAATCATATTGACACACGGGTTCTCATTAGATCACTGAAGTTAAGCAATGGTCAGTATCAAATGAGTGACCATTTGAAAATGCCAGGCACTGTATGTAGAAGGACAGCAACACTTTCCTGAAAAACAAATATATATATATATATATATATACTGCCAAAAGTTAGATTGTTAAAAAAACATTTCACGTGAGCAGGATATACATGTGACTGAGGGCTATTTGTGAATTTGATATTCCCTAGAAACTTCCTCAGAATGAATCCGGTTAAACCTACCTACACGAGCAGCAGCAATGCATGAATTACACAGTGTACTTATGGGTGGAAAATATGATTTTTAAAAGAAAATGATTTTTAAAAGAAAATGATTTTTAGAAGAAAATGATGTTTTAAAGAAAATGATGTTTTAAAGAAAATGATTTTTAAAAGAAAATGATTTTTAAAAGAAAATGATTTTTAAAAGAAAATGATGTTTTGAAGAAAATGATTTTTAAAAGAAAATGATGTTTTGAAGAAAATGATGTTTTGAAGAAAATGATGTTTTGAAGAAAATGATGTTTTGAAGAAAAATGATTTTTAAAAGAAAAATGATTTTTAAAAGAAAAATGATTTTTAAAAGAAAAATGATTTTTAAAAGAAAAATGATGTTTTGAAGAAAATGATGTTTAAAAGAAAATGATGTTTTGAAGAAAATGATTTTTGAGGGTCTTTCCAAAATTTAGACGAACTGAATCAAAAAAAAAAAAAAAAAAAAAAAAAAAAAAAGGTTCAAAGTTTAATTTTTAAGAACGTTTTGGCTGTTTGAAGTTGAATAATACATCCAGAAATTATACCTTAGATGCCACTACAGATGTGAGACAGGAAATTTCCAGCCGAGTAGAGATCACAAATGCTACCAGTGATGAACCTCATCTCTTTCATGGACATGAACCAACGGTCGAACTAACGAATAAAGTCAAGGAGAAGCTTCCTCAGCCATGTTCAACCCCTAATAACATCCCAAGAAGAGACCATACTACAGCTGTAGACCAGACGGCTAGAGAATGGCCCATCTTCCTGCTGACATGGGAATCCTCCCTTCTGAAGCCCTCTTTCCAGGTTCAGAAGCGCACTGGGTCCAGTGGAAAACGCTCAACCGCTCGAGATCACAAACGAGTCGATCAAAAGTTGCTATGAGTAAATGAGGCTACAAAACTGACCCAACCATCTGTGAATGTGGAGAGGAGGACCATACGATGTAACATTGCCTGGTCTGCCCCCCTACTGCCAAACCGGTGCAGTATGAAAGATTTTGCAGCATACAGCAATAATGCAAATGACTGCGTAAAAAACGTACGATCACATGCTTCAAAGACACGCAAAGAAGAGCATTTTTGGTGGAAAAATACAGTAAAATCGATGATTTTTAAACACTGATGACTCTCCATAGATGTAGAACATAACATACTGTTTTTTCTTAAATCTTAAATATTTTTGACAAGTATGAAGACAAAAATTTAATTCCCAAACAATAAAAATGGTTCAAGTTATATAAAAATCCTAAGAATTTCAGATTCTTCAAAGAAATAATAGTCAAACCTCAAAAACAATAGGTCCATATTTCATTTTTAGCAAGGAGTTACAAGCTTGTATCAATTGTTCTTAAAATTTAATTATCTAATGATTTTAGACCATTTGCCAGAACTTGACAAAACGGTTTGAAAATTTCTGATGAAATCCACCATCAATGGCCAGAAAAATAGCCAAATTTCAAAGAAAAATGCCAATTTCATCATCCCAATGTTACTGAAACTGTTGCATTTTTCAATTATGACCGAAAAATAAAAATCAGCCAGGGGAATAACTTATATTTTTAATTGAAAAATATAAAAAGAGTTGTCTCCCTTACAAGTAAGTATTTTACATTTTCATAAGTTTTAAAAATGTGCAAAAATGATTTTAAAAATTGAATTACTTCACTGCATCCGGGTAGGGACAGCTAGTTGTGAATAAATTAACAGTCTAATAAAGAAACAAACAAAGTGGCTGTGGGGGTCAAATGAATCCCCGATTCCACCGGTTATATGATATGGGCCAGTTCGTGACCTTCATGAAGTAAGGCCCATACGTTCGAACGCAACGTCATACACTTTGGGGCAAGCGAGACATGCTGAAAAGTCAATAATGAATAATAGCATTTTTAATAAGTATTAGAAAACTTTAAAAATTGCATTTTAAAAAAAATTAAAAAAAAAAAAAAATCGGAAAATGAACCGATTTATACTGAAACTAAACTTTATTCAATATTAATTTAAGAAACAAAAATTAATTCAAAATGAAAAGTTAAATTGAGTATTGTTGCTGCGTTAGAGTAAATAAACATTATGTTGTTTCATGGATTTTTAAAGACTAAAATTTGTTTATTATTTTGATGGTGAACAATCTGAAAACAATTTTCTTTACAGAAGTTATTAAAATAAAAAAACATACAAAGTCAAGCAATGCCGATTATATTACAATAATATCAACCTATTATTTGTTGTGTAGAAAATATTGTTGGTTATAAAGTATGTAATTACGAGTGTTTTTAAACAAAATACAATCAAGCACTGCAATTGTTAATTTAGGAAACAAACTAATTAAGAACTAGCGATGAATAATTTAAACGCTGAAAACAAACGATAATTAAAACTAATTAAATAATGAATTTTGTAAATGTAATAAAACTTGCTAATGCAAAAAAAATCAAAACTATTTGGAAATAAATATATAAACAAAGTTATTTTATGTTTCGGAATTTTTGAGATGAGGGTTGACAATTTGTAGAATTTGATATATTCGGACTACTGTTCTCATCTTGGGTGTTTTTATCACGTTTCGGCCGTTTCGTGGATTTAATAAAGGGTTCCGTTCGAAATTGCGTCCAGATTCCCGAGTTCAACAGAAAGATTCCCAAGTTCAACAAAATACACCTGAAGATGATCGGAGGTTACATCGGCCGAAACGTTGTGATAAAAACACCCAATATGAGAACAGTAGTCCGAATATACCAAATTCTACAAAGTTATTTTATTTTCCATTTGACTTGGTTGAAATTGAATTTTTGTCCCGAAATAAAAGTTTTTAAAGTGTTCAGAATGTAACTTTAATTCAATGTTTTAAATCGCTGGCGGCCATTTTCTTTCGTTTTGAAAGCACCAAAATTATCTTAACTTTTTTAGAATTTTATTACACAAAAAACTTTTTTATACAAAAAATAAACTTTGAACATTTTTATACAAAGAGAAACAAGTTTTAATGGAATTTAAAAGCAAAAATGAAGACGATATTATTCTGATTAAACAATTGTCAAAATAAAAATGGCATCGATTTGATACACATTCACTTGACATAAAAGTTCCATTTTATACATGTTCAAAAATAAATTAGAATTTTGTATCAGAACAAACAAAATGTTTTATGTCATGCAGACTTATGTAGAAAAATCAGATTTTAGGGGAAACAAGCATTTAGGTTTGTTTTTTTTATTCAAGATTTTAAAATTTTCGAAATGATTCTATCAAGACAGATTTGGTCATCTTGAATTTTAGTCTAAATGAGTTTTTCTTTTTTTTTATAGTTTTAGCGTTTCCCTTTCAAATCACTATCACTGGAATGTTAAGTTTTTGATCCCCCGATTTATAAAATCGGGGGACTTATGTTTTGAGGCATGTCTGTCCGGATTTTTCTCCACAACCATCCATTGAATTTCTCTGAAATTTTGCATGAAGTTGTAACTTTGATCAGGTTAGAAAGTGACATTCTCCGATTTTTGAAAAAACATCTGGTTAGCCCCCCAGGGGATCAAAAGGCCCCGAAATGGCAAAAAAATGACATTTTTTGCCCCATAACTTTTCATCCATCCATTCAATTTCTCTGAAACTTGGCCAAAATGTGGAGGCAATTGTTCCTAATAGAAAATAAGTATCGCTGACCTTGGAAAAAATCTGGTTCGCGCCCCCAGGGGGTCAAAAGCCCCCAAAATGGCAAAAAATGACCCTTTTCTCCCATAACGTTTGATCCATCCATTCAATTTTTCTGAAACTTGACCAAAATGTAGAGGCAATTGTTCTTGATATAAAATGAGCATCCTTGACCTCAGAAAAATTCTGGTTCGCGCACCCAGGGAGGGCCAAAGGGGGATCAAAAATGCCCCAAATTGCATAAATTTATTGCATTTTATACTCGCCACATCGAGTCACATACAGAGGGGGACCGACCACGCATGCGCGGCTTGTTTTTGTATTTTTTAATACCAAACAATTACGAGATCAAAGATGAAATAATTTCAGACAGAAATGACCACCGTCATATGTCCACCACCAAACCAAATGTAGCACGTAACTGTTCCCTTCGAAGTATAGACTTTAGGAAGTCTTGTTTATCTTCTAGCACCAACTACCGTGACGTCAGCTGATAAACGAGACACAGTGGACAGGCCTTAACTTTACAAAGGCCATGGCCAGTTATGACACTTTATTGAACCCCAGAAAGGTCAGAGAATTTGTAATTAAATGGACGCTTGTTGCCTTACGTACGGTTAAGATGGAGAATATCTATAATATTCAGATAGATATACCCCATCTAAAGATAGAGAGCTGTCACTATCAGTAAGTACGAACTGTGTTTATAAATGTTATGTATGATGTTATGTATGATGTTATGTATGATGTTATGTATGATGGTATGTATGATGGTATGTATGATGGTATGTATGATGGTATGTATGATGTTATGTATGATGGTATGTATGATGGTATGTATGATGGTATGTATGATGTTATGTATGATGGTATGTATGATGGTATGTATGATGGTATGTATGATGTTATGTATGATGGTATGTATGATGTTATGTATGATGGTATGTATGATGGTATGTATGATGGTATGTATGATGTTATGTATGATGTTATGTATGATGTTATGTATGATGGTATGTATGATGGTATGTATGATGGTATGTATGATGGTATGTATGATGGTATGTATGATGGTATGTATGATGGTATGTATGATGGTATGTATGATGGTATGTATGATGGTATGTATGATGGTATGTATGATGTTATGTATGATGTTATGTATGATGGTATGTATGATGTTATGTATGATGTTATGTATGATGGTATGTATGATGTTATGTATGATGGTATGTATGATGTTATGTATGATGGTATGTATGATGGTATGTATGATGGTATGTATGATGGTATGTATGATGGTATGTATGATGGTATGTATGATGGTATGTATGATGTTATGTATGATGTTATGTATGATGTTATGTATGATGTTATGTATGATGGTATGTATGATGGTATGTATGATGGTATGTATGATGGTATGTATGATGGTATGTATGATGTTATGTATGATGTTATGTATGATGTTATGTATGATGTTATGTATGATGTTATGTATGATGTTATGTATGATGGTATGTATGATGGTATGTATGATGGTATGTATGATGGTATGTATGATGGTATGTATGATGGTATGTATGATGGTATGTATGATGTTATGTATGATGTTATGTATGATGTTATGTATGATGGTATGTATGATGGTATGTATGATGGTATGTATGATGGTATGTATGATGGTATGTATGATGTTATGTATGATGTTATGTATGATGTTATGTATGATGTTATGTATGATGTTATGTATGATGTTATGTATGATGTTATGTATGATGGTATGTATGATGTTATGTATGATGTTATGTATGATGGTATGTATGATGTTATGTATGATGGTATGTATGATGTTATGTATGATGTTATGTATGATGTTATGTATGATGGTATGTATGATGTTATGTATGATGTTATGTATGATGTTATGTATGATGTTATGTATGATGGTATGTATGATGTTATGTATGATGTTATGTATGATGTTATGTATGATGTTATGTATGATGTTATGTATGATGGTATGTATGATGGTATGTATGATGGTATGTATGATGTTATGTATGATGTTATGTATGATGTTATGTATGATGTTATGTATGATGTTATGTATGATGTTATGTATGATGTTATGTATGATGGTATGTATGATGTTATGTATGATGTTATGTATGATGTTATGTATGATGTTATGTATGATGGTATGTATGATGTTATGTATGATGTTATGTATGATGTTATGTATGATGTTATGTATGATGGTATGTATGATGGTATGTATGATGGTATGTATGATGTTATGTATGATGTTATGTATGATGTTATGTATGATGGTATGTATGATGGTATGTATGATGGTATGTATGATGTTATGTATGATGTTATGTATGATGTTATGTATGATGTTATGTATGATGTTATGTATGATGGTATGTATGATGTTATGTATGATGTTATGTATGATGGTATGTATGATGTTATGTATGATGGTATGTATGATGTTATGTATGATGGTATGTATGATGTTATGTATGATGGTATGTATGATGTTATGTATGATGTTATGTATGATGTTATGTATGATGTTATGTATGATGGTATGTATGATGGTATGTATGATGGTATGTATGATGGTATGTATGATGGTATGTATGATGTTATGTATGATGTTATGTATGATGTTATGTATGATGTTATGTATGATGTTATGTATGATGTTATGTATGATGTTATGTATGATGTTATGTATGATGGTATGTATGATGTTATGTATGATGTTATGTATGATGGTATGTATGATGTTATGTATGATGTTATGTGTGATGTTATGTGTGAAGTTATGTATGATGTTATGTGTGATGTTATGTATGATGTTATGTGTGATGTTATGTATGATGTTATGTATGATGTTATGTGTGATGTTATGTATGATGTTATGTGTGATGTTATGTGTGATGTTATGTATGATGGTATGTGTGATGTTATGTATGATGGTATGTATGATGTTATGTATGATGTTATGTATGATGTTATGTATGATGTTATGTATGATGTTATGTGTGATGTTATGTATGATGTTATGTATGATGTTATGTGTGATGTTATGTGTGATGTTATGTGTGATGTTATGTATGATGTTATGTGTGATGTTATGTGTGATGTTATGTGTGATGTTATGTATGATGTTATGTGTGATGTTATGTGTGATGTTATGTATGATGTTATGTATGATGTTATGTATGATGTTATGTATGATGGTATGTGTGATGTTATGTATGATGTTATGTGTGATGTTATGTATGATGTTATGTATGATGTTATGTATGATGTTATGTGTGATGTTATGTATGATGTTATGTATGATGTTATGTATGATGTTATGTATGATGTTATGTATGATGTTATGTATGATGTTATGTGTGATGTTATGTGTGATGTTATGTGTGATGTTATGTATGATGTTATGTGTGATGTTATGTGTGATGTTATGTATGATGTTATGTATGATGTTATGTGTGATGTTATGTGTGATGTTATGTGTGATGTTATGTATGATGTTATGTGTGATGTTATGTATGATGTTATGTATGATGTTATGTATGATGTTATGTATGATGTTATGTATGATGTTATGTATGATGTTATGTATGATGTTATGTATGATGTTATGTATGATGTTATGTATGATGTTATGTATGATGTTATGTATGATGGTATGTATGATGGTATGTATGATGGTATGTATGATGGTATGTATGATGGTATGTGTGATGTTATGTGTGATGTTATGTATGATGTTATGTATGATGTTATGTATGATGTTATGTATGATGGTATGTATGATGTTATGTGTGATGTTATGTATGATGTTATGTGTGATGTTATGTGTGATGTTATGTGTGATGTTATGTATGATGTTATGTATGATGTTATGTATGATGTTATGTATGATGGTATGTATGATGGTATGTATGATGGTATGTATGATGTTATGTGTGATGTTATGTATGATGTTATGTATGATGTTATGTATGATGTTATGTATAAATGTTATGTGTATGATGTTATGTATGATGTTATGTATGATGTTATGTATAATGTTATGTATACGTTTTTTTACAGGGTGACCCTCTCCTCCGAAGAAAATGCCACCCATGGAATTGTTAATAAAATTAAAAATGCTGTCTGCAATCCAACCATATTTGGTACACGTAAACTGCAGTCTATGACTGACTTGTCCACCAAGTTTCAGTCACGACTGTCCAACAGTCTTTGTTTTATCGTTGTTCAATGATAAGCACACCTGGATATGACGTGCATAATTGCCAATAACTGACATACACCTTTCCTTGCACTTCACCTGTGATGTCCCTTTTCTGTTCAGGTCTAGGGATTATTTTGATGGACATTATCTTTGAGATAACCCCTACAGATAAAAATCAGTAGGATCAGTAGGGGGGGGAGACGGTCCGGTGAGTGTGAATCCCATTTAGGATCACACCTATTGATAAGACAATCACCAAAGTTTCCCTCATATCATTGAGTGATAATTGACATTCAATGATACGAGGGACACTTTTGAAGAACAAAAGTCACTCGAGGACTGTTCGATATTAATGACTGAAATTTGGTAGGTAAGTCAGTCATAGACTAAAGTTTATTTGTAATAAATATGGTTGGATTGAAGAAAGTATTGCGAATTTTATTAACGATTCCATGGATCGCATTTGGGGACGGGGTCACCCTATAATTGTCAACTTGAATAAATGTGTAAATTGTACTTAGTGTTCCTCTTTGTATCTTAGTACTTTTTATATTTATTTTTGCAAGCTCTACAAAATACAGAACTGTTTGAAAAAAATATGACCCGTTGACTCACTCATTGAGCTATAGTTAAATTGTTTGAATCAGAAAAAAAATGAGTTTGCAAAACCAGTTAAATGTAAGAAAAAAGGTCAAAATTATCTATTTTCTGTTCCTCTCTCTCACTTATTTTTTCTTTTCCTAATCAGCCACAGATCAAATGGTATTACTACCTGTGGTGATATTCCCTTTTGTTAATAATGGACTATTCCAATCATTTTATTCTTTCCTTTAATACCTTCGACTGTAAATAGAGGGGGAAAGAGAGAGGCAGAAGCAAGAGTGATAGACTACGTATAGAATGAGAGTGTGTGTGGGGGGGGGGTGTCACACAACATAGTGAAAGGGTGAAAGTGATAACTAGAAAGTTAGTAGGTTAGGGTTAGGGTTAGGGTTATTAACGAATTACGGATAATTAGACAAATTAAAACGGAATTGTTTTCAAACATAACTCAATCCAAAAACTGAGGAATATTTAAGCATGTATTTTGTGTGATTTAAATATATAATCAAACAGCTTTGGGGAAACAAAAGTTGATTGATTTAACTTTAGTATCATAACAGATTATACTTAACCAACCTGACCGACACTAGTAATATGACCATTTATTATTTAAAATTAATTAATCGAAATTTAAAAAATACAGGAACGACTTGTTCGTTACCAAAATGCACTGACATTCGAAGAGTTTATTCCTATTGGAATACCGATGCCAAAAATTGGACTATTTAAAAGTAATTGCAAAGAAGCAGCCACCAATTCTTTATGTGACACTGTTGAACTTAATCAATGGCACCTTTACCATTAAGCTTCAATTTGCAAATAACACAATATCTGCAAAGTATACAAAAGAAGAAAAAAAAAACGAAATTAAAAAAAAAAGAAGAAAGTATGTCTGGATTCTTGTATGAATAAAAACAGAAATATCGCATTGTGCTTCTCGCTCTCAGACGTATTTACAGCTTTGAAGTCGGCGTAGGGTCAATTTGAAATGACCAGGTTGGCGGGCGGGAGACGTGTGGTGGCGGTCGAGTGAAACAGCTAATCGTTTCCTGTTTGGATTCCTACTTTAAGTAGGGGGCAACAAACAAAAACCGTTTTAATGATCGAAGCAATTAGAAGAAACAAGAGGTTCATGAAAACACCGACATAAACACACAAGAAAAAATAAACGCGCACATTGACACATATACTTACATGCAGGTTGGAGAGGGGGGGGAGCCTAAATGACAGACACACACACACACACACAATGATCCGTTGGGTCACCCATTGAGCTCGGCTTAAATTGTTTGAATCAGGGGAAAAAAACTAGAATTTGCAAAGCCAGTTAAATATAAGAAAATAAAAAGACAAAATTAGCCTTTCTCTGTTCCCTATCCCCCCCACCCTTTTCTCTTTTCCTCTTCAACATTTTCTTTTTTTTTTTACAAACAAGTCACCGCTCATCAAGGCCGAAAGCCCATTCGTGGATAAGGGTTGATTGCGTTTGCCAGAGCACATACAACACCTGGTAGTTCCAAATGGTCACCCATCTTGCACTGACCAGGCTCAACGTTGCTTAACTTCCGTGATATAACGAGAATCCGTGGGTCAACGTGATTATGCTCTATCGGAGCTGCTTGTTTTTAATGCGTGATTTTTTTTCCAGCAAAATCAATGAATATTTTTTTAAGTAATTGTAATTAAAATACGGTTATTTTATTGATCGAATTATAAAGCAATGGGTTAAATGGTGACATTGCAATATGTTGCAAGACACATTTCCCTCTACTTAATCAACTTCCACAATTGTTTTACGGTTTTGCATCGCTTGACCCATTGGCTAAGATCAAAGTGTAGTATCTGTTCCAATGGATACTGCACGCCTGTCCTGTGCAGTTCTAGGAGGTCCACCCTCTCAGGCTTTGCCTCCCCTCTTTGGGGAGGAGTAAGTTTATTGCTTACTGTCTGAGGCGCCCCTACCGGGGAATGCCGACGGGGCTGTCCAGGCAATTTTTAAATGGCCAGAGTGCTCACCTCTCGAGCGCTGGCTTTTCAAACCCCACTTTCTCGATCCGATCTTGGGTCACATCTTACTTGTGGGAGTAAGATAAAACTGGCCTTGTGCCTAACTCCTGGGGAGGAGTAAATAAGACCCATTTTAGTACTGGCCAGGCTCAACGTCACTTAACTTTGGTGATCTAACGGGGGAACCGGTGTGTCAACATAATTATGCCGTATATATTTGTGAGATAGGGATAAAAAAAATTTTAAAAATTAAAAAGCCGCAGCAGCACTGGCATCTCAGAAATAAAACACTAAATTAGAAAATTAAATAAAAATATTATTATTCGGACGATATTCCGATGCTCATTTTATTTTAACAAATCAAAAAATGTTTTACATTTCTGATTTAAAAAAAAAATAGACATTTCGTCCATAAATAAATGTCGTCTGCTTTTCTGTTGCGAATGATTGATTAGAACTGATTAATTCAACTGTAAAAAAAAAAAAAAAATAAATAAATAAATATTTAACGAGTTGTTTTCATGTCGAAATTTCAATACGGAAAACTTTAAATAGGATTTTAAATCATTTTATGGATGCTACAATAAAGCAGAAATAGAAAATAAAAACACTTGCTTTTTAGACAATGAAAAAATAATTCAAACGAAACAAGACTTTTACTATAAAATGAAAGAAAACAAAAAATTCTCAGATGTAAACTAATTATCTATTATATAAGTCAGGTTCATATTATATTCCAATAACCATGCTTTTATTTTATTATTTTTATTTTTTCACATTTCCAAAAAACATACCATTTCTGTGAAATATATTTTTTACGGTCCGTTTCATTTGTCTTGTGCCAAACAACATTTTTATGTTAATATCGTCTCTGCAACATTACAAAATCATCAGAAAAATTCACAAAGAGTAAAAAGTTCTTGAATTAAAGTGTCTTGAAAAAAACTACACTAGACAGTGGTTCATTTTTGGGTGGAACCAAACAAAAAACAAAGAAAAGATGGAACCCACTAATACGCCATTTTGAATTTTTCGTTCAGAGCTAGTACATCCTAAAAGTTGTGTGGACATTTATAAATTTTAATTCAGTAATATTTCTTAAAATAGTTAATAAGTTCTATAATTTATATATATATATATATATATATATATATATATATATATATATATATATATATATAAATTAAGTCAGTCGGATTTTCGACTTCAGACTTAATTAATTCCGTCCTAAAATATCAATATTTCATTCTGAATAGTAATTCTCCTTTTCTTTAGCGTTGGTCTATGTTGTTTACAAAAAAAAATTGTAATTCAATTTAATTTCTTTGCTGATATGCTTTATCCTGCTAAATTTAAAAGTCGGTTTTTTACACTGTCGAAGCAGAAAAAGAGTGCTTTGAGCGGTACCTCGCCAGATTCGGGAGTATTTTTACTTTCATATTTGTATTAAATTCTTTTTGCAAGTAAGCTTTTTTTAGGACAAAAAAATAAATTTTTTCAGCAGATTTTGTAACAAGTATTTGCGATAACAAAAAGTTTCGTTCTTTAAACATTTATTAGGTATAATATTAGAAAAGTTGTTCATTTTTGTTTGACAGCGCATGATGTCACATTGTATGATATTGATTTTGGAAAGCTTCCAGAAAAATAGTCCAATAGGATAAAGTCTATGAGCAAAGAAATTAAATTAAATAACAATTTCTTTCCTTGTAAACAACATGGACCAACGCTAAAGAAAAGGAAAATGACTAGAATAAAATGTTAATATTTTAGGATAGAAGCTAATTAAGTCTGAAATCGAAAATCCGACTGAATTAATTTATAAATATATATAATAGATAATTAGTTTGCATCGTCAGAATAAAGTTTTTGTTCGTTGCCTCTTTATTCCCCTCTCATTAACCCATCTCTTACATCAACCTCTTTATTTTATTTCCTCTCACACATCCACCCCTTTCCTTTCTTTCCTCTCACACATCAACCCCTTTATTTTATTTCCTCTCACACATCAACCTCTTTCCTTTCTTTCCTCTCACACATCAACCCCTTTCCTCTCACAAATCAACCTCTTTCCTTTCTTTCTTCTCACACATCCACCCCTTTTCTTTCTTTCTTTCTTCTCACACATCCACCCCTTTTCTTTCTTTCTTCTCACACATCCACCCCTTTTCCTCCACTCACATCCACTTCTTTCCTTTCTCTCACACATCAACCTCTTTCCTTTCTTTCCTCTCATACATCCACCTCTTACCTCCTTCTCAGATACACCTCTTTCCGCTTTCTTAGCCTATCACTTCTCTTTCATTCCTCTGACACATTTTGTTTCTTTCCTCCTCCTCCTACTCCTCCTCTTCCCCCCCTCACAAATACACCTCTTTCTTCCCCTCTCACGTCATCCACCTCTTTCCTCCGCTTTCATGAATTCCTCACTTCTGTCCCCTTCACTAAAACACACT
Source organism: Sepiola atlantica (assembly GCA_963556195.1). Classification (NCBI taxonomy): domain Eukaryota; kingdom Metazoa; phylum Mollusca; class Cephalopoda; order Sepiida; family Sepiolidae; genus Sepiola; species Sepiola atlantica. The sequence continues at coordinate 10,308,187 of OY744543.1, read as the reverse complement.
TTCCTTCTCCAGATAAACAGGTTTCTATCTTTTACAATGATAGCTTTATTTCCTCCACCCCCCTTTCTCTTTCTCATTTTTTTCTTTACTTAAAAAAAAAAATTTTTTTTTATACAAAAAAAAAACCCTTCATTGCTCAGCTATATGATCTGATATTTTCTCTACTACCACAGAGGAACCTAGTTTTTTTTTTAAAGAAAAAAATCCTATTGACACTTCGAATCAAACAGACTCGTCTTTCTTTTACTGATACAAGATGGACGACTAGTTAGTATTAATAGTCGCAAACAAGACGCACAAAAGAATTCCGGAATTAGAGGCAAAATCTGCAGATCTTCAAGGTCATCTTTTATAGCAACAATTGTAAACATCTTTTCAGAAAACAACTATTTATTATAAATCTCTTGTTTCAATCAATAATCTCATGTCAACTTAAAAGAAAAAAAAATCTAACGTCTATTTTACACACTGGCATGTGTTAGACGGCTTTTAGCAATTGACTTCTAAACTAACCTATCTGTGACGAAGTCTTTATCCCTCTTCCTCTCAAGTCCATCCTTATGACTTCCTCTCATGGCTTCCGTGGCCTTCTGCTGCTACATTAACTGTTCTGCATCTACTAACCCATTCTTTCAAATGTGACCAAACCAACAGAGTTTCCCGTTCTGTACATATCTCCCTATAGTGTCCCGATTTAATCTTCCTCTGAGGTTATCTTCTTTAAGAGTCACATTACACATCAATATGAATTTTGGAGATATCTATTTTGTCATATTAACTGACCACGTGTCCAGAAATATTTCATTCTCAAGTGTCAGAGTTCAGATTTGTTGGATACTTTCCTTAGCCTAGCCCTAACTAGTTGGCCCTCGTAACGCTTGCTCGTCTCGAGTTGTAGGTCCTGCTTAGCTAGTTCTATGCCTACAGTATACCTCCAGTCACTGCCAGAGTTTGTTTCTCTTCTTACTGCTCCTTCATCTTGGCTTTATCTTGTGCAAGATCCTGAGAATATTCGACGGATGAAGCTTCTGATCTTAGCTTTCAAGCTAACCCACCACTTACTCCCGACTAAAGCCAGTTGGATAAATAGTTGTAACTTTTCTCGTAAGTCTCATGTCTCCAGCAAGGAGGTATTTAACTACCAGTACCCTACCCAGCTAATTTAGGCACATTTCTTAAGTTCAACTGGGCCATAACTAGTTTATAGTCACATAGACCTAGCCAGTGGAAAGTAGGACATGATATAAAGTCTATGTCGCCTCTTCTAACTAACATTCTATTGAAATCAGTATTCGGGTAGGAAGGTACACTATTTGTCCATGTCCACGTCTCCCATCCTAGGTGATCGATACGAAACCTTTCGACAAGATCGCATCTAGTCATCAGATCAAACTGGCCGCTCTCAGACCTCTCCGGACTTCTAGCTCCAACATTTTTTATCTTGGGATCAAGGATAGCATTCTAACTTCCCATTAAAACTATGCACTTCGGACATGTGATGAACTCGTCCAGACCCTGCAAAAAGGAGGCCCTCTCTCGAACGATGTTAGGAGCATGAACTACGACGACCCAGAACTCAAAATCTTTTACGGCAATATTGGCCATGACCAGCCTGCCACCTCACATCTCCGCAGACAACGTTAACCATCGTGGACAGGGTGCTTTTCACCTTTCTTCCTCCATCCCCGTCTTTCTTCCTTCATCCTCCCGGGGATTCTCATAGGCTGAGAAAACGTCAAAGTCTGCGGTCAGCACCGGACAATCTCTAGATGAAACGAAGTATGTCTCCTCGATCGCAGCTACATCCACTCCCAGTGACAAGAGATCTCTCCGTACATGTACTGCTCGGTTTGAAGATCTCATACCCCTTGCATTCAAACTAGCCAAGCACAGAGTGTTGCACTCGGTTCGAAAGGATGCCGACACTGTGCGCCATGCTCTATGTGAGCTATTTTTGGTAGTCCGACTGCTGCGTGCAATGCCACCAATGTCCAGGGGAAATGTTAGTGCTCAATATAATGAGGGATGCACCAAAATTGGGACCCTTTTCTTACATTCTGGTAAAAGTCTACCGAGGGGAGGGTCTGAAATTGTGTTGAAGGCTTGCCGTTTCAGCCTCATGACGACCATATAGTCGGCTATGTGGACTCCGCTCCTGGGCTTTAACGGGTCCATTTGCTCCACATCCCCAAACTGGCTGAAGTACGTGCCCAGGTAATTCGTCCACAGCTCAGTTGCGGTGTTGTAAACGTGGACCCGGGTTATCCTTCTGCCTTGGTATTCGGCCTGTAACTCCAATCTACCACTCCTCATTTATTTATTTATCTCAAGTACATCATTTAAGAGGAGCAAGATGTCCCATATTGCGAAGCGCCTCTGGAAGATGTACATTGCCAGGATGTTTAGTTTCTTCAAGAGCTCTGCCATGTCCTCATTTTTGAGTCTGAGGAGGTAATTTTCCTTCAAGACCGAGGTGGCGAGGGACAAGACCCTGTCCTTAATCGCCTCCCAGAAACTAGGCACAGGCTGCAGTACATTCCCTTCGGTGGACTGTTTGTACTGCCTTAAATAAAGTTCTATGGGGTCTTCTCTCAAGCGGACACTCTCAAGAACCGACATTGCTCGAGTCAATATCTGAGACAGTAAATAGAAGACAGACTGCTTCTGTGCCATGTCCAACGTTAGAGCTTGTTCATAAGCTGTTGGTAAGTCTAGGTCTTTATTCTCTAGTAGTCTTTGTCTTATTTGGTTGGACTGTATTCCATTAATAAATGCGTCCCTGATAAAAACATCTCTCGCTTGGTTCACAGTTAAGGCTGTAAATTCACACTCGCGACTTAACGTCTTTAGAATCTGAAGGTATTGTTCAAGGCTTTCTTCTGGTTGTTGACGCCGGGTAGCAAGTAAATGTCTAGCAAAAATAGTATTTTTTTTCTTGACAAACATGGCTTCTAAAATGTCCACCGCAGTTTCATAATTTTCACATTCAGATAAATTTCTATAAATAGCAGTAGAGACATGATGTAAAAGAAGGGTATATTTCTCAGTACCTGTTAAAGCTGCGTTTGAAGATAACTGTAGAGCTGTAAGAAATCCTTCGAACATTTTTCTCCAATGCCGCCATTTGTCAGTAGATTCCGAGTCGGCCGTATCGAGGTCTAGACGATCGGGTTTCAAGTAACGTTCCATAACGAATGGTTAAATAAGCAGCAAAAGACTGGTGGTATTCCTGAGTTTTCCTTCTCCTAGACTAGTTGTACAACCACGACTTCAGAGTCTAGTCTACCCTACTATTTAATCTATAGCTGGAAGAAGAATATATGGACTCATAACTTTCCTGAGAGTATTAGTGAAAGTGATCCAATAGCCGTAACAAAACTCGAATCCAGCATGCCTAGCCCATAGTAAACGATTTTTTTGTTTATGGAAATAAGTCAACGGTTTCAGTTATAAAATACTTCCATATAATAAGTACACTTGTTAATTATTACTTACTTAATATGACTAACAATTCTCTCGTTAACAATTAGCTTTTTATCATAGTTTAGGTTCCTACATACTTACCTATAGTTGTTGACCATAGTATCCAAAATACATATTTATTTATCTCAAGTACATTATTCGGGCAGAGACAGAACGAGCCAGCTTGCTACCGACTATTTATTTCAGTCTTATTTCAACATATGACTTCCGTTTTACCTTCAAATGAATTCCGTCTTGCTCCAGGCATGCTAATTGATACTTCTGTTTTTGTCACTTCCGTCGCCACGTGTCAGTTTTTAACTCTTAACAACTTATATCCTGTCTTCGTCCTCCCCAATTAATAACAATATTATCATATTTGTTATTCTGTAATATTGAAATACGCACGTGTAAAAATAGGGTAAGAATGGTAAATTTCCACGCAAGGTTAAAATTAAAATGAGTATATTTTTTTTTAATTAGAAGTTGAGTGAAAGCTACGTGTCCCGGTAGTTATGTCAGAGACAGGAAGCTGTGCTCATCTGACACGATGAATAGGCAGGGAACATCTAGTTGGATTTTAGGTAGCTGCCTGCCTCCTCCCATGTGTGGGGTATTTTATGCGTATACATGTATAGTCTCAAGGAAAAATATGACTAAAACAATATTTTAAACCAAAGTGCATTTGTGATGTTTCTTTATTACGAGAAGAGAAAGACGATGTCCACAACAACTGAGAGAAGAAGATGGAAATTTCAGCTGCCACATCGCCACTTTGACTACAAAAATACGACCAGTGGGGACTATTGACATAGTCGAAGAACTGTGGGGATCCAAGGACATACCAACTACATTACAATTTTTTTTAACGAATATAAATAAATTGATTATTTCTGAAATATCATCTAAAGAAATTTCAATTTATTTTTGGTGAATAAATTGGTATATAAAGTAATTTTGTACATTTCATAATTCTATGGTAGAGTGTGACAATAGACATTCATACTTACCAGATCTAAAGCACCAGCGATGCCTTGCTTGTTGAGTGGCCATTTGCAAGAGGTCTAAAGAGCATGCTGAGTATTTGGGTTTTGTAGGTGTTGGTAATTTGCATGTGTGAACCAATTTTAAAAAGGTGCGATACAACGACAGCGAGGGAGATGGAAAAGGGGCGCTTTTGCCAATGGGTGAAATCATGAAATTCACTAACAATTTTCATTTTTCAATTCAAACTTATTTTCGTTGAAATTGACTTTAAAGATTGTAATTTTTCAAACTTGTTTTCTCCTTCACGTGCGTTGGACGATATAAATGTTGGAGAAAGAATAGACATTACTCCGAAACAAAAATAGAATGAACTTTGTATATGTTTAATTATGAGAGAGGAAGAAAGAGAAAGAAATAGGAAGAAAGAGAGGAGAAGGAGAAAGAGGAAGGAACACCAGAGAGGGGGAAAGTGCAGAGAGGGGGGAAAGAAAGAAAGACGGGGAGGGAGGAAAGGAAGAATGACGGGGAGGGAGGAAAGGAAGAATGACGGGGAGGGAGGAAAGGAAGAATGACGGGGAGGGAGGAAAGGAAGAATGACGGGGAGGGAGGAAAGGAAGAATGACGGGGAGGGAGGAAAGGAAGAATGACGGGGAGGGAGGAAAGGAAGAATGACGGGGAGGGAGGAAAGGAAGAATGACGGGGAGGGAGGAAAGGAAGAATGACGGGGAGGGAGGAAAGGAAGAATGACGGGGAGGGAGGAAAGGAAGAATGACGGGGAGGGAGGAAAGGAAGAATGACGGGGAGGGAGGAAAGGAAGAATGACGGGGAGGGAGGAAAGGAAGAATGACGGGGAGGGAGGAAAGGAAGAATGACGGGGAGGGAGGAAAGGAAGAATGACGGGGAGGGAGGAAAGGAAGAATGACGGGGAGGGAGGAAAGGAAGAATGACGGGGAGGGAGGAAAGGAAGAATGACGGGGAGGGAGGAAAGGAAGAATGACGGGGAGGGAGGAAAGGAAGAATGACGGGGAGGGAGGAAAGGAAGAATGACGGGGAGGGAGGAAAGGAAGAATGACGGGGAGGGAGGAAAGGAAGAATGACGGGGAGGGAGGAAAGGAAGAATGACGGGGAGGGAGGAAAGGAAGAATGACGGGGAGGGAGGAAAGGAAGAATGACGGGGAGGGAGGAAAGGAAGAATGACGGGGAGGGAGGAAAGGAAGAATGACGGGGAGGGAGGAAAGGAAGAATGACGGGGAGGGAGGAAAGGAAGAATGACGGGGAGGGAGGAAAGGAAGAATGACGGGGAGGGAGGAAAGGAAGAATGACGGGGAGGGAGGAAAGGAAGAATGACGGGGAGGGAGGAAAGGAAGAATGACGGGGAGGGAGGAAAGGAAGAATGACGGGGAGGGAGGAAAGGAAGAAAGACGGGGAGGGAGGAAAGGAAGAAAGACGGAGAGGGAGGAAAGGAAGAAAGACGGGGAGGGAGGAAAGGAAGAAAGACGGGGAGGGAGGAAAGTAAGAAAGACGGGGAGGGAGGAAAGGAAGAAAGACGGGGAGGGAGGAAAGGAAGAAAGACGGGGAGGAAAGGAAGAAAGACGGGGAGGAAAGGAAGAAAGACGGAGAGGGAGGAAGAAAGACGGAGAGGGGGAAAGAAAGACGGAGAGGGGGAAAGAAAGACGGAGAGGGGGAAAGAAAGACGGAGAGGGGGAAAGAAAGACGGGGAGGGGGAAAGAAAGACGGGGAGGGGGAAAGAAAGACGGGGGGGGGAGAAAGACGGGGAGGGGGGAAGCAAGACGGGGAGGGGGGAAGCAAGACGGGGAGGGGGGGAAGAAAGACGGGGAGGGGGGGGGGAAGAAAGACGGGGAGGGGGGGAAGAAAGACGGGGAGGGGGGGGGGGGAGAAAGACGGGGAGGGGGGAGAAAGACGGGGAGGGGGGAAGAAAGACGGGGAGGGGGAAGAAAGACGGGGAGGGGGGGGGGGGAAGAAAGACGGGGAGGGGGGGGGGAAGAAAGACGGGGAGGGGGGAAGAAAGACGGGGAGGGGGAAGAAAGTGTCAAGTTCACAGCTTAAGCAAATACCAAATCAGAAAATGAAGAAAACACAAACGAGATAACAGGATTTACTTCTGAAGCAAATCAGTTGAATTTCAAAAGACATAAATATATAACCACAATCGCGATAACAGGTTTAATATCTTAAACAGAGCAGAAGCCCAAGGTAACAAAGGAGGAGAACAGTGCAAGACTATTAGTAGGCAAATGTGTTCGGCCGTTGGACTCTCCAGCCTTCTTGTCATAGTAACGTTCCAAGAATTTCGAACTAAACAATAACCAAGATAAAGATAACCGTCTAAAAACATAGAAATAACAACACTACGCATACAGAACCTTTTGACCAACTTCCAGAAATACCAATTCCGAAGTCAGGGCAACCTAACAAAACGGAATAGAGTTATTTCCCTTGGACCAAAGAAAGCAGAGTTATGGCCCTTTGAAAAGAGAGCGTCCGCCATGAGAGTTGAAATGTAAACACAACGGCTTTACGATCACAGACTTAATCATAACGCATCCAGCATCTTCTACATTTCAATTTAATCTTTGATTTCTTTAATATATTTGTTAAAGGTTCTACTTCGTCCTTTGATCATTTTGAGTGGTTATTAAGCCGATAAAAACGTTTAAACATCAGACGTAACAGTTAATCTGCATACGTAACAGTTAATCTGCATACGGAGCGTTAATCCAGTTCTGTTCCTTACCTTCTTTTTTAAAGTATATTTATTAAAGATTAAACACACTCTGCTCTAGACATGTAACATATTGCATGTCGGATATGTCGCCTAGTTTTAGATATTTTTAATTTTCCCTTCTGTGATATATTTTGTGTCATTGAAGGAATTCAAGAACAAGATAAAATAATATATGATCGTGGGAGGTTGGTAGTCACGGAGGGTCGATTCTTGTGGTCAGTGACAGATACTCTGCAGGTGTGAGAAAATGCAGCATCAGAAAAGGCAGTTTGGTTTGAATTTGTAAGGACTGGTTTTCAAAGAACATGTTAGAGACGGGAGTATAAGAAAAGTTCTACCTTAAAGCTAAGTAAAGTGACAGCCAACCAACTCTCACCAGCCTGCATGCTATTACTTTGAGAATTAAAAAAAAAAAAAAATTTTTTTTAAATAAAATGAAAAAACAATTGCTAGCTACAATGTTTGATATCCTTCCGATCAACTTACCACAAATATCACAGACTGAGAAAGAACTTTTACTTCGGGACTTGTATTATCAGATAACCAATAAAGAAATTCTTTAACTTTCAATAGGGGTGGGACGTAATGGGTGAAAATTTCAGATTCATGCAAGTAGTATTTTTTTGTGTTCATTTATACATAAATAACACTAAACAATCAAACATTTTGAAAATTTTGCAAAAATTCAGAAGGTGCAGACCAAAAAAATAGCCGTTAGAGCTCCACGGGACTCAAAATCCATCATTTTTCGGTGAAAAAGTGGTTTCATGCGACATTGCAGGTCCTAAAACATCCTCAAAAGCTACGAATGGATATAGATGGTTAAATCTGATATAGTACTCTAATTTAGGACCATTTTCAGGCTGTAAAAGGGTTTTCATGAATGTAGAATAGCCAAAAACGACGTCCCACCCCTACTTTCAAATCGAATTGAAAGGTTCACATTCTCGGCAATCAATCCGATAGAACGTGGGCTGCTGTAGCATCTGCTCGCTCTCCTTTGTTGGGATGTAACACAGTCCTAAGAGGTTTACACTCCCAGGCCTTAACTTCTCTCTTTAAGAAAGTTTGGTTTATTGCTAATCGCCTGAGAAACCCCTACCAGGGAATGCAGACGGGACTATTTTGGTGGTTCCAAGCCCTTCCCCCCCCCACACACACTTTTTGACTTGTCCCCCCCACTTTACGGTCATCAATAATGAAGTTATATATGCATATGTTTAACCGGGCCCCCCCCCACTTTTTAGGAGAGCTCCCCCCCCCCACACTTTTATAACTGTCCCGCCGGTCCTGATTTTCGGAATATTAAGTTTATTAAAAACATCAAACATACCAAGTGTATTAATTTTCCATTCTTTATGATATATTTTACTATATATATATATATTTAGTCTGTATCCAGAAATGTGAATAACTTCCGGTCCTAAGCTTGCCAGATATTTTGTCCAGTACCTGAACCTCATCTCAGAAACATCATCAAATGAGTCCAAGATAACATGGTTGACTTCATAAAAGAAAACAACATTCTATATCAAAATAAAATAAAAATGTGGACACGGTCACTGACCACAGAATAAAACAATTTATTTGTATTAATTAGGTTGTTTTTTGTTTTTTTTAATCTTTCTTCCACAGCAGTAAAATGTGACGCAAGGTCGGAAAGTGGGATTCAGCGGTCTAAAAGAAGAGCACTCTGACTGACAAAAAATGCCAGAGCAGTCCCGTCGGCATTCCCCGGTACGGGCGTCTCAGACAATTAGTCATAAAATAACCCCCTTCTCAAAGGGTGAGAAGGTAAAGCCTGGGAGGGTGGACCTCTTAGAACTGTATAGGACAATCCCTAAGACCGGTGGAATCAAGATCCGAAGGGCAATACAAGGGGTGTAGCATCAATCGGAACAGATACTACACTTTGATCTCTGCCAAAAGGCCGAGAATACGTTTATTTATTCAATTTTCTGAATTCCTCTACACAAGATAGACTTATTTCGCAAAACGGATCCAATGTCAAATAAATACGAGATGAAAGAGCAGTTTATATTTCATAAGTAGTAGTGTGGCCGATACACTAAATGAATTTTTCACTACCTCCGATAGTGATGGCCGTCTTTGTCGGATGAGGCACTTCTGCCTTGTGTGCCATGTCTCAAGTAGAAGGGGGACGGTTGCTTTTCCAAAGAAGCGAGGCCAGTACAACCCAGGAACACTGTGTGGTAAACAAATAGTTAAGACAGTCGACTAATCTGTGTCGTTGGCTATGCAGAGGTATAGTTTAATCAGCCAATCACTGACCGTATTTGTGTAATATAGGCATGAAATCAGCGGCCAAAATTGCTTGTTCATCACACGTCATTTGTATTTTTTCTGTATATATCGTGTTGATATATTGGTGGTTCTCTCGTGACCTCTCATGCTTCTGAGGATCCTGTTTCCATCCCTCATGTCTCTCGTGACCTCTCATGCTTCTGAGGATCCTGTTTCCATCCCTCATGTCTCTCGTGACCTCTCATGCTTCCAATGATCCGGTCTTGTTTCTGTCCATTTATGAATATCTACAGGTCTTTAGCTTAGAAAGCCAATTTTAGCTGGGAATTTAAATCGAGAAGAAAATCAGATTGACGATCTTAATTGAGAGAGTGGAATCTGATTGAAATATAATAAGCAAACGGGATCACCATTCCTCACGATATAAACGATGGCTTCACAAGACATGCAGTTTTATTTACAGGAAACACAGGAACAGAATGAAGGTTGTACAATGGGTTGATGGACAAAACGAAATAATCTTATCCTGGAGTTCATCGACTCGCCTACCGCAGGGCTGGTAGAGAGCGTAGGAATGTACGTCTTGTTTGTTTGAAATACGGGCTCGAACTGAAGTGTTCGTGTCGATCACGTGATCTGTCTTTACCACCAAGATGATTCATCGCGCGTGAACTTCGTTACACAGAGACATGCTATACGTGCACGTGGTGACGGGGCGATGATTACATAATCGCCAAGCCGAATCACAGGTCACTGTGTTATATAGATCAATACATAATTGTTCACTCATGTAACTGCTACAGGTCCCTGGTTCATTCCTGGTTTTGTGTAACCCAAAACCCGAATTGACTTCATTGGAAGGCTCTGATTTAAAAGGGGTCCAATAAAAAAAAAAATCATAGCAGATAATAGAGTTCACTTCATAAGCAAATTGGTCTAATGCGCAAACAAACAGAAAAAAAAACAATATTAATTCATAACCAAATGAGTTCATTACCAAAACTCCATATTTAAAATAACAGTTTTCTTCTCACGCAGATATGTTGGATAATGGTCCTATGGGAACGGACGTATCTGTTGGGAATCGTTGATTTGATTTGCGCAAATTAACGCGGGGCAGTCGAGTGCAGAACAGGGCTTGTTCTCACAGTCAGAGCTGGCAGACGTGACAAGGTTACGTGTGACGAGACCCCAGATCAAGGGTCAGTCTACACCTGCGAGAGGCTCTGTGACTTCGCGGGCCTTGCGTGGGAAACAAAGGGATCTGTGACGTCACTCGTTCTCGTGAGAAGTGAGTTTTTAGTCAGTCTGTTTCGGAAAGTGAACTGAGAGGACGTGCGATTCACAATGTAAAGATACGGAATATTTCCCTTCAGAGAAGACAAGCGCGAGAATCCTTTCCCACCCCTCTCTATGAATAGTTAAGAAAACATTAATAACTAACTACGATAACGTGGGATTTGCTCTCTTCGTATCTCTCGGCGTGGTGAATTTCCCCCCAGATGAAATAACAACGCTTGAATAAATGAATTAAATTCAACAGAAGAGTTTGTCTTTGGAGTGCAGAACATGGCTTTTATTGCAGACAACAGGCGACGGCAGAGAAGAAAGAATTCATTCACTAGACAACCACTCACTGGACGACACGACCAACCCTCTGCCCAACGAGTATACGAAACGCGTACTGCCGCGGTCCAACAATATGAACATAAAATAAGGAACTCATACTAAAAAAATAGGTTTTCATATTATGCGATTTTTCACTTCAGGTGTTTATTTAAGAATGCCTCAATATTAGTAAACTGCCGGAGCAGATTAAGTATTTTTAAAAAATAAATTGTACATTAGTACGTTAGTCTATAGCAGATAGCATAGTACAACAAAATTGAAAACTGGCCAGTCAGAATCAACGTTTGATTTGTTTGATTTTATTTAGGTCAAACTTTTTAAATCCGGTTGACATGATTTTATATTTTAGATATTCCAGATATATTAGATATTGTATTCATATTTTTTTTTTAGTGTGAAATAAAGATAAAGATAGGCAATTTAAATAATCTCATACCCAGAATTGAAAGGATGCGAAGTGTGAATTCAAATATTTTGTTCATATCTTATCAAAGTGTAAATACCAGACTTTGAGGGAAAGAGGATTGGTGCAATGGTAGCGGCCTGACAAACAGGATGAGTACTGTTAGACATTAAATAAAAAGTGAGTCATTCTCTCATTATATATATATATATATATATATCCTTTACTTTATCTATTGGTTGTTGACATGAAAAGAAACCGATCACAGATATGAATACAGGTCAACCCTCACATCAGAAAAGTTGTGCACGTTTATTTTCACAAAGAAAATAAATGAAGATTAATGCTATTTGTAGAAAATTGTGATAGCTAAGCACACACTCACATACATACATATATATATATATATACACGTGCTGGTCAAAAAAATAGAACATATGTATAAAACTGTAAAAATCATTCCGTTTGAGATAATTTTCGGCTTTTTAATTGTGTAGGCAATATATTCTATATCTAAATAACAATTACAACTATTTTTATCATTTGTCATATTTGCATATGTCAGACTTTATTGTCACAGAGTAGTTTATTGTTACATTGGGAAATTCAACGTTTCAATTTAATAGAACATTATTCGTTGAGTAATCTTAAACTAATAAAATTTCTGTGTTTAAAAAGATTTTGCAAGTAATTTAATCATAATCTCTCATTATGGGTCGCTCTAAAGACATATCTTTGCCTGAGAAGCAGTGAATCTTCGATTTGCCGGAAGTAGGAAAGACGCACATGGAAATCGCTACCAAGGTCGGATGTTCAAAATCGGTAGTGACCAAAGTGCTCCAGAAAGATATTAAGGGTTTTTCCAACAGTAATCGCAAGAAATGCGGACGAAAGAAAAGCACCACTGAAAGACAAGACCGGGCACTTGACAAGGTGGCAAAGAAAAGTCGATTCCAGTCAACAAGCCACATTACTAAAGAGTGGAAACAGGCTTCTGGTGCCGACGTTTCAAGAAGCACTACCTACCGAAGGCTCCGGCAACTGGGATACCACAATCATATAGCTGCCACTAAACCGCTCCTTAACAAAAAACAGATGTTGAAGAGGCTACGATGGGCAACTGCTCATCAAACCTGGACTACAGATGAATGGCGGCGTGTGATCTTTTCAGATGAGTCTCGATTTTGTATCTCCTTCGGCGACCAAGGGCCACGTGTTTGGCGAAGATCCACGGAACGGTATAACCAAGAATGCGTTAAGAAGTCTGAAGTTCCCGCAGTCTTGCATGGTTTAGGGCTGTATGAGTGCTAAGGGTGTTGGTAATGTTTGCTTCATCAAAGGAAATGTAAACGCAACAGTGTACCAAGATATCCTGGAAGCTAATTTACTGCAAGTGCTGGATAAGTTTGACAGTGACGCCACAGACATAATTTTTCAACATGACTTGGCACCGGCACACTCTGCCAAGTCCACAACTTCCTGGCTCCGAGAACGATCGATCCCTGTTCTTGAATGGCCGGCGAACTCGCCATATTTGAACGTTATTGAAGCCGTGTGGGATCAGATGAAGAGGAAGCTTCGCAAAGAAAAACCTACTACCCTTGCAACCATGAAGATTGCAATACAGAACACATGGGATTCGGTGTCTACACAGATTTGCGAGAAGCTTGTTGATTCCATGCCCAGGTGAATTAATGCTGTTATCAAGGCAAAAGGTGCTGCTACTAAATATTGTTTAATTTTTATTAGTATTTAAGTAAATAAAAAAAAACTATTTTGTTTTCTTAGCTGTTTTGTTCTATTATTTTGAAACGCGAAATATTGAAAAACTGACATTGCAATTGATATGAAAAAAATGTTTCTATCGTAAAACAAATATTTCAGTTAGTTTTGCATGATAGGAATATTTAAGCACCAATTACATCTCACAGATTGTCCTCAATAAGAATGAGAGATTATGATTAAATTACTTCCAAAAATTTTTTAAACACAGCATTTTTTGAGTTTAAGATTACTCAACGAATAATGTTCTATTAAATTGAAACGTTGAATTTCCCAATGTGAAAATAAACTACCCTGTGACAATAAAGTCTGACACATGCAAATATGACAAATGATTAAAAATAGTTGTAATTGTTATTTACATATAAAATATTTCGCCTACACAATGTAAAAGCCGAAAATTATCTCAAACGGAATGATTTTTACAGTTTTATACATATGTTCTATTTTTTTGACCAGCACGAGTATATATATAAAATATAAAGTTATCTTGTCGGCTTCCCAAAGTCAGACTCAAATAGCATTCGAGCTGACAAATCAAACTGTTTCTGACTCGCTAGTTTTCAGTTGTTATTGTTGTATGATCTTATTCACAATATAATGATGTATTTTGCTACAATTTATTTCAACAATAAGCAAGGGAGGATAACTCATAACACATGGGAACCATTTGTATATTAAAGTAAAGTTTCATTAAGTAAAACCGAAAAAAAAAGAAAAAAAAGGAAACATCGTTTTGAATAAGTCACCAAATGGAAATATAGGAAGAGTAATCTCCCTTTGCGCTTATTGTACAAATTTATAGCGATTCCTTGAGTAGGGATTAAATAAAGGTCAGTGATTTTTTTTGTTTTTTTTCCAATACTGGTAATCTGTTGATAGAGACTAAAAACAAAATCAAATTTGAATGATTACAACAAAAAAATGATTGTATTTATGATAAAGTTAATTGTAGTTATGAAGTAACAACCAAATAGCTGCCGAAAAGGAAGATGGTCTCCATTCAAAAAATATTCCGAGCAGGAGTATTAGTATTTTCAAAAAAAATGAATTGGATTAAAATTGTTGCCGTTGTATGGTCACTGAATAAATGAGATCCATCAACTAAAGAGACAAATATAGATTTATTCGCAGGAAAAAGGAATAGCACATTCTTTATATATGGAGTTGAATATGGCAGACAATATGTAGTAGACTTTTTCCTCGAGTTCGTCGACAACTCTACAGCGGACCTGATAGAGAGCGCAGGAACACACATCTTGTCTCTTTGGATTATCGGCTCGAACTAGTTAATCATGCTGATCACGTGATTTGGGTTTGTGCCAAATCACTATTTCTCGCGAGAATCTTGTGCAATGAAGAGTGCACTTCCGGTCATTCATGTAACTGCTACAATTTTTTTTTTCTTTTTAATAACATGCATCAACGTTCAACAAAAACACTAGGCCTTTTGGCTTAGATCAAAGTGTAGTATCTGTTCCGATGGATACTGCACCCCATAGACTGGTATTGTCTTGGCCACTGGGACTTGATTTACGCCGGTCTGTGGAACTGTCCTGTGCAGTTCCTTCTCACCCTTTGAGAAGGGGTTAGTTTATTACTAATCGCCTGAGGCGCCCCATACCGGGGTATGCCGACGGGGCTGCCCAGGCAATTTTTATAAGTGCCAAGTACTCTTCCTCTAGAGTGCGCAATTCTCACCTTCCGACCTTGTGTCACATTCTACTTTGTGGGACGTAGATAAATAGGCACTAGGCAGAATCAAATATCGATTTGCCTGCTACATTGCTATTTAGGTCAAAGTTTGAAAATCACAACTGACTTAAACTTATATATTAGCCTAAACGTAACCGTGACTCTTTGGGTCATAACCACTTTGATTAACTGTGACATATCTGTTAAAGTATTCTTCTTGCAGAGAGAAGGAGAGAGAGAGAGAAGAAGAAAGAGAGAGAGAGAGAGAAGAAGAGAGAGAGAGTGAGAGAGAAGAAGAGAGAGAGAGTGAGAGAGAAGAAGAGAGAGAGAGTGAGAGAGAAGAAGAGAGAGAGAGTGAGAGAGAAGAAGAGAGTGAGAGAGAAGAAGAGAGAGAGAGAGAAGAAGAGAGAGAGAGAGAAGAAGAGAGAGAGAGAGAAGAAGAGAGAGAGAGAGAAGAAGAGAGAGAGAGAGAAGAAGAGAGAGAGAGAGAAGAAGAGAGAGAAGAAGAGAGAGAGAGAGAAGAAGAGAGAGAAGAAGAGAGAGAAGAAGAGAGAGAGAAGAAGAGAGAGAGAGAGAGAAGAGAGAGAGAGAGAAGAAGAGAGAGAGAGAGAAGAGAGAGAGAGAGAGAAGAAGAAGAGAGAGAGAGAGAGAAGAAGAAGAGAGAGAGAGAGAGAGAGAGAAGAAGAGAGAGAGAGAGAGAAGAAGAGAGAGAGAGAGAGAGAAGAAGAGAGAGAGAGAGAGAGAAGAAGAGAGAGAGAGAGAGAGAAGAAGAGAGGGAGAGAGAGAGAAGAAGAGAGAGAGAGAGAAGAAGAAGAGAGAGAGAGAGAAGAAGAAGAGAGAGAGAGAAGAAGAAGAAGAAGAAGGGGAGGAGAGTGAGTGAGTAGGCAGCCACCTTCCCCCCTCTCTCTATGAACTCTTCTTCCTACCCTTATGCCTGTCGATATATCTTTCTTTCTCGCTAGCTAAGATATATTAGTTTTCATTTAAATTATCCCCTTTCAAAATTAATGAACATAATATTTTAAGAAAGGTGTTGGTAATTTATCCCTTTTTTATTAAACCACTAATTATTGTTAATATCGGCAAAACTATTACATATATATAGGAAAAATATGACTATAAAATTACAAATGAATAACACCAAACATTACTTAATTATAAACTGTTTTTTAAAAACTAGTTATGCAAAGTAGGCATAAACATAACTATTTTTTTACCTTTACTCTCTACTATATATACAGTATTAAAATTAACTTGTATTAGTGGTTTAAATGACAGTGGGCCGTTTTGATAGTAATATAGGTGTGATAGATGAAAAAAAAAAAACTTTCGCATTTATATTTTAGATAGATGATTTTTCAATTAAAAAGAAAAATATATACTGAAAAATAAAAAGTAAATAATTGAAATATAAATAAATAAAAAATATATATATTATTGTTGTAAACCATATAATTTAGGTTATAATAATTAATAACTCGTAAAACAAAATGGATGACTTTTCAACAGAAAGGTTTAACATATTTATTAAAAGTGAAATTAGAATGAAATGAGTTATTTAGCCGCTGTAACGCGAGATGAAATATGAGACAGTCTGATCCGTGTCAATGTTTACTTTTCACTCTGGCAAGCCACTCGACAAGGGGCGATAACTCTGAAATGGTCCAAGGGACATAACTGCGTTTTCTTTAGTTATCCTAACAATTATTAAAACTAACAGTTAATCGATCACCATACAATACCTATCATTTATCCAATATTACACACATATTTTTGAACACCACATTTATATACATAACATAGCTTTAAAACTAATTAATTTTTATTCTCTGCGGGACTGGTTTGCTCCTACGCTGTCTTCTGGCATCCATTTTGGCAGATTCTCTGCACAGACGGAGTTTTCCTCTGGTGTTTATTATTTTTGACAAAGGGAAGTTTCTTTTCCCGAAATATTAAATAAATGATTTTTATAATCATCTGGACATCACGCAAACAGTTAACACCACACTTGCTGTTATGTAAGATTTTAAGAAAAAATAAATAGTAGGTCACATTTCGAATTCGATTTATTAGTTTTGTTCCTTCCGGCTTACATCTTACCCGGAATTTGCATTGCCCACATCCTTTTAAAAACATACTACTATATATATATATTAATTACTTGTTTTCATTGATTTATAATAGTGGCCAACTACTTTATAAAACGAAGTAGTAGTCAAAGTACAACTGCCAGCCATGTTATATTTTAGTATCAGCCATCTTTGATTCTTGTGACGTCATCCTGATTAGCAAATGTCAAAGTGATTTTGAAACACTAACATAATTACAACCAGTTATCAAATGCAGGGCTCTGACAATGACGTATTTAAATGATTAACAAACGCACTCGGAGAACAGACTTCCACCTCTGTCCACCAACTTGACATGTAACATTTTCACAAAATTTACATTGATTGATAAAGATGTGTGAAATGGGGGTTATTCAAACTTGCTAAAGCATTTTTCTGATTGTTAATCTACTGCAGGTTATAATGTTGGCTTGATAACGAACTGTAACTCGGAAGGTTTAACATGAAGAGCTAAACAAACTTTCGATATTTTCAATAAATTTAAAATATTAGTTTTTGAAAGCAAAAAATCTGTATAAAGTAACATATTGAAAAAAAAAAATAATGCCCGTCCTGTGTGTAGAGCATCTAGCAAGCAAATGATGACGATATCTGGTCTTAATTCTCGACCGCGTATGGTGTGAGAGTTCCCAACCAAGTTCGCACGATTTTGGAGTCTATGCTTCTTTTACCACATTGGCCTAGTTTTATCCCAAGGGAAATGGTTCCACCACTCTTATTTCTGTGGCAAGATCATATTAGAAGCGTACAGAATCAAAAGAGTCCAATAGCAATGAAATGCTTTATCTTAGATTGGGTAGAACATGTCACGTTATTGTGGTTAAGTGCCATTTGAGTTATCCCCCCTTTGCAAATTGGCTGTTTGGAGTCTCTAACCACTAGATGGCTCTGGTGGGGAGCAATTTGTATAGTGGTGGATTTAACAGTATAAAAACTGTACTCTTTTTTGAAGAGTCGTCGATGCTCAGTGAGCAAAGTGAAGTGGAGAGAGAAAGAGGTACAGAAGGCAGTTGGTGGAGAATTCATAGATTTTTTATTCATCAAGTACTTTCCTTTTACGGATAGACCAGAAGCTATTTTGGCCCGAGTTATTTTGACAGTCATCCTTCTAATGTCACCAGAGTCGATAAAACTAAGTCAAAACATTTTAATCTTGTCCTACTGCCATAAATTCAGACTCTAAAATTAACAAGAACTTAAATTTTTTGGAATTTTTTTTAGATAAGGATAGATAATTTGTATCATTTGGATTATTCGGACTACTGTTCTCATCTTGGATGTTATTCTCACAACGTTTCGCCTGATGGTAACATTTAATGCTGCTAAGACAAAATTCCTTTCCTTGAACAACTACAAGAAACCTCTTCAACCACCGATTGCCATGGCAAATAACCCCCTACCTGAGAGTCTAACGTTTTAACTCCTCGACCTAACATTTATAGGCCACACGAATTGGAACAAATAAATAGAAGACATTGCCAAGGCTGCTGCAAAGAAAGTGGGTTCTCTCTACCGTGCTAGAAAACTTCTAACACCTGACAATATCCTATATCTCTACAAAGCCAGTATCCGCCCATGCATGGCGTATTGTTGTCACATCTGGGCTGGTGCACTAACCACTAGTCTCCCCCTCTTAGACAAGGCCCAAAAAAGAGTCTAATTTGATAGGTCCCTCACTATCCATCAAGCATCAACCCCATCGCCGCAATGTGGCATCCTTGTCGAGCCGCCCACTTAAAGAATCAAACTGACCATTTAAGCCATCGTTTCAAATCCTCTCGTGATGTTCATCGCCAACTGACAATCTCATTAACCCTTATCCAGGTATTTTTTTTTTACTAAAGTCAAAAAAAAAAAAAGAAAAAAAAAAGACAGTAAAAAAAACAAATAGTTAACAAATAAATGTTACCAAAGGCAAGATAAGTTACTCTTCTACCTACTTGGATCAGTTTATTTGTGTTTTAACTTATCTTAAAGCGTTGTTTTGTTTAAAAAAAATATAGTGTCGACTCTGTTCAGTTAGAACGTAAAAAGAAAATGTGACACCGATATGGCCTGCATGAGGACCGTGATAATCGCTCAAAAATCAAAAATTAAACAAAATAATGGAAGAACATTACATTTTCGCACACCTGGTGACATTTATTGGATGTGTTTCTACAAGTATTTTGTTTAATTTTCGATTCTTAAGCGATTATCAGGGGTTCTCGAGCAGGGCTTATTGACGCCATCTTTTTTTTTCGTTCTAACTGAACAGGGTTGACACTAAGTTTGCTTTTAACAAAAAAAACACTTTAAGATGAGTTAAAACACAAATAAACTGATCCAGATTAGTAGAAGAGTAACTTATCTTGCCTTTGGTAACATTTAATTGTTGCATATTTGTTTTGGTTTTTGCCAACACCCCCCCCCCCACCTCCCCACCCCCCATAAAAAAACTTTTTTGTTGACTTCAGTAAAAAAAATACCCTCTTATCCTCGAGTGGTCTTTGTGCCTTGATAAGTATTGACACATTAGTAAAAAAAATTTTTAAAATAAACAATAAAAAATTTTTTAAAAATCTCTTCAAATTCAAATTAAATCTACAAATCACATACCTGAAAACAGAACTGAACAATAATAAATCCCTTGACTAGTTCCTGCTATGTTATATGATTAGTTTAAAAAAAAAAAAAAAAAGAAAAAAAACTGACATTTCTTTCCTCTTGCAGAGTGCAGCCCCTGTGTGGTGGTTAGGTCACACGGGAACCAATTAGCCTCCAGAGTGTACTAATTTCGACTGAAATATTGAGGGACCACCTCCAGATCAGATTTACACAGCAGTCACAGAGAGCTTCCCGGCAGTTACGAAGAAAGACGCCCTCTCTCCTGCCTCTGTCAACTGGACAGCCAAGCGAGGCTATCTTCATTTGAAGATATACCGCTTTAAAAAAAAAAATTACTTTTGGCAGTCGAACTTTATTACTTTAATTCCTTTCTTCAATGTCTAAACTGCTGGCAACCTACACCCAACGGTGTAGATGGCTTAAATAAATACATATCGTTGTTGTTTATAAAAAAAGGCTTTGTTTTTCTTTCATCTGACGATCCTTTTTGTTACAAATATTATAGGAGTTGGTTTTACAGTCCACGCGAAGACCAAGCCTCTATAATCTATAAGCTCAACTTTAGTGTAATAATAGATTCCATTTACCCCCCCCCCCCCCCCACTTTCCTTGTTTTTTTTTTATGGGTTACATCAACTTTGGAGTTATCTGGAAAGATCACAATTTGTGACAAATAAATGGACTAAATATAAAACTCAAATTATTTCTCGACTCATTCGTCTTCTGAATGTTTACAAATTAATGATAAATCATTAATTTGTTTAATGTTGCAACAAGTTCCCACTTCAACGAATGAAAATGATTGTCATAAAAAGAAAAACAATCCATTTCAATAAACAACGTTTGTTTACTCAAGTTGGCCGATGGCAGTTATTTGTTTGTTTACTTTTACGTCATTAATAAAATTAAATAATTGCCAACCTCGGGATAGTCATTGTCAGGATCCGCGAACCTAAAATTAGCTGACAATACGGTTTTACAAAAAAAAAAAAAAGGAAAAAAAAAAAAAAAAAAAAAAAAAAAGAAAGAAAAGAAAAAAGTGAAAAAAGAAAGAAAAGAAAAAAGTGAAAAAAGAAAAGAGAAAAAGAAAGAAAAAAAAAGAGAAAAAAAAAGAAAAAGAAAAAAGAAGCACTTTCTAAAAGTTCACTTTCTACCAGCTGCACTTACCCGGCGTTGCCCGGGAGACTTTTTACTTTCATTTTTGTTTCACTTTTAAATATATATATATATATATATATATATATTATTAAAAATAACCGACAACTCATGTCTGGATATTTTTGTATGGATCCCTTCCATTTTCCGGATTAAAATCCTAATCTCGGATGAGAATTGGCTGATGAAACTGCCGTAATTTTCTTTTGGGTCCAGAGTACTTTCTGACCCAATTCTCATTCCTCTGTCAACTGGACAGCCAAGCTAGGCTATCTTCACTTGAAGATATACCGCTCTAAAAAATTACTTTTGACAACCGAACTTGATTATTTTAATTCGGAAAATGGAAGGGACTCATACAAAAATATCCAGACATGAGTTGTCGGTTATTTTTAATAATACATGCCTTAGAGAAAAATTGCTGCCTCGATACACACACACACATATATATATATATATATATATATATATATATATATATTCCATTTTTTTTTTTTACCAAATTTCTTTTTTTTAATAGGATTTTTAAAGTTAAATCTAATTATTACAGTATCGTTTTGTTAATTTCATTACAACTCATCAAGTGACCCATCTCTTACTAACTTTCTATCTATCAATTTCACATTAACTGACTGTGTGGTTTTGACACCGCCCATCTCTGACTTTCTTGCTAAATCATTTATCAAAATAAATAATAAAATAAACAAATAAACATATACAGGTAGGTAGAATAATAATTTATGTTGCCTTTGGTAACATTTATTTGTTGCTTATTTTTTTCTTTATATATAACTTATATATAACTTAAGGAAAATTTCAATTACTTAAATCGAGGGCAGACTTAGTAATGTTGGGAAAATTCATCAACATTAATTCTATTATGAAAAGTAAGCAGATATTTCTTTAACCGACACAATAAGCAGGTCGATTTTTTTTATTTCTTTAACCGACACAACTGATTAATTGAACCAAATTGTTAAAATAAAATTTTGATGAAAGTTAAACGTAATTATTACAGTATCGTTTGGTCATTAAATTATTAATTGAACCAAATTGTTATAAAACTATAACTAATTGTTGTTCTAATCTCTATAAAAAAATTTTAATGATGCAAAAAAAACTTCCAATCTTTTAATTAAATGACGATTTGCTAAAATTTATAGGAGCTTGGCCTTCGTATGAACTGTAAGACCAACTCTTATAATATTTGTAACAAAAGGGTCATCAAATAAATCCTATTCAGAAGTTTAAACGCTTCCAAATTCCTTTCAATTTTAAAAAGGTCACGTATAATTCATTCTTATTTTTTTTCATTATTAATTAGACATTAAACTGGCTGATTAATTTAATAAAAACGAAAATGCATTCTGGTGGATTTAATTTCGTAGTTAAATTATTTTTTTTAAAAAATAGGATTTTTAATAAGTTTGTTTTAGAACTATTGTATTTTTGATTTCAGTAAATAATCAATCAATCTTATATATGAAGTAGAGCGAGATTTTCCGCTCTACCGTTGATATAGCTTTCTCTTTGAGTACTATTTTTCAAAAGAAGGGTAGGAGTTACTCCTACAGCCACATACACTAGTAAATCCTCATACTTCACCCCATTAAATCGTAGAAAATATGAAATAAATCTAATTAGTGTAAATTTTCGTATTACACTGTGCGTTACATAACTTCGTATTAGTCACTATTCCGACTAGCGATTAAACGGCTAATAAAAAGCAAACAAAATCTCGTTTAAAAATCATATAAAAAAAACAAACCCAAATCTTCTTTCCGAGGTGATTCTTAGAATATACATATCAAAACGGACTCAATATTTATTTAAACAAAAACTTAACATAATGCACTTTTTTTCGCTTTTTTTTGTAACACATGAGTGCTTCGGTTTTCAATATATAATTACTGCCATGTTTGTCATTTGCCTATTGTAAAACAAACTATAACCAACACTTAAAACGGACCAAGAAATTTTTTTCTCCGTTTTCTCTGTATAATTATATCGATTTAGCAGAGCATGTTGTAATCTACTACAAACGTTCAATTGATTTACATATTCGAGAATATGTACATATACTTCCCGACATTGTTTACTTTCAGTTATCATAGATTAAAAAGTCATTGAAAACAAGTATAAAATTAAATGTCTTAAAAATAAACGACATTCGGAAAATATTTGTTAAAAAAAATTTTTTTTAATAAAAAATTTTTTTTAAACACTATTAAAAAGCACAATAGTTTTCCCGGGGGAGGAGGGGGGGGGGCAGTTGAAATTAATTCATATACGCCTTTTTAAAGAATCAAATCTCCAGGATATAGTTCAAAGCTGCAGTTCAAGTTATGCTCAATGATCAATAGTTTATATCACTCAGAGCTTTATGTATAAATAGTGTATATCTCAAAAGTTCAAAATATAATTAATTATGATTTCAAATATCTGAAACATGATCCGGGAATCAAGACTCACCAAGTTATTTTCTATATACACACGTTTGTAAAAAAATATTTTTATAAGTAAAGTTCCATTGATTAAGTAGTTGTTGCCCTAAAAATCAACCAAAAGCCGCAATCAATATTTGCTCCTATTATTTAATAATCAGTAATCGCCGGAGGAGGGAGTGGAGGGGGAGGGAGTGGAGGGGGGGAGCACATGATTTTGTTTCCGTTTTGTTCACTTAAAACAGCTGGTTTTGTAATTATTATTCCATCACGTGGAGAAGAAATGCGTTGTTAGAAATAAAAAAAAAGAAAAGAATTGATTCACATTTTTCGTTTTTAAATTGTGTAGACAAGTTTGAATTATTGTTTTTTTAGATTTATATAAAATTTATTCAACATAAAGTGCAACCCTTACCTAAGTTAATTTACAAATAATAGGAACATAGGTACTTATATCGATCTTGACCCAGTTTCCGTGAGTTTCTTGTCGGAAGCGTTCGGTTATCCTACGCAAACGCCCGAGAGATGACGAGCCGATTTGTACCAGACGACAATTTTGATACGGTGCTGCGTCCTATGATTATAATGTTTTGCTTGTTTTTTTTGTTTTTGTTTTTGTTGTTGTTAGGGTTTAGGGTTAAAAATATTTATTTGATAACAGTAATTTCGCTCTGTTTTGCTTGTTTTATTTGTTTTGTTGTTTAAAAAATTTCTTGCAAATATAACTAAAAATTATAGGACGCAGCAACGTATCAAAATAAAAAAAAATATTTATTTGCTAACAGTAACTTCGCTATGTTTTGCTTGTTTTTTTTGTTGTTTTTTTTTTCTTTTAGAAAATTCTTGAAAATATAACTTAAAATCATAGGACGCAGCACCGTATCAAAATTGTCGTCTGGTACAAATCGGCTCGTCATCTCTCGGGCGTTTGCGTAGGATAGCCGAATGCTTCCGACAAGAAACTTGCGAAAACTGGGTCAAGATCGATATAAGTACCGGAACATATATTATTCCAAAAACATGGGAACGGAAAATGGGAAAAGTTTAAGAAGACTTGGCAAAAAGAATGGCAAGCCGAAATACACGAGAAAAACTCACATGAAGAATGGTAACAAACAGCGGTAATTCAGGTTTGTGTCAATTACCGACTTTTCTGCTTTAGACTGCCGAGGAGAATAAAGTTAAAAAAATTTTTTAAAAAGGCATTCTGGATCTAGAACATATATTAATTGTATTTTATTTACCTCCTCTCCAGGATGTTAGACACAAGGTCAGTTGTGGGTTTTGATGAAAGTGTTTCTGTAGAACGAACTGGACTTGAACCCGGCACGCCTAGGTCTTCAGTCTGCATCATTAACCACTCAGCCACCATGCCCCCCCCCCCCCACCAAGATATATTAATAGTATTATGCCTACACAATTCCTGGTTTTTTTTTACCCATGAGACATCAGGTCATCACTTAGCAAAACCTGAAGGGATCACTACTCAAGGTCATCAGGAGCGATCTACTTTGGACCAGATCTAAGTTATCTCTCCTGAATTAAGTTGGGCAACAAGACGTCAAAAATAAACTCTTTTCCACCCGTGTGGAAAAATCGAAACACGGATTTCTTTTTTATGGCTTGGACGCCCAAGCAAGAAAAATCGAAACACGGATTTCTTTTTTTTCTTTTTTTTTAGCTTGGATGCCCAAGCAATCAGACGCGGTCCGAGTGGCTGCTATTTTGGTCGCAGTTATAGACTCCCAAAACATTAACAAATAGTAATTTGCTTTCATTTATACATTTCCCATGCATATCTCTATTTGTTGACCCTGGTAATACACGTTTTTTATCAATTGTGTTGGGGCATTAATGTAGTCTTTCTTTTAGGAACTACGTCTGTGATTTTCTATCCGTTATGTATCATGTTTTGCATATCTCTCCTACACTTGTCTACAACAAACTATGTTAGAATAAATGTATATACATATATATAATATGAGGATAAAATACACGATATATCATAAAATGAAATGCCGTGGAGACAAGATGTATGAAAATAACAAAAAGGAAAAAACAAATTAAACACAGGAAGAAATCATCAAAAACAAGAGATTTACCGGTTTCGTTCGGATCAATGAATGTCTTCAGAAAAAGTGAAGATTTTAGATTTATTGAAAAACGGCAAAAACATAGGGAAGAAAGAAGATGCACAACGAGATGTTTTTGGCACGTGCGTAACTATTTGAAAAACTTATGCAACGCGTGCAACAAACAACCCCGAATGGCCGAAAATTTCTCAGTCTATAGAAAACCCAACGAATAAAAATGATCTGATACATTTCTGCTTCGACCACAACAACAGAATTAAATCCTAAACGATCATAGGCTCGTCGTTCAAAGCTCTTCGAATTTGCAGCCCCGCTTACGTCTGCAATAAAGAAACCTATATCCAGAACACTTACAAAGCTTTAAAATATCCTCCATGTTTCATCCATAACGCTAAACGCAAAGCCTTTAATATCAACAACAACCCCTCATAACAACGCAACCAGCACAAATAACACCGACAAGATTGATAAAAATAAATCTTACATAATTCTTCCCAAATATTTTTCTTTACACAAACTCAAATCTGAGATAAAAATATTGACATTTATTTCTAAAACAATTAAGGATTTACTCAACACCAAACCCCGTCCCCACCTACCCCCTAAGGGCACTTCTTCCATAAACAGCATTTACAAAATAAAATGTGCCTCATGTCTGATGTTTTATATCGGCAAAACTGACAGAAATATAAAATACCGCATTTACAAACACAAACAAGACCTCAAACACAACAATCTCACTAACACATTAGTCATACACATGAACACCTTTAACCACAATTTTGACTTTAAAAACTGCATCCTCCTCAAGACTGAATCCTCTCTTCAGCACCGCAATTGCATCGGAAGTGCTGTAATCCTTCTCTCATCACCATCTAACATAAACCTTAGGTCCGGATTTTATTCCTTAACCAAACATCTGGCAAAAACCGCACTCAAATAATGCAATATACCTCGTCACTGCATAACAAACTCCGATCCCGGTAAAAGTACCACTTATTTATATTTTTTTTTTTTTACTACATTTCATTCATGTTTCCATTTGTTTCTTTTCCTTTTCCTCTCCCCCCCCCCCCGAACCATGAGTCGGCTGACACAGCATGGCTTAATCGCCAATCATCATATTTACGATAAATGTCATTCTAAGGCAGAAAAGGAAAATATTACATTGAGGATTATTGCTGAATAATCATTCTTTTGTACACGTTCCGTCCGTGAAGGGGGTTGGGAATTTGCAATTAACGCACACAATTTCTTGCTTATTTAGCAAAACATACACAACATCTACATATTCTATTTCTTCTAAACTTACTTTCTGAAAAGAAGTTATTTATTCACGTTAAAACACCATACTGAATAACTTACATTAAAATACATAACTACAAACATAAATCTTTCTTGCAAATTCATACTATCGCGAATATCAATACATTCACCAGCAACAGAATAGAAGATTAACAGAATACCTTTAACAACACACTTTATTGCTTATTCATAAAAACTTAACATCTTCGTATTTAATTTCTTACAATAATATTATTAAAAGTAATGTTCATTTGATGCATATAGTTTTCTTTGTAGAAAAGTTCAGTGAAAAATGTTATGAGCGTTAAAATGAAAACGTGTATACGTTTGTTTACAATCATCGTAAATCAGCAGACGACATTGAAGGGAATTCAAGCAGTGTGTGTGTGTGTGTGTGTGTGTGGCCTTTAGTGTGCATATGTGTATGACAGTGTGTGTTTGAGTGAGTTGAGAATTGTAGCAAGAAATGGGGAGAGAAAACGGAGTGTAACATTGAATGTTAGCACTGTCTTAAAATTTTTGTCTCAAATATTTATTGAATGAAAAAATCTAAACTTATGTGGAGTTGAGGTGAATTCAAAAAAATCCTTATTGGTTCAAAATATTTTAATTTGTTTTTATTAATTCGGGTGGATGCGTGCGCAAAGCCGTTTGCGCAGAAACGATTTTGAGCACCGAAGGGTAAACTTCGCCGCTACAAGTTTTGTTTTTTATAGCTGTATTTGATACCGATCAAATACACCAGCACCCTACACTTTAACGTTAATTCTATTTTGAAAAGTAAAAAAAAGAAAAAAAAAATCCAATATATATATTATATATATATATAGACACACATACATATTGTAAAATCGACAAATATTTAAATCAAGGTCAGGTTTTAATATTAGGTAAATCCATTTCCACAAAAGGGACACTCCAGATTGGAACAAAAATTTTAATTGCCGCAGTCTAGAAGGATTTCTTCTTCACTGACCGAGGAGAGAAAAGATTAAGTATAGTATCAGAACAGATACTACACTTTAACGTTAATTCTATTTTGAAAAATTAAAAATTAAAATAAACCGAAAAGAAAAATATATTTAAATCGAAGAGTTAGAAAAAAGGTTGGTTTTTAATGTGGAGAAAATCCACCAACGTTAATTCTATTTTGAAAACTAACAAATTTTTTTTTTAAATTAACCGAAAAGAAAAAAAATATTGTAAAATCGGCCAATATTCAGAAGAGACTTAAGAATTAGTACCATTTTTTTTTTTTTTAATATTGAAAGCAGACGATTCTCTTTATTTTTAAATGGTTGCGATTGATTGGTTAATTAGAGTCACGTGAGACAAATCTTTGATTGTGATTGGTGGCGGACAGAAGCGGGCATAAAATAGGCTTCCCTTAAGTGTTATTTTTGTGCTTCTACACAATACGAATTAAACCGACTTTTGCCGAACTAAACCGAAAACTTAGGTTAGGGTTAAAGTTTTAAAAATTATTTAAAAAAAAACAAAAACAGTTTGATTCGTATTGTGTAGATACCGTTATTTCTTATCTAAATTTTTTTTTTTTAAAACTTTAAAAGTTAAACAAGTGACACGCAATATAAAACCTATATAAAAAATAGGATTTAAAAAATTCACTTTTACTTTATTAAACAAAGGAAGAAAAAAAACTTCAACAATTTCACAAGTAAACAAAAGTGTTAAATAAATGAAAATTATTTATGTCAGGTGGTTTGTTTGTTAAACTTAAGATGACACAAAGTGGGGGATCATTTTGCATCTAAGTTGTTTTAAACTGATGCCCCCAAATTACGGGCATCTGTTCGAGCGAGATGTTGAAAAGAAGACGTTGCCCATTGTTAAGCATCTATTATGTAAATCTATTGTTTTGTGTCTGCTTCAGCTTTCGTAACATTTAACATTAAAAATCGATCATAACTTGAAAAATTGTTAAATATTACAAAAAATGATTTTTAAATGGTTTGGGCCAAAAACAAAAAAGAATTTTTAAAAAAAAAAGCATTTTTTTTTAATCTCAAAACTTTTAAAGTTTATAGAAATTTTTAAAAAATTACTTAATACAATTTATTTATTAATTTATTTTCTTTGCTTAAACCATGTTTTAGTAATAAAAAAAACAACAAAAAAACTAACATTAAAAAGGTACTTTATGGACCGGGCTGAAATAATAACGTTATTATTTAGAAAGCCATTCTTAACACGAGGAGGTGGAGGGATTTATTAACTATTCTGTACTTTCAGTGAAACAATTGTATACACAAAAGATACCGTAAAAAATTGAATTTAACTCGAAAATCCTTTCTTAAAAAAATAGCCCGGTTCGTAAACTGCATAAGCACCCATTCAAAAATAAAAATAAAAAGTTATAGCCAGTTTGATCGTACACGCGAAACGCCGAAATTAAAAGTCGCCAGGAAAAAATAGTCACCATCTTCATAAACCAGTCCAAAGGTGATAACTCAAGTTCATAATTTTTGTGGTACTTCTACAGAATTTGAACCGAACTCGGTTTTTTTTTTTTTAATATAATTCTTTTTAAACCTAACCCAACCCTTAACAAACGCTAACCTAAGTTTTAGGTTTAGTTAGACAAACATCGGTTTGGTTTGGTTTAAATCATGTATAAGCACCATTTTTGTAGTTAATAAATAAATAAATAATTTTTTTTTAAAATAGTACTTCTTTACATTGGGACCCGCGCTAACTTTAACCCTAACCCTACTGCTAACCCTACCCCCCACTTTGCCCTGACGACGAGGTCAAAGTTAGTACGGGTCCCAATGTAAAAAAAAAAAGCACCCCCAAAATAATAAAATAAACTTAACAGTTTCCATTTTTTTTCTTTTAAATAATATTTAACTTAAACACATGAAAGCAACATGAATTGAAAAAAAAAACAAAAACAAACAAACGTTTGCTGGGGTCCATAAAGTACTTTTTAAACTACTGGACCTGCTTAAAAGTTAACTTTGTTTTCATTTCATAAAGATTATAATTAAATATATAAAAAAATAATTAAAAGTCATCTAAATTAACATTCATTCATAAATTAAGTTTTCGTTTTGAAAATACAGACAATATAAATAAACCACAAACCTGGTACATTCCTCTTCGTTGCGTCTGCAATACGTGGAACACTTTTATTTTGGTCGTCCATCTTAAAGACTTTTTTCTTCCTTCCTTCTATAGTTTTTTTTTTTTTTTTTCTAATTATTATTTTTATCTTTTTCTTCCTACTTAAAACTGCTTCAATCTCAAAATATAATTATTCACTCTTTTTTTTTTTTTCTGGCTCTTTATTTTCACATAAACAACGGTTTTCTCTAATATTTCAAACCCGGACAGAAAACAGGTCCCTTCTTTTTTGGTTCAGTTTAGCAACTCGGCCAGTAGCAGGAAAATCGGTGTTGTTTACTACAAGTCAAATACCAACCAACTCTGCCTCTGTCTTCTGTAGTGACTATTTTTTTTTTTTTTATGGGCAAATTAATAGTTGGTTTCGTGTACCTCCAAGAACGCCTTCTTATAAATATTGGTCCACTTCTAAAAATAGGAATCTATATACTCTATCTCCTCCTCCGGGGATGGACGGAATAGATAATAAACTGTTCCACTTCCTCTCGTGTGAGAACAGACGCAAGTGAGAATCCTTGAATGACACGAACACGAGCAGTCAAGGATGTTTGACATTCACAAAATTACTACAAACTACGAAACGACAACACAGAAACACGTGGGAAGAAGAAGAAGAAGAAGAAAACGCAACAAATAAAAACGGTAAAAATGCAGAATAGTTAACAGTCAAGAAATCGTAAACAAAAAACAACAACAACAAATAACTTATACAAAACTAGCTAGAATTAATTATCTACCGACCTGTATACTTTTAACGTGCTCAAACAGTTTGTCTTCTTTTTCTTTGCGTTAGACCCGAGCTACGACGGGGCTCGCAATAATGGACTTTTGCCTCTGCCGAAAATGTTCGCGATTTTTTATTTTTTTCTTCTTCTTTTTACTGTTTATAAGCTTATTTTATTTTTTATTTCAGAATTTGTTTTCGATGTTCATGTGGATTATTGCCACACTAAAACCAAAATTACTGATCATGTATGTAAGATCTTATTTCGATTAAACGCATGCTAAAAAGATATTTTTAAAAAATTATTCTCGGTAATCCAGTGAGTATTGATTTACTCCTCTCCAGGAGTTAGGCACAAGGCCAGTTTTTATCTTACTCCCACAAGTAAGATATGACCCAAGGTCGGGTCGGGAAAGTGGGGTTTAAAAATTGCCTGGGCAGCCCCGTCGGCATTCCCCGGTAGGGGCGCCTCAGGCAGTAAGCAATAAAACTTACTTCTCCCCAAAGAGGGGAGGCGAAGCCTGGGAGGGTGGACCTCCTAGAACATTTGTTTTTGTAAACTTTACCGTTTAGGGGAGTGCGTCCACCCGAACTCCCCACCCCCACCCCTTAAAAAAAAAAACTTCTAATCTCATAAACAAATGATTATGAATTTTGGAATATATATTCTAGAAAATACGGTGAGTAACATGGGCACATTATTTATTTATTTTAATTTTATTTTTTTGTAAATGTTAGGGTGGGCATGTATATAAAGTTATTTTTTATGAACGTTCATTATGAATTTTGAAATATATATGCTCGGCAACACAGTGAGTAACATGGGCACATTATTTTTGTTGTTGTTGTAAACTTTACGATTTAGTGGGTGCGTCCACCCGAATTTGCACCCACCCCCAAAAAAACTTTTAAAATAAGTTACATACAAAACATCTAGAGAAAAAAAATTGCTCTACATCAAATTTAGAGTTATATTAAGTGATACGTGTGCACATGAGCATCAAAAATATGTATGTGATTGGTAAAATCCTAAACTATTGAATTTATCATTATTAATTATAGAATATGTATTCTAGGCAGCAGTAGCCCCTTACGTCTACAGTGGTGGCTTGCCTTGTTTGGGGTGAACTATGTTAAAAAAAAAAAACACATGAAAGAATTCGGATAAAAACTAAACCGAGGCTAGAGGTAGCCGGCAGCCAATCAAAATACTTATTGGCTATGACGAAAGGATTTGTTTTGGGCAAAGCCAGGTAACCATGCTTGATTATAAAGAGTTGCAACTTGCGACTTTAGCAGTTTGAAGTTGTGTTACAGAGTGAGTTAGCAGTTTGAAGTTGCGTTACAGAGTGAGTTAGCAGTTTGAAGTTGTGTTACAGAGTGAGTTAGCAGTTTGAAGTTGTGTTACAGAGTGAGTTAGCAGTTTGAAGTTGCGTTACAGAGTGAGTTAGCAGTTTGAAGTTGCGTTACAGAGTGAGTTAGCAGTTTGAAGTTGCGTTACAGAGTGAGTTAGCAGTTTGAAGTTGTGTTACAGAGTGAGTTAGCAGTTTGAAGTTGCGTTACAGAGTGAGTTAGCAGTTTGAAGTTGCGTTACAGAGTGAGTTAGCAGTTTGCTCAGAGCAACCAGCCTGACTGTGAAGCGAACCCCCCTTTTTCTTGTCGCATTTACAACTTTTAAACGGAATAGAAGTCTGTGTCATGTTGAAAACCCATTGTAGTCGAAGGAAGTTGCAAAACTAGTAATAATATAACCAGCGTCTATGAAGCATAAACAAAGCCTTGTTTGTACCTATTAAGAAACTCCTGTAAATACTAAAGAATTTTTTTTTTTATCAGAAATGCAGAGCAAGACCTTTGTTGTGTTTCTTTGATTTTGTGCCAACTCTGCTGATTTCAGCTGCATGCCTACTACCCTAGATTCACTTGCCTTATCCATATATGTGTTCAGAGATAGAAGACTTTGAAAAGATAAAAATGAAAATTAAATAAAATGCAAAGGTAGCCATATTCTTGTGTTGTAAATCTTACCAACAGCTGGGCAATAACAAACGCCATGCTTGACAAGCTGGATGCGTGCCACCGCAGACAACCCCGTTCCATCACAGGTCACTGCTGGCCGAAAAAACTTATCAGCAACCAGGCACTATACGAGCTGTGCAACGAAAAAACCCTCTCCACAAATGTCGCAGAACAAAGATGGTCTATGTTAGGCCATGTCCTATGAATGGACCCTGACACTCCCGCACAGAGAGCACTAGACTTTGCCGTTACTGGCTCGCAAGCCTACCAACCGCGACTAGGACGGCACTGCACACATCTGCTGGGCACACTACGTACTGACCTCAAGCAGGCGGGACTAGGACCACTACGTACAGCGAAACAACTTCATTGCCTACGACAACTTGCGCATGACAAGGCCAGATGGCTTGGGACTAGCATGGAGGACTGATTGCAGCTACGGGATGTCATTTGACTACCGTAGCCGCAGAACACAGTTTTAATAAAAAATAAACCTTACCACAGCAGAACAAACAGTTATTCAGTTTAAGGCCCAAAGGCCTATCTGTTTCTCAGACCAAGCAGAAACCAACTTACCTCCCTTGACGACGTCCAAAAACATGGTCGGTAGCGACTAAAACTTTTACTTAACATAAAAATTTCAAGACTTTAAAAAGTAAATTACAATTTTATTTCAACACCAAAAATGCAATTTTAAGATCAATGATCACTTTTATACAAACGAAAACAAACGGAATAGGCGACATTTTGAGATTCAACTTTTTTAGGCGATTACGTGTGAACACCCTCTAAAACTTAGAATTTAGAGTGAGGGATCAGTTTTGCATATAAATTTAATGTAAAAAGATTCTCCATTTCCGGGTAATTCTAGCGTTTTAGAGCAGTTGACTATTTTTTATTTTTTTTGCTATGGGAGATAAATTCTGTGCTTTTTTTTTGTTGGTGAGGGAGGTTGCTTTTTTAGCAGATTACGTTTGGTTTAACAACCTTGCCGGTCGGACTTAGGGTTAGTGGTAAAACAATTTAGTAAAATGCCCTAAAAAGTAAGAATGGCCCGGAAATGGGGGATCATTTTACGTTAAGTTTATGTATGAAACTGATCCTCCACTCTAAATTCTAAAATAATAGTTTTTTTTTTCTTCTTTCTGCACAGTTTTTCAGAGTGTTCACACATAATCATCTAAAAAGAAAGGAATTTTTCATTTATATATATATATATATATATATATATATATAAGTCAGTTCATATTATATTCCAATAACCATGGTTTTATTTTAATATTTTTATTTTTTCACATTTCCAAAAATCATAACATTTCTGTGAGATATATTTTTTACGGTCCGTTTCATTTGTCTTGTGCCAAACAACGTTTTTATGTCAATATCGTCTCTGCAACATTACAAAATCATCAGAAAAAATTCACAAAGAGTAAAAAGTTCTTGGATTTAAGTGTCTTGAAAAAACCTACACTACAATATATATGTATATATATATATATATATGATAATTTTATTTACACAGACATGTACAAAATCTGCGACACTGGCATGTCGATGATATCGATCAACAGTTACTATAAACTGAGATCTCATCAGGCAGAGTTAGAATCCGATCTTAACCTCAGATCATATATATTGATCGATAACATCGACATGCCAGTGTCGCAGATTTTATACATGTCTGTGTAAATAAAATTATCATATATAAAGCTCTATTTTGATATTGAGCACTTTTTATAAACCCGGTTAAAATTCTCTGGATTACCACCCTGTGGATATTTTTTACCTGGATTATTACCATTATTATTATATATAGTCTAAAGAAGCTTTGAGTTATTTTAAACAAAAAGACAAAAAAAAAAAGGAAAATGCAGTTTAAATTCCCAGAGAAACTAACTAAATCCAAAATAGTGTAGACTTAACATTCGTTGGAAAATTCATAAATAAAATATATAATAGTAAGTAAATAAAATAAAAAAAGGGGATTAAGTATCTACAAATTTACCTTTTTTAAGTGAAATTACAGAATTTTTTCGACTGGGTAAAGTCGCAGTTATTGTCGAAAACGCTTTTGTTTTTTCAGTCTATTTTGGTCTATGTATCCATCTGCCGGTTGAGTGCATATCTTTATTTTCTTTTCTCTTTTCTTTTTTTTTTCATCGCAAATATCTGTTTGTATTTGTTCAAAGTCTGTCTGTGTCTGTCTGTCTATCTTCGTCATGGCGTCCATCTAATCTTTATGTATCACTCTCTCTCTATTTCGGTCAAAGCCAAATTTAATTTAAACACAATCTTAACATTTAACTTCATCGGTTTTCACATAATGGAAAATTGCCATACTTCCACCATCGCCATCGCCACCACCACCGCCATCGCCATCATCATCATCATCATCATCATCATCATCATCATCATCATCATCGTTTTAACGTCAGTCTTACATGCTGGCATGTTTTGAATGGCCTTTAGAAATTGACTTCCAAACTAACCTATCTCTGGCCATATCTTTATTTATTTTATGTATCCTTCTTTCTCTCGAGTCCATTTTTATCACTTCCTCCCATGCTCTCTTTAGCCTTCTCCTATGAACTGAACTTGCTACCTCAACTGTTCTACATCTACTGACCCAAGAACTTTCATCCATTCTTTCAACGTGCCTACACCATCGAAGTCTCCTGTTCTGCACACATCTCCATACACTGTCTAGATTTAATCTTCCTCTGAGGTCATCAGATCTAAGCCTGTACTCACATTACGCATCCATCATATCATTCTTATATCATTTCTCTCCATTTCTTTGGCCTTCCCCTGTGAACTGAACTTGCTGCCATGTAAACATGCACAATCTAGAAGGTGCATAGCTGCATAGGAGCATGCGAATGGCAAACGTTACAGCTGATAGATATTCGGTCAAAGAAAAGGGGGAAGGGAGGGGGGCACAGAACAAATTGAAAATATCTCTGATTGTGAGTTGGACTACACAGAAATTGTCTTTTGTTTGAAATAAAATAAGACAATCAGCTAAATGGATGGGATTTAGCTGATTGTCTTATTTTATTTCAAACAAAAGACAATTTCTGTGTGGTCCAACTCACAATCAGAGATATTTTCAATTTGTTCTGTGAATGGATGGGATTTAGCTGATTGTCTATTTTATTTCAAACAAAAGACAATTTCTGTGTGGTCCAACTCACAATCAGAGATATTTTCAATTTGTTCTGTGAATGGATGGGATTTAGCTGATTGTCTATTTTATTTCAAACAAAAGACAATTTCTGTGTGGTCCAACTCACAATCAGAGATATTTTCAATTTGTTCTGTGAATGGATGGGATTTAGCTGATTGTCTATTTTATTTCAAACAAAAGACAATTTCTGTGTGGTCCAACTCACAATCAGAGATATTTTCAATTTGTTCTGTGAATGGATGGGATTTAGCTGATTGTCTATTTTATTTCAAACAAAAGACAATTTCTGTGTGGTCCAACTCACAATCAGAGATATTTTCAATTTGTTCTGTGAATGGATGGGATTTAGCTGATTGTCTATTTTATTTCAAACAAAAGACAATTTCTGTGTGGTCCAACTCACAATCAGAGATATTTTCAATTTGTTCTGTGAATGGATGGGATTTAGCTGATTGTCTATTTTATTTCAAACAAAAGACAATTTCTGTGTGGTCCAACTCACAATCAGAGATATTTTCAATTTGTTCTGTGAATGGATGGGATTTAGCTGATTGTCTTATTTTATTTCAAACAAAAGACAATTTCTGTGTGGTCCAACTCACAATCAGAGATATTTTCAATTTGTTCTGTGAATGGATGGGATTTAGCTGATTGTCTATTTTATTTCAAACAAAAGACAATTTCTGTGTGGTCCAACTCACAATCAGAGATATTTTCAATTTGTTCTGTGAATGGATGGGATTTAGCTGATTGTCTATTTTATTTCAAACAAAAGACAATTTCTGTGTGGTCCAACTCACAATCAGAGATATTTTCAATTTGTTCTGTGAATGGATGGGATTTAGCTGATTGTCTATTTTATTTCAAACAAAAGACAATTTCTGTGTGGTCCAACTCACAATCAGAGATATTTTCAATTTGTTCTGTGAATGGATGGGATTTAGCTGATTGTCTATTTTATTTCAAACAAAAGACAATTTCTGTGTGGTCCAACTCACAATCAGAGATATTTTCAATTTGTTCTGTGAATGGATGGGATTTAGCTGATTGTCTTATTTTATTTCAAACAAAAGACAATTTCTGTGTGGTCCAACTCACAATCAGAGATATTTTCAATTTGTTCTGTGAATGGATGGGATTTAGCTGATTGTCTTATTTTATTTCAAACAAAAGACAATTTCTGTGTGGTCCAACTCACAATCAGAGATATTTTCAATTTGTTCTGTGAATGGATGGGATTTAGCTGATTGTCTATTTTATTTCAAACAAAAGAAAATTTCTGTGTGGTCCAACTCACAATCAGAGATATTTTCAATTTGTTCTGTGAATGGATGGGATTTAGCTGATTGTCTTATTTTATTTCAAACAAAAGACAATTTCTGTGTGGTCCAACTCACAATCAGAGATATTTTCAATTTGTTCTGTGAATGGATGGGA
The DNA here is from genome assembly GCA_963556195.1 of Sepiola atlantica. NCBI lineage: Eukaryota > Metazoa > Mollusca > Cephalopoda > Sepiida > Sepiolidae > Sepiola > Sepiola atlantica. The sequence continues at coordinate 10,270,971 of OY744543.1, read as the reverse complement.
TTTAGCTGATTGTCTTATTTTATTTCAAACAAAAGACAATTTCTGTGTGGTCCAACTCACAATCAGAGATATTTTCAATTTGTTCTGTGAATGGATGGGATTTAGCTGATTGTCTTATTTTATTTCAAACAAAAGACAATTTCTGTGTGGTCCAACTCACAATCAGAGATATTTTCAATTTGTTCTGTGAATGGATGGGATTTAGCTGATTGTCTTATTTTATTTCAAACAAAAGACAATTTCTGTGTGGTCCAACTCACAATCAGAGATATTTTCAATTTGTTCTGTGAATGGATGGGATTTAGCTGATTGTCTATTTTATTTCAAACAAAAGACAATTTCTGTGTGGTCCAACTCACAATCAGAGATATTTTCAATTTGTTCTGTGAATGGATGGGATTTAGCTGATTGTCTTATTTTATTTCAAACAAAAGACAATTTCTGTGTGGTCCAACTCACAATCAGAGATATTTTCAATTTGTTCTGTGAATGGATGGGATTTAGCTGATTGTCTATTTTATTTCAAACAAAAGACAATTTCTGTGTGGTCCAACTCACAATCAGAGATATTTTCAATTTGTTCTGTGAATGGATGGGATTTAGCTGATTGTCTATTTTATTTCAAACAAAAGACAATTTCTGTGTGGTCCAACTCACAATCAGAGATATTTTCAATTTGTTCTGTGAATGGATGAGATTTAGCTGATTGTCTATTTTATTTCAAACAAAAGACAATTTCTGTGTGGTCCAACTCACAATCAGAGATATTTTCAATTTGTTCTGTGAATGGATGGGATTTAGCTGATTGTCTATTTTATTTCAAACAAAAGACAATTTCTGTGTGGTCCAACTCACAATCAGAGATATTTTCAATTTGTTCTGTGAATGGATGGGATTTAGCTGATTGTCTTATTTTATTTCAAACAAAAGACAATTTCTGTGTGGTCCAACTCACAATCAGAGATATTTTCAATTTGTTCTGTGAATGGATGGGATTTAGCTGATTGTCTTATTTTATTTCAAACAAAAGACAATTTCTGTGTGGTCCAACTCACAATCAGAGATATTTTCAATTTGTTCTGTGAATGGATGGGATTTAGCTGATTGTCTTATTTTATTTCAAACAAAAGACAATTTCTGTGTGGTCCAACTCACAATCAGAGATATTTTCAATTTGTTCTGTGAATGGATGGGATTTAGCTGATTGTCTTATTTTATTTCAAACAAAAGACAATTTCTGTGTGGTCCAACTCACAATCAGAGATATTTTCAATTTGTTCTGTGAATGGATGGGATTTAGCTGATTGTCTTATTTTATTTCAAACAAAAGACAATTTCTGTGTGGTCCAACTCACAATCAGAGATATTTTCAATTTGTTCTGTGAATGGATGGGATTTAGCTGATTGTCTTATTTTATTTCAAACAAAAGACAATTTCTGTGTGGTCCAACTCACAATCAGAGATATTTTCAATTTGTTCTGTGAATGGATGGGATTTAGCTGATTGTCTTATTTTATTTCAAACAAAAGACAATTTCTGTGTGGTCCAACTCACAATCAGAGATATTTTCAATTTGTTCTGTGAATGGATGGGATTTAGCTGATTGTCTTATTTTATTTCAAACAAAAGACAATTTCTGTGTGGTCCAACTCACAATCAGAGATATTTTCAATTTGTTCTGTGAATGGATTTAGCTGATTGTCTTATTTTATTTCAAACAAAAGACAATTTCTGTGTGGTCTAACTCACAATCAGAGATATTTTCAATTTGTTCTGTGAATAGATGAGATTTAGCTGATTGTCTTATTTTATTTCAAACAAAAGACAATTTCTGTGTGGTCCAACTCACAATCAGAGATATTTTCAATTTGTTCTGTGAATGGATGGGATTTAGCTGATTGTCTTATTTTATTTCAAACAAAAGACAATTTCTGTGTGGTCCAACTCACAATCAGAGATATTTTCAATTTGTTCTGTGAATGGATGGGATTTAGCTGATTGTCTTATTTTATTTCAAACAAAAGACAATTTCTGTGTGGTCCAACTCACAATCAGAGATATTTTCAATTTGTTCTGTGAATGGATGGGATTTAGCTGATTGTCTTATTTTATTTCAAACAAAAGACAATTTCTGTGTGGTCCAACTCACAATCAGAGATATTTTCAATTTGTTCTGTGAATGGATGAGATTTAGCTGATTGTCTATTTTATTTCAAACAAAAGACAATTTCTGTGTAGTCCAACTCACAATCAGAGATATTTTCAATTTGTTCTGTGAATGGATGAGATTTAGCTGATTGTCTATTTTATTTCAAACAAAAGACAATTTTTCTGTGTGGTCCAACTCACAATCAGAGATATTTTCAATTTGTTCTGTGAATGGATGGGATTTAGCTGATTGTCTTATTTTATTTCAAACAAAAGACAATTTCTGTGTGGTCCAACTCACAATCAGAGATATTTTCAATTTGTTCTGTGAATGGATGGGATTTAGCTGATTGTCTATTTTATTTCAAACAAAAGACAATTTCTGTGTGGTCCAACTCACAATCAGAGATATTTTCAATTTGTTCTGTGAATGGATGGGATTTAGCTGATTGTCTTATTTTATTTCAAACAAAAGACAATTTCTGTGTGGTCCAACTCACAATCAGAGATATTTTCAATTTGTTCTGTGAATGGATGGGATTTAGCTGATTGTCTATTTTATTTCAAACAAAAGACAATTTCTGTGTGGTCCAACTCACAATCAGAGATATTTTCAATTTGTTCTGTGAATGGATGGAATTTAGCTGATTGTCTATTTTATTTCAAACAAAAGACAATTTCTGTGTGGTCCAACTCACAATCAGAGATATTTTCAATTTGTTCTGTGAATGGATGGAATTTAGCTGATTGTCTATTTTATTTCAAACAAAAGACAATTTCTGTGTGGTCCAACTCACAATCAGAGATATTTTCAATTTGTTCTGTGAATGGATGGGATTTAGCTGATTGTCTATTTTATTTCAAACAAAAGACAATTTCTGTGTGGTCCAACTCACAATCAGAGATATTTTCAATTTGTTCTGTGAATGGATGGGATTTAGCTGATTGTCTATTTTATTTCAAACAAAAGACAATTTCTGTGTGGTCCAACTCACAATCAGAGATATTTTCAATTTGTTCTGTGAATGGATGGGATTTAGCTGATTGTCTATTTTATTTCAAACAAAAGACAATTTCTGTGTGGTCCAACTCACAATCAGAGATATTTTCAATTTGTTCTGTGAATGGATGGGATTTAGCTGATTGTCTATTTTATTTCAAACAAAAGACAATTTCTGTGTGGTCCAACTCACAATCAGAGATATTTTCAATTTGTTCTGTGAATGGATGGGATTTAGCTGATTGTCTTATTTTATTTCAAACAAAAGACAATTTCTGTGTGGTCCAACTCACAATCAGAGATATTTTCAATTTGTTCTGTTAATGGATGGGATTTAGCTGATTGTCTTATTTTATTTCAAACAAAAGACAATTTCTGTGTGGTCCAACTCACAATCAGAGATATTTTCAATTTGTTCTGTGAATGGATGGGATTTAGCTGATTGTCTATTTTATTTCAAACAAAAGACAATTTCTGTGTGGTCCAACTCACAATCAGAGATATTTTCAATTTGTTCTGTGAATGGATGGGATTTAGCTGATTGTCTTATTTTATTTCAAACAAAAGACAATTTCTGTGTGGTCCAACTCACAATCAGAGATATTTTCAATTTGTTCTGTGAATGGATGGGATTTAGCTGATTGTCTTATTTTATTTCAAACAAAAGACAATTTCTGTGTGGTCCAACTCACAATCAGAGATATTTTCAATTTGTTCTGTGAATGGATGGGATTTAGCTGATTGTCTTATTTTATTTCAAACAAAAGACAATTTCTGTGTGGTCCAACTCACAATCAGAGATATTTTCAATTTGTTCTGTGAATGGATGGGATTTAGCTGATTGTCTTATTTTATTTCAAACAAAAGACAATTTCTGTGTGGTCCAACTCACAATCAGAGATATTTTCAATTTGTTCTGTGAATGGATGGGATTTAGCTGATTGTCTATTTTATTTCAAACAAAAGACAATTTCTGTGTGGTCCAACTCACAATCAGAGATATTTTCAATTTGTTCTGTGAATGGATGGGATTTAGCTGATTGTCTTATTTTATTTCAAACAAAAGACAATTTCTGTGTGGTCCAACTCACAATCAGAGATATTTTCAATTTGTTCTGTGAATGGATGGGATTTAGCTGATTGTCTATTTTATTTCAAACAAAAGACAATTTCTGTGTGGTCCAACTCACAATCAGAGATATTTTCAATTTGTTCTGTGAATGGATGGGATTTAGCTGATTGTCTATTTTATTTCAAACAAAAGACAATTTCTGTGTGGTCCAACTCACAATCAGAGATATTTTCAATTTGTTCTGTGAATGGATGGGATTTAGCTGATTGTCTATTTTATTTCAAACAAAAGACAATTTCTGTGTGGTCCAACTCACAATCAGAGATATTTTCAATTTGTTCTGTGAATGGATGGGATTTAGCTGATTGTCTATTTTATTTCAAACAAAAGACAATTTCTGTGTGGTCCAACTCACAATCAGAGATATTTTCAATTTGTTCTGTGAATGGATGGGATTTAGCTGATTGTCTTATTTTATTTCAAACAAAAGACAATTTCTGTGTGGTCCAACTCACAATCAGAGATATTTTCAATTTGTTCTGTGAATGGATGGGATTTAGCTGATTGTCTTATTTTATTTCAAACAAAAGACAATTTCTGTGTGGTCCAACTCACAATCAGAGATATTTTCAATTTGTTCTGTGAATGGATGGGATTTAGCTGATTGTCTTATTTTATTTCAAACAAAAGACAATTTCTGTGTGGTCCAACTCACAATCAGAGATATTTTCAATTTGTTCTGTGAATGGATGGGATTTAGCTGATTGTCTTATTTTATTTCAAACAAAAGACAATTTCTGTGTGGTCCAACTCACAATCAGAGATATTTTCAATTTGTTCTGTGAATGGATGGGATTTAGCTGATTGTCTTATTTTATTTCAAACAAAAGACAATTTCTGTGTGGTCCAACTCACAATCAGAGATATTTTCAATTTGTTCTGTGAATGGATGGGATTTAGCTGATTGTCTTATTTTATTTCAAACAAAAGACAATTTCTGTGTGGTCCAACTCACAATCAGAGATATTTTCAATTTGTTCTGTGAATGGATGGGATTTAGCTGATTGTCTTATTTTATTTCAAACAAAAGACAATTTCTGTGTGGTCCAACTCACAATCAGAGATATTTTCAATTTGTTCTGTGAATGGATGGGATTTAGCTGATTGTCTTATTTTATTTCAAACAAAAGACAATTTCTGTGTGGTCCAACTCACAATCAGAGATATTTTCAATTTGTTCTGTGAATGGATGAGATTTAGCTGATTGTCTTATTTTATTTCAAACAAAAGACAATTTCTGTGTGGTCCAACTCACAATCAGAGATATTTTCAATTTGTTCTGTGAATGGATGGGATTTAGCTGATTGTCTTATTTTATTTCAAACAAAAGACAATTTCTGTGTGGTCCAACTCACAATCAGAGATATTTTCAATTTGTTCTGTGAATGGATGGGATTTAGCTGATTGTCTTATTTTATTTCAAACAAAAGACAATTTCTGTGTGGTCCAACTCACAATCAGAGATATTTTCAATTTGTTCTGTGAATGGATGGGATTTAGCTGATTGTCTTATTTTATTTCAAACAAAAGACAATTTCTGTGTGGTCCAACTCACAATCAGAGATATTTTCAATTTGTTCTGTGAATGGATGAGATTTAGCTGATTGTCTATTTTATTTCAAACAAAAGACAATTTCTGTGTAGTCCAACTCACAATCAGAGATATTTTCAATTTGTTCTGTGAATGGATGAGATTTAGCTGATTGTCTATTTTATTTCAAACAAAAGACAATTTTTCTGTGTGGTCCAACTCACAATCAGAGATATTTTCAATTTGTTCTGTGAATGGATGGGATTTAGCTGATTGTCTTATTTTATTTCAAACAAAAGACAATTTCTGTGTGGTCCAACTCACAATCAGAGATATTTTCAATTTGTTCTGTGAATGGATGGGATTTAGCTGATTGTCTATTTTATTTCAAACAAAAGACAATTTCTGTGTGGTCCAACTCACAATCAGAGATATTTTCAATTTGTTCTGTACTTTGTTAATACACTTGTTAAACCAACCCTCGACTTGACTTCCTTTATTTATTATTTACTGTTGGACAACTTCACAACACATTCGATGAGTGATGTTTCTGACAAAGGAAGAAGAATTGCTGTTTTCTGGGTTGGAATATATTCATCTAACACTTATCGTTGGCTAGTTGTTTGACATTGAAGTAGTTTTTTTTTAGCTCCTTACATCAAGTGGCTTCATGCCTTGTCTGGAGCGACTTCCATAAAAAAAAAAAAAATCACATTGCATGCACATGCCTGATAGACTTTTCCTAATTCGTTATGCAAAATCAGTGGTATACAGACATCCGGGGCAGCAAAGCGAGTCGTGGCCAGATAGGCAAATGAGTCATAATTCAGTTTTGGCATTTAACTTCTGAACCTAATGTTGTTCAGGTCGGTGATTGTGGGAAAGTTCTTTTACTGCGCATGTGTGTTCGAGTCCTGCGTGAAACGCTGTTCGGGTTATTTGTGCTTACTGTCTGTTGGGAGAGGTTGCTTGCTCCAGTAGAGTGTTTCTTGTTCCTTTCAATATTTCACCAGAACTCTAAAAACTTTGGCTTTCCTTGGATTCTTTTTTAGTGTCTTGTGGATCTCAGGGCACAAGTGCTGCCCTGATCAAGTTGTATTTACAACAGACGCAAACCTCCAAACCTCCAAACTGATCAAAAGCTGTCGCATATGAAAGGGAGACTGAGCTAGATGTGAACCACTTGAACAACTATTTAATTAAATCACCGGCTGTCGTAAATCAAACAGGGATCAAGCTAGACACGACTCTCAAACTGATTCGTCACTAATCACCAGCTGTCGCAAATACAAACGGGGACTGACAATAACCCGAATCTCAAACTCAACAATGACCTGAGCACACTTGTTGTTCTGATGGGAGATCACAGCAAACTGTAATATGAATTGATCGATATCATTTATATTGGGTTAGGGTTCGGTCATTTGTATGTGTGACAAAAGACTAGATATGTTAGGGTTAGGGTTCGGTCATTTGTATGTGTGACAAAAGACTAGATATGTTAGGGTTAGGGTTCGGTCATTTGTATGTGTGACAAAAGACTAGATATGTTAGGATTAGGGTTCGGTCATTTGTATGTGTGGCAAAAGACTAGATATGTTAGCTTCTCCATCATAAATGTCTAGTGGCCTCATCTGGTTTCCAAGTCTGGACTGTGTAACACTTTTGGACATGCTGAATATATTCACAATGTGAATTCATTTTTTTTCTGCAAGTTGTAGATATTACCAGAAGTTAAAAAAAGAATGGCTCTCTCCTTGAAGAGGACCCTTGTTTTGATAAGCTTTTATTCCAGATCCAAAATGGAAGACATAAATTCAGACTGTACCTAGGTTTCTTGAAAAATAGTTGGATCATTCTACTGCTCCAGAAAGTACCTGACTCCTACCTATATAAGAGTCAGATATGTCCTAAGATGGGGAGGTACTGCTGCCACTTCTGGGGAGTTCTTGCTCGGGGCTCCCCTTTCCTGCCTTGTCAGAGTACAAAATTGACTTCGAAATCAAGTAGGAGATGATCTCTTCTCTTCTCTACAGCCCCTATCTCACAGAAAAGACGTTGCTAGTCTCTCTCTACTCTATCATTAATTCTGTTGAAGATGCTCGACTGGACTCCAATCTCTGGTTTTTCCTTGTAAGACATTCACAGCAAGAACTCGTCTTCCCACCACAACGGAAAAAGGGCATTCCTTTCTTCCTCCATGTCCCTAGTGACAGGTGAAATTTCCATAGACACAGCTTCTTTGCAAATTACCACGAGACTGCTTCCCTGTAGATTACAGCACGGCCTTCTTCAAATTCAATGGCAACAAATACTAGTGATAAACCGGCCAATAAGTAATCAAACTTAATTCATACAATTGATTGTTCCTCATCTTTCGACTGACAACCTTTCAACCTCATTAACCCTAACCTTTCAATCTCATAGACCCTAACCCTAACCCTTCAATCTCATAAACCCTAACCTTTCAATCTCATAAACCCTAACCCTAACCCTTCAATCTCATAAACCCTAACCCTTCAATCTCATAAACCCTAACCCTAACCCTTCAATCTCATTAACCCTAACCTTTCAATCTTATTAACCCTAACCTTTCAATCTCATAAACCCTAACCCTAACCCTTCAATCTCATTAACCCTAACCTTTCAATCTCATTAACCCTAACCCTAACCTTTCAACCTCATTAACCCTAACCTTTCAATCTCATAAACCCTAACCCTAACCCTTCAATCTCATAAACCCTAACCTTTCAATCTCATAAACCCTAACCCTAACCCTTCAACCTCATTAACCCTAACCTTTCAATCTCATTAACCCTAACCCTAACCTTTCAATCTCATTAACCCTAACCCTAACCTTTCAACCTCATTAACCCTAACCTTTCAATCTCATAAACCCTAACCCTAACCCTTCAATCTCATAAACCCTAACCCTAACCCTTCAACCTCATTAACCCTAACCTTTCAATCTCATTAACCCTAACCCTAACCCTTCAATCTCATTAACCCTAACCCTAACCTTTCAATCTCATAGACCCTAACCCTAACCCTTCAATCTCATAAACCCTAACCCTTCAATCTCATTAACCCTAACCTTTCAATCTTATTAACCCTAACCTTTCAATCTCATAAACCCTAACCCTAACCCTTCAATCTCATTAACCCTAACCTTTCAATCTCATTAACCCTAACCCTAACCTTTCAACCTCATTAACCCTAACCTTTCAATCTCATAGACCCTAACCCTAACCCTTCAATCTCATAAACCCTAACCCTAACCCTTCAATCTCATTAACCCTAACCTTTCAATCTTATTAACCCTAACCTTTCAATCTCATAAACCCTAACCCTAACCCTTCAATCTCATTAACCCTAACCTTTCAATCTCATTAACCCTAACCCTAACCTTTCAACCTCATTAACCCTAACCTTTCAATCTCATAAACCCTAACCCTAACCCTTCAATCTCATAAACCCTAACCTTTCAATCTCATAAACCCTAACCCTAACCCTTCAACCTCATTAACCCTAACCTTTCAATCTCATTAACCCTAACCCTAACCTTTCAACCTCATTAACCCTAACCTTTCAATCTCATAAACCCTAACCCTAACCCTTCAATCTCATAAACCCTAACCCTTCAACCTCATTAACCCTAACCTTTCAATCTCATTAACCCTAACCCTAACCCTTCAATCTCATTAACCCTAACCCTAACCTTTCAATCTCATTAACCCTAACCCTAACCTTTCAACCTCATTAACCCTAACCTTTCAATCTCATAGACCCTAACCCTAACCCTTCAATCTCATAAACCCTAACCTTTCAATCTCATAAACCCTAACCCTAACCCTTCAATCTCATAAACCCTAACCTTTCAATCTCATAAACCCTAACCCTAACCCTTCAATCTCATAAACCCTAACCTTTCAATCTCATAAACCCTAACCCTAACCCTTCAACCTCATTAACCCTAACCTTTCAATCTCATTAACCCTAACCCTAACCTTTCAATCTCATTAACCCTAACCCTAACCTTTCAACCTCATTAACCCTAACCTTTCAATCTCATAAACCCTAACCCTAACCCTTCAACCTCATTAACCCTAACCTTTCAATCTCATTAACCCTAACCCTAACCCTTCAATCTCATTAACCCTAACCCTAACCTTTCAATCTCATAGACCCTAACCCTAACCTTTCAACCTCATTAACCCTAACCTTTCAATCTCATAGACCCTAACCCTAACCTTTCAACCTCATTAACCCTAACCTTTCAATCTCATTAACCCTAACCTTTCAATCTCATTAACCCTAACTCTAACCCTTATCATTGAGTAACTTTTGATGACTCAACAGTTAAAACAAAAAAGAACTTACTATTACAATCTCCCCTTTCTCTTCACAGCTAACTTGATGCTGACACTTCCTTTCACTAACTGATTAACTTAACTCTAACTATTTCAAATATGCCCTCTCTCTCCTAACACATGATCTTGCTCAACCAATCAAAATCTTTTGTATCTCTCAGCCCTCCTCTTCGTTAACTAACAACTATAATGGGACAATAATTGTAATTAGTATTATTTAGATTTTTCGGACTATTATTCTCATCTTAGTTGTGATTTTATGCCAAATGAAAAGTCGGTTGCCTGCATCCCAAAAATCCAAAACGAGGCTGGATGTACAACTGGAAACATTGTTTGTTTTTTTACATGTGAATTTTTTTTTTTTTTTAAGAAAAATATTTTTTTTTTACATGTGAATTTTTTTTTTTTAAGAAAAATATTTTTTTTCTACATGTGTAATTTTTTTTTTTAAGAAAAATTTTTTTTTTTTACATGTGAATTTTTTTTTTTTAAGAAAAATATTTTTTTTCTACATGTGAATTTTTTTTTTTTTTAAGAAAAATATTTTTTTTTTTACATGTGAATTTTTTTTTTTTAAGAAAAATATTTTTTTTTTACATGTGAATTTTTTTTTTTTTAAGAAAAATATTTTTTTTCTACATGTGAAATTTTTTTTTTTTTAAGAAAAATATTTTTTTTTTTACATGTGAATTTATTTTTTTGTGAAGAAAAATATCACTGAACAAGTGTTAAAACTGGGTTAGGGTTGGTTAAAATTCATTATTGCTTTGATCAATTTTTATTTCCAATTAGTGAATTTCACGATTCAATCAATTAAAATGTTAACTTGTTGTCTACTAATTTTCTTGTATTCTGATTGGATAAACACTTCGGCATTTTCCATCCGTCTACGTAAACATCCGGAAACTACCGATGCCAAGTCGATTTTAGCTTGGGTCCTAATCTGGACAATTACCAACTACTGTACCAAATGAGTAAATGCCAGGACAGATGTGATCATCTTTGGTGTTTCTCTTGTTTGTCCCAGAGCACCCTACTTTTATTGGGTCATCCAGAAATTGTTACATTACAGGGCACTAATAAGCCCTTTGAAACGTTCAATGAGAGAATCCGCTCCACCCCCATCAGATGACCCGTGATCTTCCCATTGACAGAAAACAGCTGAGACTCTCTCGTCGACATGTTCTAAGTAGTTGCTCAATCGGTAGTCATGTCTAGTTGTTAAGGTGGCCGTAGTGGTGATGCAGCAGCAGCAGCAAAAGTTTCTATGTCTTTCTCTTTTTCCTTGCAGTTGTAATAATATAACAAATAAAAAGCAACAACAAATAACTCCATTATTTGCTCTGGGATTTCGGTTTACTTTTTACATAAATTTACAGCGAGTATATCTAGAAGTGTATCTTCCTGAACAATGGTGGAAGAGCCTTAAAAACCGACGCCTGTTCGGCTTGACACTGCGCATCTAACAGAGAAAGCTGATATCACTTTTCTAACACATACTTCCTCCCATAACGTAACTTCCGGTACACGTCAGCCTACCCTCTAGATTTTAAATGGAATTTTCCACTCTTCTGTCTACTCTAACCTATGTGGAAAATGCGTTTATAACACTATTTTTATACACCCGCATTTTAAAAGGATAAAAACAAAACAAATTTGTTGTTGTTTCTGAATTTTTTAGATCGGGATTGATAATATGTATTATTTGGATTGTTCGGACTACTGTTCTCATCTTGGGTGTTATTCACACAACGTTTCGGCCGATGTAACCTCCAACCTTCTTCAAGTGTATCTTGTCAATGGTGGAAAGAAGGTTTTTGTTTTTTTTTTCAAAAAAAAACAAAACAATGTCGTTAGAATTAAAAATGTGTGATGCGTTTTTGAAATGAAAAAGGTGTTGAGTCGTTTTCATTCTTGTATTAATTCGAGTCCGTACCGATTTGATAGAACAAAAATATTCGGTGCTTCTTGCTTAAAAGTCCGAAAAAAAGATTTATTTGTCTTTTACTGTTTAAGAGGTAAATAAGGGGCAGTAACTCTGAATTGTAATTTTGAGCCAGATTTTACCAGCATACGATCGCCTTGGTGCCGAAGGATTCCATCATTTGCGTGTGAATCACAAGTACAATTTTGTTGATCCACAAACCGGGGCCACCACCAACCACGTTGAACATATGTGGTGTGAAGCAAAAAAGAAATAAATAAAATTGAATGTGGCACCCACACGCAAATGGTGGATTCCTATCTCGCAGAATTCATGTGGCGGCAGAAATTGCCCAAATTTGCAAACAAATTGCTGAATTTTATTCAGTATAAAACCCAAGTATAAACACAATAAATTCTTAAATTTTCCATTGCTGTATACTTTGTTGTTCATTTATTACTAATTAATTTTCTGTAAATTACGTTACATGTAATAACAACAGTTGATAAGAGTTACTGCCCCTTATTTACCTCTTAAACAGTAAAAGACAAAGAAATCTTTTTTTCGGACTTTTAAGCAAGAAGCACCAAATATTCTTCCCAAAAATATATCCTCGTTGGCTGCTAACAAAGCGCATAAATCATCTTTGAAGGATGAAGAATGATTTTGTGTAGCAGCCAGCGTTTTGTGCAGAGGCAGCCATTGCTAGAAATGATTGGAATTCTTTAGAGAAGGGGAAATTACAGATACAAAAGATTTTGGCATGGAAGTTTAATAAATTTTACTTTTGGATGAATGATGAAAGGGAAAAAAGAAAAATGGAAGAAAAGGCAAGAAAGAAGGAAGAAAAAAAGGGTAGAAAACGAAAAAGGTAGAAAAAAGAAATGGCGGGAAAGAAGGAGGAGAAGAAGAAAGGAAAAAATGAACAAGAAAAAGAAGGAGAAAAAAGGAAGAAGACAAAAAAAGAAATACAAAGAGGAAAAGGTGAGAAAAAACGAAACATGAGAAAGAATAAAAAAGAAGAAAGAGAAGAAAAAAGTAAAAGAAAAGGTAATAAAGACAAAAAGAAAAAAACAAATAGAAAAAAGAATGAAAGGCAGAAAGAATAAAAAAGAGAAAAAAAGAAAGAATCAAAAAGAAAGAAGGAAAAGAAAGAAAGAAAGGGGAAAGTAAAACAAAAATTATTTTAGAAAACCTGCATAGAACTTGGCCCTGCTTCAGTTTTAGAAAAAGGGTTGATATGGCGTTAAAAAAAGACAAAAAAGAATTGCTTTGAATGGATATTGAGTTTTACTATTTAAATAAACCAAAGAGGATTGATATGCCATACTGAAGACAAACAAAGAAATACCTTCCAATGGGTATTGCATTTCTGCAGTAAATAACCCCAAAAGGGTTGATATGCCATAAAACAGACACACCAAACTAAAAAAGATTTGACTTGATTTGAACTCGGCTCAGCAGTTCCATAGTCCACATTAGCAATTACTATGCGAGATACGCTTACTGTGAACATTGCGTAAATCATATGAAACCCTCATTTTGAATCGATCATCATTCTCGTTTATGTCTTTGAGCAACTAACTTATATTTTCACGAAATTGTTCACCAGTTGTTGTACCAGATCTCTTCTGTTCTCAGCAACCCCTTTCTCACAGAAGAGTCTATCTTTACTCTATCGTTATTTCCATAGAAGGTGCTCGACTGAGCTCCAATCTCTGGTTCCTTCTTTCTAAGACATTCAACAGCAGGACCTCATCTTCCTATGACAATGGAAAAAAGCATTCCTTTCTTCGTCCATGTGCCTAGCATCAGCTGAAATTTCCATGGACAAAGCATCTTTGCCAGGGATTCCCATCTATGGAACACATTACCGCATGTCTGCTTCCCTGCAGAATACAACATAGTCGTCTGCAAATCCAATGGCAACAAAGATTTGTCAAAAACCGTCTTCTATTAACAAGATATCCCAACATTCTTGCCATTTTTGTTTGGTTGAGTGTCAAAATAACAAATTGTATAAGATTTGACCAACTATAGATGAGTGGCCCCTGGAATATAGAAAAGTAAAGAGAGAAGAGGTTATAATAACCAGACTTCGTATAGGACACACGCATACCACTCATAAGCACGTATTGGAAGGAGAGGAATCTCCAATGTGCATAGCGTGTCAACAATCTTACACAGCCAAACACATATTAATAGACTGTCAAGATCTGCAGCAAACCCGTAACAAGTATTACGACTCCCAAAATTTAAAACACTTGTTTGAAAACATAAATGTGACAAAAATTCTAGACTTCATCAAGGAAGTTGGACTGTTCCAAAAAATCTGATTGCAAACTCTTCATTTCACTTTTCATTGTCTTGCAAGACAATGTGAAATAATTTGAATTGTATTGAGAACTTTATTCAGCATTACATAACCCATAGTTGGTTGCTATGCCGTAAAACAAACCAAACCAAACCAAACCAAACCATTCTATTGGCTGTTCCTCGTCTTTCGACTAACAATCTCTCCATTTCATTAACACTTATCCTCAAGTGCCACTTGGCCTCGATAAGTGGTGACTCTACAATAAAAATTTTAACAAAAAAAACACAAACAAACGCCAAGGTTCGCTTTGGGACCATTCTAGCAACCTAGAGATTTACTTGAACCATCAGAATCTTCTTTGACTGTGTAAAAATGCAGTCGGCTGCATTTATTTAGTAATGCATATGAATGGCAAACGTAACAAGTGTTAAATGCTCGGCCATAGGAAAGAAGTGTGTGTGTGGGGGGGGGGGGCAGAAAAGAAAGTGAAAATATCTTTGGCTTTGCTTTGGACCACCCAGAAGTTTATTTCTCTTTGCAGTAAAGTAAGTACCTCGTAAAAGGCGGGAACTCATGCTGTGATGTTCACAGATCATCTCCCTGATAATCCTCTTTCTGACAGCTATCTCAAGTTGGAATCTCAAGTGGCGAGTGCTTGGGTGGGCCAGTACTGACCAGTGAGAAAGACCCGATCAAGAGGAAGGGGAGATTGGAGGAGGAGGAGACCTGGCCCTTTGGGCATGACAGGAAGTTGGGTTTTTTTTGAGAGCTGACAATCAGTTTGAAGCTGGGTGCCCTTCGAGGCAAGGTGGGCCCATTTTGGGCTCTCAGCCAAAGAACTGTGTGGGACTTATATTTTATTTCACCGTGATAGAGAGATCTCATTTGCAAGTCTGCCATTCAACTTGGGAACACGAGTATCTTTTATAACATCCAACAAATAAATGTGTTACTTGTTGATAAACTGGACTCATGGTTTTTACTTAGAGTGAGAGTTCTTTGTTGCAGCACTCAGTGAGATCGTACAACAACCTTTGGACCGGCACGACGTGTGGGGACGATTACGGTCAGTGCAGTAAACACACGCATACATACAGGTTCACAACTGAATGATGTATGGTTTGGCTTGGTCCTAGGAGGCGTATCTTCCATCAGGAGAAAAGTTGGTTTATTGCCAATCACCTCCAGGGAAATGCCAACAGGTCCTTTTACGGCTATTTTTTTTACCTGACCAGAGTGCCACTTCAGGCGAGCTGGTTTTCCCCACCTTTCGGCCTTGTGCCACATTTTACTGCAGTAGGAAAAAAGTGAATAATAATTTCTATTTTCATAAAAGAGTTGTTTTTTTGCCTAGAGGCTGTTTTGCAAAACATTCTAGTCTCACCTAATTTGTTGATTAGCGGAAAAGTAAACATTCTATTTTTAGTCCATTCGTTATTTTTGGCACCTTAAAATGTTTGGCTCCGCTAAACACAGAAAATGTGTTCCAGCCTCCTTCTTCCTCATCTTCATCATCATCATCATCATCGGTTTAACATCCGCTTTACATGTGAGCACGCACTGGATGGTTTTTAAAATTGACTTCCAAACTAACTTATCTCCGCCCAGGTCTTTATTCATCCCTCTTTCTCTCACGTCCATTTTTATCACTTTCTCCCGTGTTTTCCATGGCCTTCCTCTGTGAACTTAGCTTTTAAGTTTCATCCTGATAACAATTCTTATTGTTCCATGTGGTTTCGGTGGGTAACCCACGTGGATTCGAATAGGGAAATTCTGGGTCGGCCATATGTGCCAGCAACTCACAGTATGAATTGCCAGATAGTCTGCTGGATGGAACCAGCAGTTTCTGTGTTTGCTTCTGTCGAGCAGGAGGGGGAAAAAGAAAAGACCGAGAGTTTGAAAAAAACACACTCACGTGGGGGGTGCAGAAGATGTTCTAAATAGTGGCCTGTGATTTGTTGTTTTTCATCCAATCACAGGGCACGTAACAAATGACTTTGTTATAACAATTTTGCATATTATGTGATTCTGCAAAGAATTATACGCTACTAATATGTTACAGTTGTAATGATTTTAAAAAAATTTTTTTTTTTAACATAATTCACCCCAGACAAGGCAGGCCGCCACTGTAGACGTAAGGGGCTACTGAAAAGGCAGAAGGTTGGGGGGGTCAACCTAAATTGGGATCTGAGCAGCGAGATGTCTGTTTACATTAGTTTTAAATTTCTGCATGTCAGTACGTCGGGAAACTATATCATAATTTCATTGGTCCCAATGGGTGTTACATTTTCGGCATAATCACATTGACACACCGGTTCTTGTTAGATCATCGAAGTTAAGCAACGTTGAGTCTGGTCAGTACCAGATGGGAATACCAGGTGCTGTTTGTGGGAAGATGGCGACACTTTCCTACAAAAACTAACGCTATTAAAATCATCTCACCTAAACGGGATTTACATGTGATTGGGGGCTGTTTGTGAATTCAATATTCCCTAGAAACTTCCTCTTTTGGCAGAAGTCAGGTTAACTCGCCCAGGGTGTGTACCGCATCAGGACCAGGGCAATGGTTGTTACTGCTTGCACATATAAGCTTGACTTGATTGACAAAGAGTGGGGGATTAGCTTGTTAGCATAATGGATACCATCAGAGACTGTGTAATCAGCCATGCCAAGTTCAAATCCTATTCGATCTATTTTCACACTAATAATGTTGGAGAAAGTTTGAAGCAACTTTTTTCTTCCATGACAGGACGCTAGTCACCTGTTATTATTTTTTATATATACTAATGAGTCACCACATGAAAAGGCGAGAAGAAAGAAGGGTTAGGGTTAATGAGATGGATAGATTGCCAGGAAAAGGCAAGAAGAAAGAAGGGTTAGGGTTAATGAGATGGAGAGATTGCCAGGAAAAGGCAAGAAGAAAGAAGGGTTAGGGTTAATGAGATGGATAGATTGCCAGGAAAAGGCAAGAAGAAAGAAGAAATGAAGGCTAAAAAGCACTTGAGGATAAGGGTTAGGGTTACTGAGATGGATAGATTGCCAGGAAAAGGTGAGAAGAAAGAAGGGTTAGGGTTAATGGGATAGATAGATTGCCAGGAAAAGGCGATAAGAAAGAAGGGTTAGGGTTAATGAGATGGATAGATTGCCAGGAAAAGGCAAGAAGAAAGAAGGGTTAGGGTTAATGAGATGGATAGATTGCCAGGAAAAGGCGAGAAGAAAGTAGGGTTAGGGTTAATGAGATGGATAGATTGCCAGGAAAAGGCGAGAAGAAAGAAGGGTTAGGGTTAATGAGATGGATAGATTGCCAGGAAAAGGCGAGAAGAAAGAAGGGTTAGGGTTAATGAGATGGATAGATTGCCAGGAAAAGGCGAGAAGAAAGAAGGGTAAGGGTTACTGAGATGGATAGATTGCCAGGAAAAGGCGAGAAGAAAGAAGGGTTAGGGTTAATGAGATGGATAGATTGCCAGGAAAAGGCGAGAAGAAAGAAGGGTTAGGGTTAATGAGATGGATAGATTGCCAGGAAAAGGCGAGAAGAAAGAAGGGTTAGGGTTAATGAGATGGATAGATTGCCAGGAAAAGGCGAGAAGAAAGAAGGGTTAGGGTTAATGAGATGGATAGATTGCCAGGAAAAGGCGAGAAGAAAGAAGGGTTAGGGTTAATGAGATGGATAGATTGCCAGGAAAAGGCGAGAAGAAAGAAGGGTTAGGGTTACTGAGATGGATAGATTGCCAGGAAAAGGCGAGAAGAAAGAAGGGTTAGGGTTAATGAGATGGATAGATTGCCAGGAAAAGGCGAGAAGAAAGAAGGGTTAGGGTTAATGAGATGGATAGATTGCCAGGAAAAGGCGAGAAGAAAGAAGGGTTAGGGTTAATGAGATGGATAGATTGCCAGGAAAAGGCGAGAAGAAAGAAGGGTTAGGGTTAATGAGATGGATAGATTGCCAGGAAAAGGCGAGAAGAAAGAAGGGTTAGGGTTAATGAGATGGATAGATTGCCAGGAAAAGGCGAGAAGAAAGAAGGGTTAGGGTTAATGAGATGGATAGATTGCCAGGAAAAGGCGAGAAGAAACAAGGGTTAGGGTTAATGAGATGGATAGATTGCCAGGAAAAGGCGAGAAGAAAGAAGGGTTAGGGTTAATGAGATGGATAGATTGCCAGGAAAAGGCGAGAAGAAAGAAGGGTTAGGGTTAATGAGATGGATAGATTGCCAGGAAAAGGCGAGAAGAAAGAAGGGTTAGGGTTAATGAGATGGATAGATTGCCAGGAAAAGGCGAGAAGAAAGAAGGGTTAGGGTTAATGAGATGGATAGATTGCCAGGAAAAGGCGAGAAGAAAGAAGGGTTAGGGTTAATGAGATGGATAGATTGCCAGGAAAAGGCGAGAAGAAAGAAGGGTTAGGGTTAATGAGATGGATAGATTGCCAGGAAAAGGCGAGAAGAAAGAAGGGTTAGGGTTAATGAGATGGATAGATTGCCAGGAAAAGGCGAGAAGAAAGAAGGGTTAGGGTTAATGAGATGGATAGATTGCCAGGAAAAGGCGAGAAGAAAGAAGGGTTAGGGTTAATGAGATGGATAGATTGCCAGGAAAAGGCGAGAAGAAAGAAGGGTTAGGGTTAATGAGATGGATAGATTGCCAGGAAAAGGCGAGAAGAAAGAAGGGTTAGGGTTAATGAGATGGATAGATTGCCAGGAAAAGGCGAGAAGAAAGAAGGGTTAGGGTTAATGAGATGGATAGATTGCCAGGAAAAGGCGAGAAGAAAGAAGGGTTAGGGTTAATGAGATGGATAGATTGCCAGGAAAAGGCGAGAAGAAAGAAGGGTTAGGGTTAATGAGATGGATAGATTGCTCGGAAAAGGCGAGAAGAAAGAAGGGTTAGGGTTAATGAGATAGATAGATTGCCAGAAAAAGGCGAGAAGAAAGAAGGGTTAGGGTTAATGAGATGGATAGATTGCCAGGAAAAGGCGAGAAGAAAGAAGGGTTAGGGTTAAGGAGATGGATAGATTGCCAGGAAAAGGCGAGAAGAAAGAAGGGTTAGGGTTAATGAGATGGATAGATTGCCAGGAAAAGGCGAGAAGAAAGAAGGGTTAGGGTTAATGAGATGGATAGATTGCCAGGAAAAGGCGAGAAGAAAGAAGGGTTAGGGTTAATGAGATGGATAGATTGCCAGGAAAAGGCGAGAAGAAAGAAGGGTTAGGGTTAATGAGATGGATAGATTGCCAGGAAAAGGCGAGAAGAAAGAAGGGTTAGGGTTAATGAGATGGATAGATTGCCAGGAAAAGGCGAGAAGAAAGAAGGGTTAGGGTTAATGAGATGGATAGATTGCCAGGAAAAGGCGAGAAGAAAGAAGGGTTAGGGTTAATGAGATAGATAGATTGCCAGGAAAAGGCGAGAAGAAAGAAGGGTTAGGGTTAATGAGATGGATAGATTGCCAGGAAAAGGCGAGAAGAAAGAAGGGTTAGGGTTAATGAGATGGATAGATTGCCAGGAAAAGGCGAGAAGAAAGAAGGGTTAGAGTTAATGAGATGGATAGATTGCCAGGAAAAGGCGAGAAGAAAGAAGGGTTAGGGTTAATGAGATGGATAGATTGCCAGGAAAAGGCGAGAAGAAAGAAGGGTTAGGGTTAATGAGATGGATAGATTGCCAGGAAAAGGCGAGAAGAAAGAAGGGTTAGGGTTAATGAGATGGATAGATTGCCAGGAAAAGGCGAGAAGAAAGAAGGGTTAGGGTTAATGAGATGGATAGATTGCCAGGAAAAGGCGAGAAGAAAGAAGGGTTAGGGTTACTGAGATGGATAGATTGCCAGGAAAAGGCGAGAAGAAAGAAGGGTTAGGGTTACTGAGATGGATAGATTGCCAGGAAAAGGCGAGAAGAAAGAAGGGTTAGGGTTAATGAGATGGATAGATTGCCAGGAAAAGGCGAGAAGAAAGAAGGGTTAGGGTTAATGAGATGGATAGATTGCCAGGAAAAGGCGAGAAGAAAGAAGGGTTAGGGTTAATGAGATGGATAGATTGCCAGGAAAAGGCGAGAAGAAAGAAGGGTTAGGGTTAATGAGATGGATAGATTGCCAGGAAAAGGCGAGAAGAAAGAAGGGTTAGGGTTAATGAGATGGATAGATTGCCAGGAAAAGGCGAGAAGAAAGAAGGGTTAGGGTTAATGAGATGGATAGATTGCCAGGAAAAGGCGAGAAGAAAGAAGGGTTAGGGTTAATGAGATGGATAGATTGCCAGGAAAAGGCGAGAAGAAAGAAGGGTTAGGGTTAAGGAGATGGATAGATTGCCAAGAAAAGGCGAGAAGAAAGAAGGGTTAGGGTTAATGAGATGGATAGATTGCCAGGAAAAGGCGAGAAGAAAGAAGGGTTAGGGTTAATGAGATGGATAGATTGCCAGGAAAAGGCGAGAAGAAAGAAGGGTTAGGGTTAATGAGATGGATAGATTGCCAGGAAAAGGCGAGAAGAAAGAAAGGTTAGGGTTAATGAGATGGATAGATTGCCAGGAAAAGGCGAGAAGAAAGAAGGGTTAGGGTTAATGATATGGATAGATTGCCAGGAAAAGGCGAGAAGAAAGAAGGGTTAGGGTTAATGAGATGGATAGATTGCCAGGAAAAGGCAAGAAGAAAGAAGGGTTAGGGTTAATGAGATGGATAGATTGCCAGGAAAAGGCGAGAAGAAAGAAGGGTTAGGGTTAATGAGATGGATAGATTGCCAGGAAAAGGCGAGAAGAAAGAAGGGTTAGGGTTAATGAGATGGATAGATTGCCAGGAAAAGGCGAGAAGAAAGAAGGGTTAGGGTTAATGAGATGGATAGATTGCCAGGAAAAGGCGAGAAGAAAGAAAGGTTAGGGTTAATGAGATGGATAGATTGCCAGGAAAAGGCGAGAAGAAAGAAGGGTTAGGGTTAATGATATGGATAGATTGCCAGGAAAAGGCGAGAAGAAAGAAGGGTTAGGGTTAATGAGATGGATAGATTGCCAGGAAAAGGCAAGAAGAAAGAAGGGTTAGGGTTAATGAGATGGATAGATTGCCAGGAAAAGGCGAGAAGAAAGAAGGGTTAGGGTTAATGAGATGGATAGATTGCCAGGAAAAGGCGAGAAGAAAGAAGGGTTAGGGTTAATGAGATGGATAGATTGCCAGGAAAAGGCGAGAAGAAAGAAGGGTTAGGGTTAATGAGATGGATAGATTGCCAGGAAAAGGCGAGAAGAAAGAAGGGTTAGGGTTAATGAGATGGATAGATTGCCAGGAAAAGGCGAGAAGAAAGAAGGGTTAGGGTTAATGAGATGGATAGATTGCCAGGAAAAGGCGAGAAGAAAGAAGGGTTAGGGTTAATGAGATGGATAGATTGCCAGGAAAAGGCGAGAAGAAAGAAGGGTTAGGGTTAATGAGATGGATAGATTGCCAGGAAAAGGCGAGAAGAAAGAAGGGTTAGGGTTAATGAGATGGATAGATTGCCAGGAAAAGGCGAGAAGAAAGAAGGGTTAGGGTTAATGAGATGGATAGATTGCCAGGAAAAGGCGAGAAGAAAGAAGGGTAAGGGTTACTGAGATGGATAGATTGCCAGGAAAAGGCGAGAAGAAAGAAGGGTTAGGGTTAATGAGATGGATAGATTGCCAGGAAAAGGCGAGAAGAAAGAAGGGTTAGGGTTAATGAGATGGATAGATTGCCAGGAAAAGGCGAGAAGAAAGAAGGGTTAGGGTTAATGAGATGGATAGATTGCCAGGAAAAGGCGAGAAGAAAGAAGGGTTAGGGTTAATGAGATGGATAGATTGCCAGGAAAAGGCGAGAAGAAAGAAGGGTTAGGGTTAATGAGATGGATAGATTGCCAGGAAAAGGCGAGAAGAAAGAAGGGTTAGGGTTAATGAGATGGATAGATTGCCAGGAAAAGGCGAGAAGAAAGAAGGGTTAGGGTTAATGAGATGGATAGATTGCCAGGAAAAGGCGAGAAGAAAGAAGGGTTAGGGTTAATGAGATGGATAGATTGCCAGGAAAAGGCGAGAAGAAAGAAGGGTTAGGGTTAATGAGATGGATAGATTGCCAGGAAAAGGCGAGAAGAAAGAAGGGTTAGGGTTAATGAGATGGATAGATTGCCAGGAAAAGGCGAGAAGAAAGAAGGGTTAGGGTTAATGAGATGGATAGATTGCCAGGAAAAGGCGAGAAGAAAGAAGGGTTAGGGTTAATGAGATGGATAGATTGCCAGGAAAAGGCGAGAAGAAAGAAGGGTTAGGGTTAATGAGATG
The DNA here is from genome assembly GCA_963556195.1 of Sepiola atlantica. Classification (NCBI taxonomy): domain Eukaryota; kingdom Metazoa; phylum Mollusca; class Cephalopoda; order Sepiida; family Sepiolidae; genus Sepiola; species Sepiola atlantica. The sequence continues at coordinate 10,248,324 of OY744543.1, read as the reverse complement.
GATAGATTGCCAGGAAAAGGCGAGAAGAAAGAAGGGTTAGGGTTAATGAGATGGATAGATTGCCAGGAAAAGGCGAGAAGAAAGAAGGGTTAGGGTTAATGAGATGGATAGATTGCCAGGAAAAGGCGAGAAGAAAGAAGGGTTAGGGTTAATGAGATGGATAGATTGCCAGGAAAAGGCGAGAAGAAAGAAGGGTTAGGGTTAATGAGATGGATAGATTGCCAGGAAAAGGCGAGAAGAAAGAAGGGTTAGGGTTAATGAGATGGATAGATTGCCAGGAAAAGGCGAGAAGAAAGAAGGGTTAGGGTTAATGAGATGGATAGATTGCCAGGAAAAGGCGAGAAGAAAGAAGGGTTAGGGTTAATGAGATGGATAGATTGCCAGGAAAAGGCGAGAAGAAAGAAGGGTTAGGGTTAATGAGATGGATAGATTGCCAGGAAAAGGCGAGAAGAAAGAAGGGTTAGGGTTAATGAGATGGATAGATTGCCAGGAAAAGGCGAGAAGAAAGAAGGGTTAGGGTTAATGAGATGGATAGATTGCCAGGAAAAGGCGAGAAGAAAGAAGGGTTAGGGTTAATGAGATGGATAGATTGCCAGGAAAAGGCGAGAAGAAAGAAGGGTTAGGGTTAATGAGATGGATAGATTGCCAGGAAAAGGCGAGAAGAAAGAAGGGTTAGGGTTAATGAGATGGATAGATTGCCAGGAAAAGGCGAGAAGAAAGAAGGGTTAGGGTTAATGAGATGGATAGATTGCCAGGAAAAGGCGAGAAGAAAGAAGGGTTAGGGTTAATGGGATGGATAGATTGCCAGGAAAAGGCAAGAAGAAAGAAAGGTTAGGGTTAATGAGATGGATAGATTGCCAGGAAAAAGCAAGAAAAAAGAAGGGTTAGGGTTAATGAGATTGATAGATTGCTAGGAAAAGGCGAGAAGAAAGAAGAAATGAAGAAGAAAGATGTAAACATGCACAAAGTTGCATGTTTCAGTGATGCATGTGAATAGCAGACGTTGCAAGTGAAAGGAAAAAGGGGGATGGGGCAAATACTCTACAATGAGTATTGCGTTTCTGCAGTAAATAGCCTTATAAGGATTGATATGCCATAAAATAGACTAATCAAATTTTAAATAGATTTGACTGGATTTGAACTCTGCTTGGCATTTCCATAATCCACATTAGCAATTACTCCACCAATTTTCTGTGAACATTGCGTAAATCACATGAAATCTTCATTTCATATACTGCCCAGTTAGCCTGGTACCTACACACTTGGATAAAGTGTATGATTGTTCGAAAATGGTCACCCATCTAAGTACTAACAAGGCTCAACGTCACTTAACTTCAGTGATCTGATAAGAAACAATGTATCACCTTGATTTCACGATAAATAAAAATGGGTAAAAGTAGCAACTTATGTTTAACTAATTGTATAATTAAGTTTAAAATAGCATTTTCATCGTTCTGTCTTCTTTAAGTTTGAAATAGCGATTTTGTTGCCCTGTCTCCCTTAATTATGAAATAGCATTTTCGTTGCCCTGACTCCCTTAAGTATGAAATAGCATTTTTATCGTCGTGTCTCCCTTAAGTAAGAAATAGCATTTTACGTCAGCCTGTCTTTCTTCAGTTTTAAAATAGCATTTTTGTCACCCTGTTTCATTCAAGTTTGAAATAATGTTTGCGTCACCCTGTCTCCCTTAAGTTTGAAATAGCATTTTCGTAGCCCTGTCTTTTAAAATAGCATTTTCGTAGCCCCGTCTCCCTTAAGTTTTAAATAACATTTTCGTTGCCCTGTGTCCTTTAAGTTTGTAAGAGCGTTTTTGTCGCTCTATCTTCATTGAATATGAAATAGCATATAGGTCGCCCTGTCTTCTTTAAGTTTAAAATAACATTTTTGTCGTCCTGTCTCCCTTAAGTATGAAATAGCATTTCTATCGCCTTGTCTCCTTTAAGTTTAAAATAACATTTTCGTCAGCCTGTCTCCTTGTTAAAAATAGCATTTTTAGCGCCCTGTCCCCTTACATTTTAAATAGCATTTTCGTCGTCATATCACCCTTAAGTTTTCGTCGGCCTGTCTTGTTTACATAGGAAATAGCATTTTTGTCGTCCTGTCTTCCATAAGTTTAAAATAGCATTTTTGTCACCCATAAGATTAAAATAGCATTTTTGTTGCAAAAGTCGGAGATTGACCAAACACATCTTAAGAAAATTCATTCTTGTTTTATTTCTTTAAAGACGATCACCACCCTAACCCCACACCAAAAATCCTTGCCGGTGCATAAGCCCTTATGATAAACCACAATCAGTTGTTTATCAAATATATAATCAGACACCTGACCCCTACAGTAATCAGAAACGGATAGTTGGCTGTGACCTTATTTCGTATGTACCAATGCAGGTCAGGCCCCAATATGCCATTTGTATTAACAATACGATTTGTATAAAGAAGAAAATCAAGAGTGCAAAAAAACTTGCTGTATGCACAGCTTGTGTATATTATGTAATGTTGGTACTGGTACAATTTGTGACCTAATTTTCGTCGGTATTGTTTACGTAAACAGCCATAAGCTGACGAAGCGCTTAGCCAATCAGATTCAAGCAGACGATAATTTGCAATTGCGAATTGAGTAAATCGTAAAATTCATTAAGCTAAAACAATTGATTAAAGCGATAATGAATTTCAGCATTTTATGACAGATGATCCAGTCTCCCGATAAAACTAAAAAGTGTAAAAATACTGAGGGTTTTTCACCCTCACCCCTAAAACAATGTAAAAAAAAAAACTGTTTTTTTTTTACACCCTAGCCCTAAAAAAAAATGTAAAAAGCTGTGGGTTTGTTTTTCTCACCTTAACACTAAGCTAACCCTAAACTAACCCTAACGTAGAATGTCTGGTTCAAAACCTGTACCAATACAAACAAAAAAGTTATCAGAAAAAAATTAAAAATAATTAAACAAACCTAAAGTTTTTTTATGAAAGAAAACCCCAAAAACTTTCTTGTCAAAAAAAACAGTTGTTTCATTATATTTTCTTCATCAAAAAATAAATATAATTAAAAAACCTCAAGTTTTTTTATAAAAAAAACAAAAAAAAAACTTTGTCAAAAAAAAAAAAATTATAACAATTGTTTCATTATATTTTTTTCATCAAAAACTAAATATTTTTGCATAAAAGTTTACATATGATTTGTTTTTTTTTATTGCTTTAAACGTTGTTTCATTATTTTTTTGTTTCATTATTTTTTTTAAACGTTGTTTTATTTTTTTTTTGTTTCATTATTTTTTGTTTCATTATTTTTTGTTTCATTATTTTTTTTAAACGTTGTTTCATTATTTTTTTGTTTCATTATTTTTTTGTTTCATTATTTTTTTTAAACGTTGTTTCATTATTTTTTTGTTTCATTATTTTTTTTAAACGTTGTTTCATTATTTTTTTGTTTCATTATTTTTTTTTCATTATTTTTTTTTTCATTATTTTTTTTAAACGTTGTTTCATTATTTTTTGTTTCATTATTTTTTTGTTTCATTATTTTTTTTAAACGTTGTTTCATTATTTTTTTGTTTCATTATTTTTTTTAAACGTTGTTTCATTAATTTTTGTTTCATTATTTTTTTGTTTCATTATTTTTTTTAAACGTTGTTTCATTATTTTTTTGTTTCATTATTTTTTTTAAACGTTGTTTCATTATTTTTTTGTTTCATTATTTTTTTGTTTCATTATTTTTTTTAAACGTTGTTTCATTATTTTTTTGTTTCATTATTTTTTTTAAACGTTGTTTCATTATTTTTTTGTGTCATTATTTTTTTTAAACGTTGTTTCATTATTTTTTTGTTTCATTATTTTTTTGTTTCATTATTTTTTTTAAACGTTGTTTCATTATTTTTTGTTTCATTATTTTTTTTAAAACGTTGTTTCATTATTTTTTTGTTTCATTATTTTTTTTGTTTCATTATTTTTTTGTTTCATTATTTTTTTTAAACGTTGTTTCATTATTTTTTTGTTTCATTATTTATTTTTTTTAAACATTGTTTCATTATTTTTTTGTTTCATTATTTTTTGTTTCATTATTTTTTTGTTTCATTATTTTTTGTTTCATTATTTTTTTGTTTCATTATTTTTTTGTTTCATTATTTTTTGTTTCATTATTTTTTTGTTTCATTATTTTATTTGTTTCATTATTTTTTGTTTCATTATTTTTTTGTTTCATTATTTTTTGTTTCATTATTTTTTTGTTTCATTATTTTTTTGTTTAATTATTTTTTTGTTTCATTATTTTTTTGTTTCATTATTTTTTTTGTTTCATTATTTTTTTGTTTCATTATTTTTTGTTTCATTATTTTTTTGTTTCATTATTTTTTTTTTGTTTGATAACATCACCTCGTTTTGATTTTGACGTTTCCATTCGGCATCTTTCAGCTATTTACGTAAACAGCCAGAAGATGCCAACGAAATGTGGGGTTTAGCACGGGTCACAAACTGTACTAGTACCGTAATTTTTGGCAGCCTCGTAACTCTTGCTTCTTCTCCCCTATTTTGTCCTTTCTATTTTTGACAAAGTAGACAGAATTGCTGCTTTTGTTTGAGTGGGTGGTATGTGGAGATTGTCAAGTCAATCCTCTCATAGTGTTCATTTCTTTGTCTGGAGCGATTTCTATATAAAAAAAAAAGTGACAGTCTTCTTGAGGTTGAAGGTTCAATCCTCGCTACAGGCAATACTAAGAAAACAATTACGAATTGCTTAAGACTTCTACCCGGCCATGGCCAACGGAACGTAGATTAAATAAACGGTTCTGTTTTGAAATTCCATATAGATTCCCGAGTTTGACGTAAGAGTTCCAGAATTCGACAAGACGCACCTAAAGAAGGTCGTATGGTTACATCGGCCGAAACGTTGTGAGAATAACATCCAAGATGAGAACAGTAGTCTGAAAAATCCAAATAATCCAAATTATCAATCCTCATCTCAAAAATTCCGAAGCATAAACAAGTAGTTTGTTTTTTTATTTAAGATTTTCACATTTTCTTTGTTTTATCGTCGCTTACCATTCTCTCTTGGCACTCGCCCCGATTTTGTCTGTGATGACGTTCTTCACTTCAGGAATAACCTGCAGATTGTTTTCATAGACATTATCTTTGAGATAAAAATCTGGGAAGGGAGGTTGAAGTTCGGTGAGTGTGAAACCCATACAGAATAACATAATGATGAGACAATCACCGAAATGTTCCCCCATTTTTGTTTTTCAATTTAAGATTTTCAAATGTTTTTTGTTTTATCGTTATTTATCATTTGTGGTTTCGGAGATAATTTGATAAAAAGTAAATACGCAAATTGAAAATGAACGTTTAGCGGGACAGGAAGATGCATATCGTTTTTTTATAACTACAATATTTATGGGTGCGTTTGCCAATGTGATGACCCTCTTCAGCTCAGGAATAGCCTGAGGATTGCTTTGATAGACACTATCTTTTAGCTAACCCCAGAGATAAAATCTGGGAAAGGAGATTGAAGTTCGGTGAGTGTGAAACCCATTCAGAATAACACTTCCTAATGACGAGACGATCACCAAAATGGTTCGGAATCTATTTAACTAACACTTATCGTTGGCTAGTTTTTGACCTTGAAATATATATATATTTTTTTTTCGCTTCTTACATCAAATGGCTTCATGTCAAAAGAAGAGTGCATCAGAGTTATCGCCAATTTTACATGTCGTATCCAGATGTGTTTATCATTGAACGACGATGTAAAACAAAGACTATTGGACATTCATGGCCGAAACACGGTGGACAAGTCAGATATACTAAATATGGATGGATTGCCAAAAGGATCGTAGATTTTATTAACGATTCCATGGGTGGCATTTTGGGGGAGTCACCCTATACTCCACCGGCTTTCTAAACTGGCTCCTAATCACAGTAGCCCCTCACATCTCAGTGGTAATATGACTTGTTTGGAGGGACGGGGGTCACCCTATACTTCACCTGATTTCTAATCTGGCCATAATCACAGTAGCTCCTTACGTGTAAGTTGCAATATGCTTATTTTTAAGGGAGGGGGGGGGGGTACCCTAAAGGGAGGGGGGTACCCTATGCTCCACTCGTTTTTTAATCTGGCCATAATCACAGTAGCCCCTTACATCTCAGTGAAAATAGTCCTTGGTTGAGGGCGGCCGGGGGGGGGGGGTCTTACCCTACACTCACCCTGCTGGGTGAGTGTAGGGCACCCTTTGTTCCATCTGCTGGTTGGGAGGCGGGGCGCCCTATGCTCCACCTGCTGGGTGGGTGGAGGTAGCAGGGAGGGCACCCTATGTTCGCTGTGGGGAGGGGGCACTACCCTATGCTCAATCTGCTGTGTGGGAGCAGGGCGGGCACCCTATTTTCGCAGGGTGGGATGGGGTGGGGTGTAAGGGGCACCGCCTTATGCTCCATCTGCTGGGTGGGAGCACATCCTATGCTTGCTATTTTCCTATCAATCGAGAAAGACAATGACACCGGTAGCCAGCAACGAAGATATGGATTTAAGTTGATTAAAATAATTAGAAAAATAATTAAAAAAATAATTTAAAAAAATAATTTAAAAAAATAATTTAAAAAAATAATTTAAAAAATAATTAACAAAAATAATTTAAAAAATAATTAAAATAATTAAAAGAACGAAACGATTGCATATGATCATCGTGATGACTCCTCCACATGTTTAAGATTTAAATTAGTTTCCAACAGTTATTTACTGTCAGCCGCAAAAAAAAACAAGCATTAGATTTATTGCTTTATTCCTATGTATCGAATAAAAAGAGGTTAGGGTTAGGGTTATGAAGAAAAGGTTAGGGTTACGGTTAGGGTTATGTTGAAAGGGTTATGGTTATATATTCCTATGTATCGAATAAAAAGACGTGATGAGAATCGCAAAAATCGGGTCAAAAAAGTTTGTGTCATTTTGTAATCTACTAAAATATAACTAAACAAAAAATATAAATAACTAACCCTAACGTTAACTCGCATGACCCGTGTTCCGCCATTGCTCTGAAAAATTGAGGAAACCAAGAATATTTTGATCCCACCCTTTAACCCCATATTAATAATTTCATTTTTTTTAGGAAAAAAATAGATGAGCACGGTTGACAGTCGTAACGCTCTGCTGGTTAGTAATGGCAGGAATTCTTTGAACTTACTTCATCCCATCCACTCCTTACTCTTGCAATCATACTAGCACCTGCTCCACCCTGTGCGCCAATGGTATCACCAAGGTAACAAACGTCTAGGCAACCTCAATAGCTCAAATCCATTTTTATCACTTCCGCCTATGTTTACGTTAGGTTTTCCTCTACAACTGACCTTGCTATCGCAACTGTTCTACATCTACTAACCCAATAATGTTCATCTATTTTTTTCCTAAAAAAATTGAATAAAATTATTATGGAGGAATTAACCCTAACCTTAACCCTTTCAACATAACCCTAACCCTAACCCTTTCAACATAACCCTAACCTTAACCCTAACCCTAACAAGCACATGTGTATCAAACGCACAGAGAGTCGGTAGCGACATCATAGCTATTGGTGTATCTCTGACGACCAGATCAAAAATAAACTGGAAACGGACTGTTGCTCTTATGTCAAGAATCACTGATAAAAATTTTAAAAATTAACGAGTGTACGTGCTATCTTTGTGTCTTGTGTGTTGAAAAACCAATGGTAATAATCAGAAAATGTTCAAGGGTGGGATCAAAATATCTTTGGTGTCCTCAATTTTTCGGTCCAATGGTGCGATAATCATCTTTCGTTCTTGTTAGCTCCTTACATCAAGTCGCTTCATGTCTTGTCTGGAGCGATTTCCATTAAAACAAAAAAAATAGTGTAGTTGTAGAAGTAGTAGTAGTAGTAATAACATCAGGTGACGGCACAGTACATATAAAAACAGTAAAGGAATGTTAAGCTATTCTACAGGATAGCAGTTTATCGAAGTCAATGTAACAAATGAAACTAATTAATTGAATAATAAAACTATAAAAGTATAAAATTGCTTGGCATTAATCGATAAACGGTTTACAGAAAGTGAAACAAAGTTTTTACAAGGCTAGCATAAGTGTTATCATTTCTTGACTATGCATGTTATTTGAGATGGACAATCCCAATCCTGATACCGATTTTTCCTTAATACCCCTTGGGGCAAAACCTGTCCGGCCATGTATGCCCCTGGCAGGAACTGGAGTTCCAGACGGCATAGCTCCGACAGGTAGGCATTTTAGCCAACCATTTCCCCCACAGAAACGACCCCTTCAAAATAATCAATCTATAAGGAAAGCATCTAAAACAAACAGAAAAAATCTACAAAAATATAAAAGAGCAAAAAAATCATACTTACAAATTCCAATGATATTTGACTTCAACCCTAACACCAGAAACTACACGACCCTCTCAAAAAGCCTAACCCTGACAAACTACACGACCCTCTCAAAAAGCCTAACCCTAACAAACTACACGACCCTCTCAAAAACCCTAACCCTAACACCAACAAACTACACGACCCTCTCAAAAACCCTAACACCAACAAACTACACGACCCTCTCAAAAACCCTAACCCTAACAAACTACACGACCCTCTTATAAACCCTAACACTAGCAAACTACACGACCCTCTTAAAAACCCTAACAAACTACACGACTCTCTCAAAAACCCTAACACCAACTAACTACACGACTCTCTCAAAAACCCTAACCCAACCACCAACAAACTACACAAGCCTCTCAAAAACCCTAACCCTAACACCAACAAACAAAATGACCCTCTCAAACACCCTAACCCTAACACCAACTACACGACCCTCTTAAAAACCCTAACACCAACAAACTACACGACCCTCTTAAAAACCCTAACCAACTACATGACCCTCTCAAACACCCTAACCCTAACACCAACAAACTACACGACCCTCTCAAAAACCCTAACACCAACAAACTACACGACCCTCTCAAAAACCCTAACACCAACAAACTACACGACCCTCTTAAAAACCCTAACACCAACAAACTACACAACCCTCTCAAAAACCCTAAACCCAACAAACTACATGACTCTCTCAAAAACCCTAACCCTAACAAACTACACGACCTTCTCAAAAACCCTAAAACCAACAAACTACACAACCCTCTACAAAACCCTAACCCTAACACCAGCAAACTACACGACCCTCTTAAAAACCCTAACACCAACAAACTACACAACCCTCTCTTAAACCCTAACCCTAACACCAACAAACTACAAGACCAATTCAAAAACCCTAACACCAACAAACTACACGACCCACTCAAAAACCTTAACCCTAACACCAACAAACTACACGACCCTCTAAATAACCCTAACCCTAACACCAGCAAACTACACGACCCTCTCAAAAACCCTAACCCTAACACCAACAAACTACACAACCCTCTCAAAAACCCTAACCCCACACGACCCTCTTAAACCCCCTAACACAAACAAACTACATGACCCTCTCAAACACCCTAACCCTAACACCAACAAACTACAGTACCTTCTCAAAAAACCTAAAACCAACAAACTACACAATCCTCTACAAAACCCTAACACCAGCAAACTACACGACCCTCTTAAAAGCCCTAACACCAACAAACTACACGACCCTCTCAAACACCCTAACCCTAACACCAACAAACTACACGACCCTCTCAAAAGCCCTAACACCAACAAACTACACGACCCTCTAAAAACCTTAACCCTAACAAACTACATGACCCTCTCAAACACCCTAACCCCAACAAACTACACGACCCTCTTAAAAACCTTAACACCAAAAAACTACACAAACCTCTCAAAAACCCAAACCCTAACAAACTACACGACCCTCTCAAAAACCCTATCACGAACAAACTACACAACCCTCTCAAAAACCCTAACCCCTAACAAACTACACGACTCTCTCAAAAACCCTTACCATAACCCCAACAAACTACACGACCCATTCAAAAACCCTAACTCTAACAAACTACACGACTCTCTCAAAACCCCTAACACCAACAAACTACACAACCCTCTTAAAAACCCTAACCCATAACACCAACAAACTACACAACCCTCTTAAAAACCCTAACATCAACAAACTACACGACCCTCTCAAAAACCCCAACCCTAACAAACTACAAGACCCATTCAAAAACCCTAACACCAACTACACGATCCTCTTAAAAACCTTAACCCTAACACCAACAAACTACACGACCCTCTCAAAAACCCTAACACCAACAAACTACAAGACCCACTCAAAAACCCTAACAAACTACACGACCCTCTCAAAAACCCTAACACCAACAAACTACATGATCCTCTTAAAAACCCTAACATCAACAAACTACACGACCCACTCAAAAATATATTCAAACAACTACAGCATGACCTCACCATTAATACAATATACCACAAACCACCGATATGTGCAAAACGACAGTCCCCGAACCAACATTCTTTACTAACATCCACTAAAATTTCCACGTTTCCACCGGTCCGGAAGTGTTAAACTCTAAAGGAGTGTTGTTGGTGCATTTTCTGATTATTACTATTTGTTTTTCAACACACAAGACACAAAGATAGCACGTACACTCGTTATTTTTTTTTTATTCATCAGCAACAGTCCGTTTCCAGTCTATTGTAGCTCTGGTCGTCAGAGATACACCAATAGCTATGATGTCGCTACCGACTCTGTGTGTGTTTGGTACACATGTGCATGTGTCCCTGGCTTAACATAAAATTGTTTGTACTTCTGTTCCTCGATCTGTTCCACGTTAACTCCGTTAGCACGTCTTTCTTTTTTGTCTCTCTGACTTTTGATCCCTGTCACTTTCTCTTCATTACGCTACGTAAGATCATTCCATGAAGCAAAATGGAAAGTATGCATTAGGGTTAAGGTTAGGGTTAGGGTTAAGGTTAGGGTTAAGGTTAGGGTTAAGGTTAGGGTTTAGGTTTGCGTAAGTGTCACAAAACCGTTAACAGTTACATGAATGTATCTTATGTAGCTTGTTTTTTTTATGCCCGACTATAATATTTATAAATCTGTGGCGGAATTGTTGATCTTGAGCCAGAATCGAGCGGTGGAGATGGCCCGGACTTAGTTCATCCCCGCAGTAAGAGGGTCCGCCTTTGCCTGGCTTGCAGATGGAAAGGGAAATAAGTTTTGGCTTACTAGTTTTCTAGTGAGGATTGAACTCGCAACCTCGAAGTAACAAATCTATTGGTTGCTGCACATTAATACATGGATTCGCCTTGACGACATATAGTGAGCCAGCGAATTATGTTTTTTCTGATTGGTTAAGCAGAATTAACTGAAGGAAAATCTGCCAATAAAAAGAGAAGAAAATCAGGAGAAGGGGGAAGTGAGTGTCGAGTGAGATTCTGAGGTGAGCCGAATTTTTTTTCGTTCATTGGAGCTTAAAGTTACACAGAGGGGTTTTGTGCTTCTACAGGAATTGAACCAAACTGGGTTTTTATTATTATTTTTTTTTGTTTAACGTTTGGAGTCTAGTCAGACTTCTGAATTCCCATTTTCAAAATCTAATATCGAAGATAAAATATGACTAATTAATAATCAATGTTTGCTTTAATGTACACCATAACCCTTGACGTAAGAAAACGAATGATTATTACATATATGAGCATCCATAGAGTTTATAAGTGGTGAAGCTAAAATTGTTGTACTATACGAAATATTGGAACCCGGTGATTCTAGTAACAGTAAGAGGTCTTCTGACTGAGAGGGGGGGGGGGATTATCTTCTCTGACTCCGTACATGAGCTCAGAAATCACAACAGAAACTGGTGAGTGGACTGACTATCAGAAATTAAAAAAAAAAAAAAAACGATTGTAGATGAAAAATTTTCTTTTTCAGAACACGAACGAATAGATGTCGATGATGAAAGATGAAAGAGAATTGTTTACGCAGTTTTTGGTTACTATTCCAGGAATCAAAATTTGGGGACAAATATAATTTACTTTATATATAAAGATGAAATTTATTTTTTAAAAATTCTAATTTTATTTACCTGTGAACGTGCACCTGTGTGCGTTCACAGCACAGGCCGTGATCATCCGCTTGCTGTGCTGGTCCAAGGTTGTTACCCGATTCCAACACGGGTCGCAGTGTCAATTGCATGGTCTCCGTCACGGCTGTAACAAAAGGATTCTCCGTCCAAATAAAATTTCAACCCCAGTTTAAAACAAGTAACAAAGTTTTATTTTTTGGAGGTTACGATGATACCCGCTTTCTTCTACTGAGCAACGGACTTGCAAATGAAAATTCGGTGCTTGTTCAGTACTTCGGCCATACGGAAAAATTATTTATTTATGAAAACAATATTATGTACTTACTCAGTGGTATTTTATTGTTCAATGTTGAAAAAAGTAGGAAAAATTATCCACTAGAACTTTAATTACAAGTATTTTCCCATTTTATGTATTATAGCAATCGCTTCGATGAGTATGCCTCCATCTTGTTTCGTTGGACACAATTCAAGGGCAGATAATTTGCAAGGGCAGATAATCCGCATTTTTTATAAAACAGAAAAAAAAGGGTTAGGGTTTAGGGTTAGTATTTCTATTAAAAATTACGTGATTATCTGCCTTTCGCGTTATTATCTGTCCTTGAATTGTGTCCAACGAAACAAGATGGAGGTATACTCATCAAAGCGATTGCTATAATACGTAAAATGGGAAAATACTTGTAATTAAAGTTCTAGTGGATAATTTTTCATACTTTTTTCAACATTGAACAATAACATACAACTGAGTAAGTACATAATATTGTTTTCATAAATAAATAATTTTTCCGTATGGCCGAAGCACTGAACAAGCACCGAAAATTCTTAGCATGACCAAATCAAAACACAAGTCCAATCGAACGCAATCCATTGGCTAAGAACCCAGGACTCATCTCTTTCGGAGAGGCGCATAAACCACAACTGATTGTGAGACTCTCAGAAAACCAACTCTCTCCCCTTGTTCATCTGCTGGAATATATAATACATATATTCTGGTCCTTTGTGGCAGACCACTCATTCATCCACTTGAAAAGGCTAATCTGCTGCCAGCCCAGAGATAGGTTAGTTTGGAAGTCAATTTCTAAAAGCCGCCCAACACATGCCAGCATGTAAAATAGATGTTAAAAATGGTGATGACATATTATGGAAAACATGTCCTATATAATAAAAGTGAACGTACGTGTGTCCAGCTTGCTTCGATAATCATGTATGCGAAATTAATTTTTATGTGCAGACAAGGAGAGGCTTAACCTTAATAATCACTGATAATAATAAAGAAAAAAAAAAGAGGAGAGGATTTCTTTCACTTTTAATAGAGACAGACCCAAGTTGACTTGGGAGGACGTAGTCAAACGTGATAGGAAGGCCATGGGTATGGATTCCATCAAGCCTTGCCAAAGACAGGAGTGGAGAGGAAGACTTAGATTTCGAGACTAGACAATCAGGCCCCACCCTCATCAGAGGATTAATTGTGGCCTGATTCAACAAATAAACCGGTTGTTGATGATGATGATGATGATGATGATGACACAGAAAAGATTCCCTTATTATTAAAAGTAGGAGCAGTATCATTAGTATCTATATAATAAAAGTTAACATATGTAATCTGCATGCTTTGTGGTATGTACTCGTGCTGGTCAAAAAAATAGAACATATGTATAAAACTGTAAAAATCATTCCGTTTGATATAATTTTCGGCGTTTAAATTGTGTAGGAGAAATATTCTATATGTAAATAACAATTACAACTATTTTTAATCATTTGTCATATTTGCATATATCAGACTTGATTGTCACAGAGTAGTTTATTGTCACATTAGGAAATTCAACTTTTCAATTTAATAGAACATTATTCGTTGAGTAATCTCAAACTCAAAAAATTTATGTGTTTAAAAAGATTTTCGCCTTTTTTACTCATCGATTAGTGTTGCCTTCTTTTACTCATCGATTAGTTTTGCCATCTTTTACTCATCGATTAGTTTCGCCTTTTTTACTCATCGATTAGTGTTGCCTTCTTTTACTCATCGATTAGTTTCGCCTTTTTTACTCATCGATTAGTGTTGCCTTCTTTTACTAATCGATTAGTGTTGCCTTCTTTTACTAATCGATTAGTTTCGCCTTCTTTTACTCATCGATTAGTTTCGCCATCTTTTACTCATCGATTAGTTTTGCCTTTTACTCATCGATTAGTTTCGCCTTTTTTACTCATCGATTAGTTTCGCCTTTTTTACTCATCGATTAGTTTCGCCTTCTTTTACTCATCAATTAGTGTTGCCTTCTTTTACTAATCGATTAGTTTTGCCATCTTTTACTCATCGATTAGTGTTGCCTTCTTTTACTCATCGATTAGTGTTGCCTTCTTTTACTCATCGATTAGTTTTGCCATCTTTTACTCATCGATTAGTGTTGCCTTCTTTTACTCATCGATTAGTTTCGCCATCTTTTACTCATCGATTAGTGTTGCCTTCTTTTACTCATCGATTAGTTTCGCCATCTTTTACTCATCGATTAGTTTCGCCATCTTTTACTCATCGATTAGTTTCGCCTTTTTTACTCATCGATTAGTTTCGCCTTTTTTACTCATCGATTAGTGTTGCCTTCTTTTACTCATCGATTAGTTTCGCCTTTTTTACTCATCGATTAGTTTCGCCTTTTTTACTCATCGATTAGTGTTGCCTTCTTTTACTCATCGATTAGTTTCGCCTTTTTTACTCATCGATGAGTTTTGCCTTCTTTTACTCATCGATTAGTGTTGCCTTCTTTTACTCATCGATTAGTTTTGCCATCTTTTACTCATCGATTAGTTTCGCCTTCTTTTACTCATCGATTAGTTTCGCCTTCTTTTACTCATCGATTAGTTTCGCCTTCTTTTACTCATCGATTAGTTTCGCCTTCTTTTACTCATCGATTAGTGTCGCCTTCTTTTACTCATCGATTAGTTTCGCCTTCTTTTACTCATCGATTAGTTTCGCCTTCTTTTACTCATCGATTAGTTTCGCCTTCTTTTACTCATCGATTAGTTTCGCCTTTTTTACTCATCGATTAGTGTTGCCTTTTTTACTCATCGATTAGTTTTGCCATCTTTTACTCAGCGATTAGTTTCGCCTTTTTTACTCATCGATTAGTGTTGCCTTCTTTTACTAATCGATTAGTTTCGCCATCTTTTACTCATCGATTAGTTTCGCCTTTTTTACTCATCGATTAGTGTTGCCTTCTTTTACTAATCGATTAGTTTCGCCTTTTTTACTCATCGATGAGTTTTGCCTTCTTTTACTCATCGATTAGTTTCGCCTTCTTTTACTCATCGATTAGTTTCGCCATCTTTTACTCATCGATTAGTTTTGCCTTCTTTTACTCATCGATTAGTTTCGCCTTTTACTAATCGATTAGTGTTGCCTTTTACTCATCGATTAGTTTCGCCTTCTTTTACTCATCGATTAGTGTTGCCTTCTTTTACTCATCGATTAGTTTTGCCATCTTTTACTCATCGATTAGTTTCGCCTTTTTTACTCATCGATTAGTTTCGCCATCTTTTACTCATCGATTAGTTTCGCCTTTTTTACTCATCGATTAGTGTTGCCTTCTTTTACTAATCGATTAGTTTCGCCATTTTTACTCATCGATTAGTGTTGCCTTCTTTTACTCATCGATGAGTTTTGCCTTCTTTTACTCATCGATTAGTGTTGCCTTCTTTTACTCATCGATTAGTGTTGCCTTCTTTTACTCATCGATTAGTTTCGCCTTCTTTTACTCATCGATTAGTTTTGCCTTTTTTACTCATCGATTAGTGTTGCCTTCTTTTACTCATCGATTAGTGTTGCCTTCTTTTAATCATCTATTAGTTTTTAACCTTTTTTACTCATCGATTAGTGTTGCCTTCTTTTACTAATCGATTAGTTTCGCCATCTTTTACTCATCGATTAGTTTCGCCTTTTTTACTCATCGATTAGTGTTGCCTTCTTTTACTAATCGATTAGTTTCGCCATCTTTTACTCATCGATTAGTTTTTAATTAAATTGTCAAGCGATAGCAAGCGGGCAAAGTCTGCTAGTAAGAAATAATTTACATCAATCAGAAAAAGAGAAAACTTATTTTTTTTAAATCTGGGGGAGCATAAAATGGAAGGTATCCATGAAATGAAATCAAACTACCTAAATATAAATTTATAAAAGTAGAAATAAAATTTATAAAGCAGCCTTTTTTTTTTTTTTTTTTCGATACAAAATTTCAAATATTTTTTTTTAAATTAAAAAAAAAATTAAGTTGCTTCTCCATTATGACAACAAAATGGCGATAAACAAAATTCCCTTTTTATTTCAAGAAGAGTGAATCGAAAGGGGAGATAATTCGAATTATTTTTTTAGGGGGACTCATAACGAAACGATCATATTCGATTTTTTTCGTCACGGGAAATTGTAACACCGATAGAGAAGCATGAGAATTCGTCAGAAGAAACATTTAAAAACAGTATTTTTGTTATAAAATACATTAAGAAACGGCATTAAAAAGGAAATAAAATAGATTTATTTGAGTAACTTTGATATCATATAAAATATAAAAATAGAAAGTACAGTTTTTAATGGGTATGGTATAATTCGCATATCACCTCCACAGACGTATATCTCCGCACCAGAAATTAGTCTGTGCGTTGCAAAAACATCAACTGACTTCACTTTATCTCTAGTTAAATATAAAATCTCTTCAAGATTTAACACATTGACATCCATTTTCGGAAAATTAAGAAAAGAATTTAGACACTTCAAATAATTCGAATTATCTCCCCTTTCGATTCACTCCTCTAGAAATAAGGAAGGGAATTTTGTTTGTCGCCATTTTGTTGTCATAGTGCACAAGCAACAACATTAATTTCCTTGAATGTAAATGTTTAAATCAGAAATTAAATATCTCCTTTAATAGTTTCAAAACTACCATTACAAAGCAAAAATATCTTTTAAAATAGTTGTCACTAAACAAAAAGAAACAATTGCATGAATATTTTTTTCATGAGCCGATTGCTTGTTAATAATCCATCTTGGCATCTGATTGGTGATTCACACTCTCCTTCACCCTGTCGTCTTCTTTGATCATGGATGGTTGTGAAACTGTCCCAACCCTGTTTTTACCTTTCAGCCACAGGACGATCACATGGTTAAATAAATTCTTCATTCTTTTAAGAACGTGTTGTAACATGTAAGTTATTCCATAGATATTTATGTCTCTCAGCTTCTATTTCTTCTGGTAACTGTAATAATGGAAGGAATAAAAAAAAACAACAACAAATAACGCCATTATTTGCTTCTGGGATTTAGTTTTTTTTTTTTTTTAGAAATTCACAGCAATCTACATCGAGATGAACTGTCATTTCCTGACCCACCTCCGTAGGGGTGGTGAACTTAAAAAAAGATGTCTGGTTACTTTGACATCATAGACGATCTTGCTGCTCTGCAACGTTGTATTTTTAGTCGCAATTTTATGCGGAGCGAGAACTTTTCTGCTGCAGCGCTAACCAAGACGCAATTGACACTGCGACCAGTGTCGGAATCGAACAACGACTTTGGACTGGCACAACGAGCGGACAATCACAGAACTGGTTCATAACACGACTCTCCACGCTTATCTACAAAGAGCACCTTCAAAGACTAAATCTATTCTCACTTGAGCAGCGAAGGATGCAAGGAGATTTGATTCTGGTGTACAATATGATACACGGGAATTTAAATCTACCTTTTCGAAGAGTTTTTTTTTTATCCTAGCTGCAAGTCATCGTCTCCGCGGGCAGATGTACCACTATCGTTTTCAGCTCAATAGAATGAAAGGCAGCATTCTCCGTCCGTGTTTCTGCGCTGTGAAACATCCTACCAGAGGAGGTTGTGACGATGACTACCATATCCAGGTTTAAAGCGGCGTTAGACAAACATTCAGAATATATATGAGTGTAAATACCCACAAAATGTACAACCATCGTTTTCGGCTAAGTAGAATGAAGGTAGCGTTCTGTGTGTTTCTTCTCTGTGGAACATCTTACAAAAGGAGGTTGTGACGATGACTACCATATCCAGGTTTAAAGCGGCCTTGGATAAACATTCAGACTATATGTGGATGTAAATAACTTCTACCTGTCTCTTTACATGGCTTGTTGCACTTTTACATGGCTTGTTGCACGTTGCTATTTTTTAGCCAAATAAATTTGATCTGATTTGAAAGTTGTTAGGACGTCCACATGCAGTTTTATGTCATACACAGAAGAAATTCTATTTAACTCATAGAGGGGACCCTGACAAGTACGACCTTTCTGGGTCAGAGTGGACATAAAAGTGGTAACTCTATCTGAGAACTATTAAATCCCCCCCCCCCCCTCTCTCTCCCTCCGCACACAGGTGGCAGAAATAAAGTCCAAACAATGCCCCAATCCAAAAGTAGATTTTGGGGCACAAAATTTTTAAATGCACAACATTAATTCGTGTTTGAAACCTTTATTTGATATTTGCTTTCAAAATAAATACATTGAATATTGTTGTGTTGCTGGGGTAGGAAAGGGAGGGGAGAACTATGGGAAAGGCAAAAAACGCATTATTAGAGATGATGTGAGAGAGATAGGGAAAAAGAAAAAAATAGAGACGAAAAAGATGAGAGAGAGAGAGGGAAGGAGTAAGGAGAAAAAGGGTGGGGGAGAGAGGCAAAAGAGGGGGTAGAGAGAGAGAGGGTAGAGAGAGAGAGGGTAGAGAGAGAGAGAGAGGGTAGAGAGAGAGGGTAGAGAGAGAGGGGGGAGAGAGGGGGGAGAGAGAGGGGGGAGAGGAAAGGAAAAAGAGAGAGGGGGGAGAGGAAAGGAAAGAGAGAGAGGGGAGAGGAAAGGAAAGAGAGAGGGGGGAGAGGAAAGGAAAGAGAGAGGGGGGAGAGGAAAGGAAAAAGAGAGAGGGGGGAGAGGAAAGGAAAAAGAGAGAGGGGGGAGAGGAGAGAGGAAAGAGAGAGAGCGGGGAGAGGAAAGAGAGAGAGCGGGGAGAGGAAAGAGAGAGAGCGGGGAGAGGAAAGAGAGAGAGCGGGGAGAGGAAAGAGAGAGAGCGTGGAAAGATAGAGGGGAAAGAGAGAGAGGAGGGGAAAGAGAGAGGAGGGGAAAGAGAGAGAGGGGGAGGAAAGAGAGAGAGGGGAAGGAAAGAGAGAGAGGGGAAGGAAAGAGAGAGAGGGGAAGGAAAGAGAGAGAGGGGAAGGAAAGAGAGAGAGGGGAAGGAAAGAGAGAGAGGGGAAGGAAAGAGAGAGAGGGGAAGGAAAGAGAGGGAGAGGGGGGATAGACAGGAGAGAGAGAGGGAGTAGAGGGGAAGATAGAGGAAAGAGAGATGCGAAGAGGGGAAACTAAGGGGAGAAAAGGGGTAGACAAAGAAAGAGATAGATTGAAAGAAAGAATTTTTTAAGCATCTCTCGAGAAGACATAAAACGTGACAAGCAAAACTCAACGCACGTTAGAAAATCGATAAAAATAAAATTAAAAAAAAAAAGGAAAGAAAACAACAAAAATCGTCATTTTCTTCTCCATTTTTTTTTTTCCACTAAACATTTTTTTTTTCCTGTCCGTTCAGGATTGCGCTGGAATACTCTCTGCAACATCATCATTTTTATTTGACGGGATGCTAGTCCAAGCAGTGGGCGTAGGCGTCGAACAAATTATGGGCTGCAAGGAGTTGCGTATCTTCACAAAATTTCTCTTAAACTGGATGCCATCACCCTGAAAAAATTGTGAACAAATAAAAAATATTGCATGTACCAACATTTTATTTTTTATTCATATAAATTCGAAAATAAATAAATAAATCAGAAAATAATAAATAAATCAGAAAATAATAAATAAATCAGAAAATAATAAATAAATAAAAATTACACTCATAAATTTAAGTGACTTTTTTAAGAAATATACGTAACATCCTCCATTGTATAATAAAGATAAATGCGTATTCGAAAAGTCTATGTATTTACCGTTTCCTCCTGCAAAAGTTAAATCTATAGTATTATCTAATTCTTTAATAAGTTCTTTATGTGGTATTTTTGTATATAAAGCACTAAAATCATATGTTGAGATTGATTTAGCCTTTTTACGAGAATTTATATGATCTAATTTTTCTTTTACTAGATCTGAATTATTTACCACCCAAAATAGGTTTATATTACTATAGAATTTACTTTTTTATGGAAATTGTTTATTTGATTCATAATTAATTTAAAAACTTTAAATATAGCCTTACTTAAGGGTTTTGTGATGCACATCTTTGAGGCAACAATAATTTTATATATATATATATATATATATGAGTTAAAATGGATAAATGGAAGACTGAAACTCAACGTTTCGCCCAACTGTTGCATGGTCTTTTTCAAGAGAGAAAAAAGCTAAAAGACGAGAAGATCTGTAATTTGGGGGAATCATATATATCTTCTCGGGCTTAATGTTGTTTCTATTTGATTAAACCTTTTTTTTATTTTTTTTTTTTATTTTTTTATTTTTTTAATTTTTTTTTTACCCCTTTTCCCTCGCTATAATTCTCATAGTATCTTTTTATATTTTTTATACATTACCTCGATATTTGGCTCTGTTGAGCGAGGTACGAAACCGGTCAGCTGCCCTTTCATCTTTTTAATTTCTTAAATTCATTATGAATAATAAATATTGTCTCTTCAATGCCATTTTAAAGTTTTGTACGACAAAGAAAATATATATATATAGTAATCAGAGTATGATGAATTTAAATCTCTGTAGAGAGGAAAGATAAACAAATGTATATGTATATACATACTTGTTTATCTTCCCTCCCTACACAGATTTAAATTTATTATAATCTGATTACTAATATATATATATATATATATATATATATACCCTCAAATTATCGTCTTTTGCAACTTTTAACTTTTTTCTCCTTTGAAAAAGCCCACACAGCAGTCGGGCGAAACGTTGAATTTCAGGTCTTCCGCTTTTCTATTCTAACTCATACCATCAGATTTATTTTATCCTTTTATTGTCTATATATATATATATATATATATATATATATATAGAGAGAGATAGATAGATAGATAGATAGATAGATAGATAGATAGAGAGAGAGAGAGAGAGAGAGAGAGAGAGAGAGAGGGCGATTTTAATAAAACATATTCACAACACTAAACTCAGTCGTCTCATAGAATCGTGTTTAATCCTACGTCATAACACAATTATTCAAAGACCAGGATTCTATAATATCTCTACATCTTCTGCCAGATCGATTCTAATCGAAATGAACCTAAATCAATATGATAACGGCTAACTTCTACTACTTTGAGTCCGTCGTCTTCCTCCTCCTCCTCCTCCTTATTGGTTTAATTCCTTGCTGTCATTTTAAATTACTACTAATCTTCCTTCCCACTTTATTAACTTACAGCATTTCCGATCGCCGTTAATATGCCAACTGCTGATTTCTTTCTTTCTCCCTTTCTACTGTTTATTACACGTGACTATTTTTTATCGCTATTGCGTTCTTTATATAAATTTGAAAACTTTTGTTTTTAATTAAAGTTCTGCTGCCAACTGATGATGATTGTATTTTAACAATCGAAATATTTTGGTAGAACTGTTCAATATGTGTTTTTGAGTTTATTTTTGCTAGTTGTTGATTTGCTTATCCTTTATTCCATTTTTATTTTTACATTTTGTCTGAAACATTGTTTCTTTTATTCCTCATATATATATATATATATCTCACTTAGATAAATATTAAGAAAACATTTTTTAAACCTCATTTAGAACCATTACACTTGGAGTTATACAAACTTTTTTCAACTTCCAGAAAAAAGGAAAAGCTCAATATTTTTCAAACGATAAAATAGAGCCTAATTAATGTGTATGGATTTAAAATCAAGTTTCATATGTAAAAGATCTTTTAGGCTGTTTTACACATGTTTCAGAGCATCCTTTATCATTAAATATTAAATGACAAGAACCAGGAACATGAAATGACAATAATCAATTTTTCAGGGTTGTGAAATTTAGAAAAACAAACATTTTAGGGAAAAGAAAAAAAAATACATAAAAAAATATAAAGCACATTAGCCAATAAAAAAAAAACATGTGAAATAAATATTCAAACGGAAAAAATGGAGGATAAATTAATTATTTCCATTTCATCTTTTGTATATATATATATATATATATATATATACATTACTTCAGTTTCACGGTAAATCCGATCGTCAGAAGAGCATTTCTTACTCACATGTCTGTATACATTTAAATGCCAGTTGAATATAGATATATATATATATATATATATATATATATATACAGGGTGGGCAAAAATAAGGGTCCTATTTTTAAAAATTCATAACTTTTTTATTTATTGATTTTTTTATTTTTTATTTTTAGAATAAGTAAAGGACCCCTTCCGAAGCAAGCATGAGCCGTATTAGCCCTAAGGAACGTACCCTCATTTAGAAAACATCATTTTTGCTTAAAAAACTCAAAACAGTGTAAAAAACAATACTTTAGTTTTTGTAAGTTTTAAGTGTTTTTCGGCTAAAATTTGTTTTGTTTATTTCAAAAAATCTCGGAAGGGTCAGTCTACACACACATAAAGTTTGATGAGTTTAACTTTTATTTTGTGGAAGTTATTCAAGTTATTCAAATTTAAAGATAGGACCCTTATTTTGGCCCACCCTGTATATATATAAAGATCTCATCAGGCGGAAAAAAGTCTTCTGAAGATTAAGCTTATTTTATTTTGCTTATTCTTCAGAAAAAAGTTAAAAAAATTTTTTTTATCTTCTTCTATCTTCTATCTTCTTCTTCTTCTTCTTCTTCTTCTATCTATTATATAAAGGCCAGTTGTCTGTATGTCTGTCTGTCTGTATGTCCAGCTACTCCTCAAAAACTACTCGGCAAACTGTCGACAAGTTGACATCTTTAGGACCGGACAACACCTGGGAGCATAATATCTCAAAATTACGAAAAAAAAATGTCCCTGGGGGTCAACGGGGCCAGTTTTCGGGGGGTGGGTCTGGTTTTTTGAAACTTTTTCAATGTTATTTACTGGTGATTTTGAAATCAGCCAATGTATTCATGTAACAACTTGATAAAAATGCACTGTCCGGTTGTATCAAGTCATCCCATAACTTCTGTCCAGATGTATCAATAACAGTGAAACAAGGGTTGCTCAATCATATCCGCACCTAGAAACCTAAACTTATATTTTTTTAAATAAAAATAGTTCTTTGAGGGGAGGGGGGGAGAATTTTTTTTGGGGGGGGGGGGGGGGGTAGTTGGGGGGGGGGGGGGGGGCGGAATTATCAACATCTTCATCCTGCGGGGGTGCTTATACAATATAGGACCCGGAGGCTTCTGAAGTATATGGACCTGGGCGGGGGGTTTCTTCTGCAGTATAGGCACCAGGGGGGGGGGGGGGGGGGGGGGGGCGCTTCTACAGTATAGGACCCAAGGGCTTCTGCAGTATAGGAACCAGGGGTGCTTCTACAATATAAGACCCGAATGCTTCTGCAGAATAGGGACCATGGGTGCTTATGCAGTATAGGGACCAGGGCTGCTTCTACAGTATAGGTACCAGGGGTGCGTCTACAGTATAGGACCCAGCACCGGGGGTGCTTCTACAATATAGGACCCGAATGCTTCTACAGAATAGGGACCATGGGTGCTTATGCAGTATAGGCACCGGGGGTGCTTCTACAGTATAAGATCCAGAGGCTTCTGCAGTACAGGGACGGGGGTGGGGTGCTTTTGCAGTATAGCCACCGGGTCAGCTTCTACAGTATAGGACCCAGCACCAAGGGGGGGGGGGTAGTTGGGGGGGCGGGCGGAATTATCAACATCTTCATCCTGCGGGGGTGCTTATACAATATAGGACCCGGAGGCTTCTGAAGTATATGGACCTGGGCGGGGGGGTTTCTTCTGCAGTATAGGCACCAGGGGGGGGGGGGGGGGGCGCTTCTACAGTATAGGACCCAAGGGCTTCTGCAGTATAGGAACCAGGGGTGCTTCTACAATATAAGACCCGAATGCTTCTGCAGAATAGGGACCATGGGTGCTTATGCAGTATAGGGACCAGGGCTGCTTCTACAGTATAGGTACCAGGGGTGCGTCTACAGTATAGGACCCAGCACCGGGGGTGCTTCTACAATATAGGACCCGAATGCTTCTACAGAATAGGGACCATGGGTGCTTATGCAGTATAGGCACCGGGGGTGCTTCTACAGTATAAGATCCAGAGGCTTCTGCAGTACAGGGACGGGGGTGGGGTGCTTTTGCAGTATAGCCACCGGGTCAGCTTCTACAGTATAGGACCCAGCACCGGGGGGGGGGGGGGGGTCTTCGTCAATTTAGGACCCAGAGGCTTCGGCGTTGTCCGGGAGAAAAGTGCTAAATGTCCTAGATAGAGCTACTGTAGTGTTTCTTTTCAGACTATTGTGCAGATGAAAAGGAGGGGGGGATCAGTAAAAGTGATTTTAGTAGTGCTCTGGAGGCCATCTTGATTTTCTAAATACTCGGCGTTGTCCAAGAGAAAAGTACTCAATATCCTATTTTGCTTGCGGGGAGGAGGAGAGAGAGCCCCGGGCAACGCCGGGTACCCCTGCTAGTATATTAATAAACCTTAAAAGTTTAATTTACTAATAAAATTTTTCAAATTAAACTAATTACAATAAATTTCCGAAGATGCTGTATATAAAAAAAATAAAAACCAAATTTGTATGAAGACAAATTAAAAAGAGAATGGCAGCCTTACCTTGGACAAACGAAAGTCAACGAGCATATTTTCGCCCATTAAAACTAATCCGGCTTTAAACACCAACGGCATTTTCCGACGGTCCAAAGTGCGCAACGTAAACTGAAAAGTAAAATTAAAAGAAATTATCGGAAAATAAACATTTCGGAAACATTCGAAAACGTTTTGCAGGGGTAAAAACTGAAAAGTAAAACTTAGATGTCTGAAGTTACAAATCTAAGAAAAACGTTTTAATATTTTGGTGTAACAAATTATGCCAAAGAATCAAAAAATGGTTAGAGTATTTGGTAATAGATCAAAATAAGACTAAGGAATCTAGACATACGGTTTAGTAGCATTATGTATTGATTTTAATCTTCATAAGGGGATATAAAATGGTGCAAAACTTATGTTCGTAGGAATTACTGTTCTCCGTCCTGGGACAGGTATTCTAGTATATATATATATATATAAATATATAATAAGGAGAGGTAGTTTGCTTGAAGCCTTGTGTGTAATACGTATATAGAGGAGTATTAGAAGGCTATCACAATGCAAGAAATGGAAATATGTCGGCGTTGAGAAGCAAGACAAAAACAAGTGATTTTCATTTATATATTTTTTCAAAAAATTTTAATAATATTTTTTTCCCTATATAGCAAATCTTACTTGATTAGGCAATACTCCAACACTGTAATGTAATGTGTATGACCGTGTTCCATAATATATTTTGAGGAAGACCTCTTTGTCAAATGGTGGGTGTTTCAAATCTCAAAAAACGTGTGGAATGGCAATATTGCTTATAATGCAGTAAATATTAATATCCGCAGTAATTGTAATAAAACTAAAACCATAACTGATTGTTTTTACTTGTTTTTATTATTTTAATTACTTTTTCAAATTTTATTTTTAATTTTTTCAGAATATTTTATATTTGACTCCACTGATGAAGTGTTATATATTTATATAAAAAAAATAAATAAAAACAAAAATAAATACATGTATATTTTTTGTGGAGGGGGGAAGGTAGGGATAACAGCCAAGAGCAGTGTTCAATTAAATTTTTTTTTTTCTAATAATATTTATTTAATATTTTTTTTATATATATACTATTGTTATCTTTATTCTAACAATATTTAATTCTTTGCTTTTCTGAAATTTTATTATTTTTTTTATTTTTTCAAATTTATTTTTATAATTAACGGCTAAATGTTTTGATTTATACCCTGGCCAGATTGTGTGTAGCACGCAGTATATATATATATATATATATATATATATATATATATATAAATATATATATATATATATATATAAATATATATATATATATATATATACTAATTATATATAAATTATATACTAATATATAACAATTGATTAATTAAAAAAAAAATCTATATATACAAAAATTGATGACACGTCCGATTAAGTGCGAATTAAAAAAAAAAATCCGGTCGTCTGCATATTCTTAAAAATAAATTAACCGCTCAGGGTAGCGACAAATAAAAACGCACCGGTAAACATCGGTTGACTATCGGGGAAAAGGAAACAAAAAATCAGCGTAATGTATATATATATATGATTATTTTTATTTATACTCACATGTACAAAAAGCCGCTACACTAGCATGTTGATGTTATCGATCAGTAGTTATTAGAAACTAAGATCTCATCAGGCAAAAAAGTATCATCTTTCACTTAAATGTTCATATTGCGACATATATATATATAGGTATATATTATTATTTCATGTATCCACATATAATATTATAAGGAGATATAATATATTATGTTCGATTTTCAGTATTTACTTCAACAGTGCTCAGTACATGAGTAGAGCTAGGTAGTAAGTTATGAAAATATATTTATGGCAATGAAGCTACACAGAGGTGTCCACGTTTCATCCCTGTAGGGAATCGTCAGGTTTTTATATAGATATATATATATAGTCTTGGAAGTTTCTCAACCATTAAAACTATATTAAAAAAAAAAATTTTTTTAAAACTAAAAAAAAAAAAAACTTATAGTCCCAAGTCTTCCAGTGAAAAATCACTCATGTAAGTCAATTTATTTTTTACAGTTATTATATTAGTTTATTTCTAACACTATTTTAAGGGATCATCAGTTGTTTACCATGAAAAACTGTTTCGGGAATATATATATATATTATATATATGTGTGTGTTTTAAAACATTAATGCTTTAAAAAATTAATATATATATATATATTTATTTTCGGTCGAGACATCAAAGACTCAAAAGTAATGGTTTTTGATGCCTTGATGCTAAATATTTAGTATTATAAGGTGAGAATCAAGCGTAAGTGGAACAATCCAGGGAAAGTAGTGGCATCTCCCTCTGCTTCTTAATATAATAGCCAATAAAAAGAGAGCCTTCAGGTCTCTCTTGACCCCTTTATTCATTTTGTTTTAAATTTATTTATTCATTTTGTTCTAAATTTATTCATTTTTAAATTTATTTATTCATTTTGTTTTAAATTTATTCATTTTTAAATTTATTTATTCATTTTGTTTTAAATGGCAGAGTTGTGCTCAAGTGTTGAGAATCCGCAAAAATATTCTCTCTCAATCAATTCAGTGAAATGGAATATTTCATTTTTTGTTGGCCAATAACTTTCAAAAAGACATTTATAAAACAAATTTTATTTTTGTTGTGGATTTTTTTATAAGATGAATCACTTTTATTAATTTGAAATTAAACATTTATACCTGGTTTAAAATTTAAAATTAAATTAAATTTTAAAAAAAAGAATTTTTTTTATCCTTGAGATTTAAACAAATTTTTCCCTTTAATTTCATGAATCTTCTAACATACAAAGTTATCTTTATTAATTGCTAAGAATTTTAAAGACAGTTTAAATACTTTCAAATTCCTATCAAATTTCGAATGATCACAAAGTAATCCAATTTTTGGGATTAACAAAAGAAATTTTGGGGATTAAAAAAAAAAAAATTAAAATGGCTGATTTGAAATGGATAATGGCAGATTTAACTTTTTAATCAAATTATTTTTTTTAAATAGTAGTTTAAATATTTAACTAGTTTATACTAGTTTAGTTGGTTTTTATTTCAATAAATTATGGATTAATAGTAAATAAAAAAATAATGGGTTAGTCACGTAGAGACGAGAAACACACACACACAAAGTGATTACAATATTTTATAAACAGATTTTTAAATTTTCATGTGACCCAAATGAGTCACTTAGAAATTATAGTAAGTAAATCAATACTTACCAATCCCAAAGAATTTTTCTTCCATGAAAAACCTAAAGAATCAAATACTCTCGTCAGTTCACACACCGTTCTTTCGTGGTTGGTTTTCACGAAGAACCGAGTCAACCGACGAACCAAACGCGGACCAGAACTCTGGAAGAAAAAAAATGAAGACAAAAAATGTTAATGTGTAAAAACAAAATTTGATAACAGAAAAGTGTATATTATTTCCTGACAAACTTGAAATAATATAAGTTAACACAATAACAAGAGTGGATCTGAGATGTCATCTGGTATGGGATATCATCTGGTATGGGATATTCATCTGGTGTATCACAGGGATCTATCTGTTCTTGGTCCTTTCATATTTGTTACATATATTACTGATGTGCTGAAAACTTAAAGAATGCCACAGTACTAAAATATGCAGATGTACCTTGAGATACAAAGGACAGATCATGCACTCTATAAATTTCATGCAATCAGATCTGGACACAATACAGCAATGGATCACAGAATGACAACTGTACCCACATGCATGTTATAAAAAAATATCCAGCATCTACATACTTCATACTTCCTCCACAACATTAATATCAAGCAAGTCGTCTTGTGAATGTGACCTGGACATTAGTGTCAGCAGAGATTTGCGTTGGACAAAGCACATCTCTAAAATTGTCAACCAAGAGAAGAGTCTATCGGGCATGTGTACGCAGTGAAACCTGGCTCGTGAGGGTTGAGGACATGCGCTGCATGACGAGAAATGATATGAGAATGATACGATGGATGCGTAATGTGAGTCTTAAAGACAGGCTTAATTCTGATGACCTTAGAGGAAAATTAAATCTGGACAGTATAGGGAGATGTGTACAGAACAGGAAACTGTTGGTTTGGTCACGTTGAAAGAATGGATGAGAGTTTTTTGGTTAGTAGATGTAGAACAGTTAAGGTAGAAGGGCCAGTTCACAGGGGAAGGCCAAGGAAAAGATGGAAGGAAGCGATAAAAATGGACCTGAGAGAAAGAGGGATAAATAAAGACCTGGCCAGAGATAGGTAAGTTTGCAGTTAATTTCTTAGATTATCAATACCATTGTTCAAGAATTATTTTTTAATGGCATTGATGCTGATTCTTATTTAATAAGAATAAAAATAAGAATAGGAAGAATAGAATAAGAATTAGAAGAATAGAATAAGAAGAATAGAATAATAAGAATAAAAATAAGAATAGGAATAGAATAATAAAAATAATAATAATAATAATAATAATAATAATAATAATAATAAGAAGAATTAGAAGAATAGAATAAGAATAAGAATAGAATAAGAAGAATAGAATAATAAGAATAAGAATAGAATAAGAATAATAATAGAATAAGAATAATAGAATAAGAATAATAATAGAATAAGAATTAGAAGAATAGAATAAGAATAAGAATTAAGAATAAGATTAGAATAAGAATAATAAGAATTAGAATAGAATAAAAATGAGAAGAATAGAATAAGAATAAGAATAAAAAAGAATAAGAATAAAAAAAATAGAATAAGAATAAAAAAGAATAGAAGAATAGAATAAGAATAAAAAAGAATAGAAGAATAGAATAAGAAGAATAAGAATTAAGAATAAGATTAGAATAAGAAGAATAAGAATAAAAAAAGAAGAATAAGAATAAAAAAAGAAGAATAAGAATAAAAAAAATAGAATAAGAATAAAAAAGAATAGAATAAGAATAGAATAATATTAATAATAAGTCTTTATTTGATTTTTCCAAATACAAAAATAAAATACAAATGTTAGCAGAAAAACCCTAACCCTAACCTACAAGGTACTCTTCCACCCAACTCCCTAATTTACTTATTCTTCATAATAATAAAAAGGGATAAAAATGGATCTGAGGAAAAGAGGGATAAATAAAGACCTGTCCAGAGATATGTTACTTTAGAAGTTAATTTCATCCAACGCATGCCAGTTTGTAAAACGGACATTAAACCGAATATGATGATGATCGAGAAAAAAATTACAAAATACAACAGTAACAACAAATAGTAATCAATATAGTACAACATGCGGAAATTGAATAAGAAGAATAGAATAAGAATAGAATAAGAATAGAAGAATAGAATAAGAATAATAAGAATTAAGAATAAGATTAGAATAAGAAGAATAAGAATAAAAAAAGAAGAATAAGAATAAAAAAAGAAGAATAAGAATAAAAAAAATAGAATAAGAATAAAAAAGAATAGAATAAGAATAGAATAATATTAATAATAAGTCTTTATTTGATTTTTCCAAATACAAAAATAAAATACAAATGTTAGCAGAAAAACCCTAACCCTAACCTACAAGGTACTCTTCCACCCAACTCCTTAATTTACTTATTCTTCATAATAATAAAAAATGATAAAAATGGATCCGAGGAAAAGAGGAATAAATAAAAACCTGGTCAGAAATAATTTACTTTGAAAGTTAATTTCTTACAGCTGTTCAATGTATACCAGCATGTAAAAACGGACGCTAAACTGAATATGATGATGATAACGAAGGCCGAGGGTGTCTTGGCATCAATTAGCAAAACCTTCGTTCACTGTAAAAGTGTATCGACCACACTTAGAATTTACAGCATCGGTCTGGAATCCATATCTTGCTCCGAACATGGAAATTGTTCAAAGATGTGCAATCAAGAAAATACCGCCATCCCTGGGTTTGGATTCATTAGCAACCGACTTGGTAAACACTCATAAAACTATTAACCATCTCATCAACAACAACAACAACAACATCAACAACAACAACAACAACAACAACCCTGAGCTGAACACATTTTCATCTCCATATGTCTAATACATATGCGCATAGCTACAAAGTCAGCAAACAGCACAGCTGATACCCCCCTCTCGACGTAAATACACTCGACCAACCCGACAATCAGCTAAATCTCATCCATTCACTGTGGAGGTCCCCACGTGCCGGAGAGCCTTCTTCTCCGATATAGCTTCTTTCCTCGAGCTGTCGACCTTTGGAACTCCCTCCTTGCTCCCTGTTTCTCCCGACTGTACCGACATGCAGAAATTTAAAACTAATGTGAACAAGCATCTCGCTGCACAGCTCCCAATCTAGGATGATAGAGTGGTATCATCAGCATAGATTTTAATTTTCTGAACAATGTGAGAGAGAGGATACAGAGAAGAAGAAAGGGTAGGGCCAATCAAATTCCAGACACGTTTCTGCACCTTATCAAGAACCCTCAAATGGGACAGAGATTCACCAGCCCAAATATGACAACAGTACTCCATACATGGTCTGATAGTAGATTTGTAGAGATAGAGAATAGCCTCAGGTGTGAGAAAGTGTTTGGGGCGATAGAGAGAACCGACTTTACAAGAAGCAGAAAGAGCAATGGATCTAATGTATGAACTCCAAGAAAGATTTGATGAGAAAGAAAGACCAAGAAGTTTCAGAGTCGATTTCTCCTCAAGAGTAGAGGTTTCCATGGGAATCTCAGGAAGAAAAGGGGCATGCCTACGATTGAAAGACACGAGCTGAGTCTTAACAGGATTAAACGAAACAATCCTACAAGCGAATCCACAACCGAATCCAAGTCAACTTCTAGATCAGCTGCATATTTCGATTGATCCGAGGGAGATGGGCGAGAAGCAACACTAGAATAGATAGTGGTATCATCAGCAGAAGATGTTAATTTTCTGAACAATATTCTCTAGAAGATCATTAATATAGAGAAGAAACAGTGTTGGGCCTAGAATAGAGCCCTGGGGAACACCAGCATTGATAGAAAAAGAGAATGAATCAAGGGAGGCACGAGAGCGCTCTTCTCCCTTAATAGACTTCAAGAATTATCTGTATGTACGTACGTGCCACCCTGTATCTCATCAACTATTTGATGGATTCAGCTGATTTTTAGCAGAGATAGAGGTTCTAGGGTCTAGTTGATGGCATTTTAATTTCAGTTTACCATATACCTTAGTTTTCCAGAAAATTCAAAAAAAACTTAAAAATGACCATTGTCTTGAGGCATAGCCTTTACAAAAGTAGTGACATTCCATGAAAAATGCCAGTATACTGAAATCATATGCCC
Organism: Sepiola atlantica; assembly: GCA_963556195.1. Taxonomy (NCBI): domain Eukaryota; kingdom Metazoa; phylum Mollusca; class Cephalopoda; order Sepiida; family Sepiolidae; genus Sepiola; species Sepiola atlantica. Next base: position 10,216,229 of record OY744543.1, on the reverse strand, counting down.
TTAATAGGGTTAAGATGAAAATTCATATACACTAAATGTACAAAAGCAAAGAAATTCCAAAATGTTTACACTTTTATTGTCATTAAGGGTATGCGAGCACAACAGGGCTATGTATTTTAATGGTAGGAATTTTTCGTCAGCTCACCTCACACACTTCATCCATAGAGATTTATACTGTAGTGATGTGATAATGAAATGATTTGGTTGATATGTAGTCATACCCTTAATGACAATAAAAGTGTAAAAATTTGGGAATATCCTTGCTTTTGTACATTTAGTGTATATGAATTTTCATCTTAACCCTATTAAGGGCATATGAGTTCGGTATACTGGCATTTATTTTTGATGGAATTGTAATAGACATGCACTTTTGATGAGTCAGAGTGCATCTGAGCACTCAACCCAATGATTTCATTAATATTATCATTATAAGATAAAATCAGAATCCTATTCAAATTTTTTTAGTGCAGATTTGTGTCAAGAACCATCGATGATTCAAGCAGTTGTGTTTCTCATGAAATTAGGTGCCCCCTCCTTTTTTTTTTTTTTTTTTTTTTTAGAAAGCTAAAAAAGGGATGCAATAAAATAGACAAACCTGAGATTCCTGCGTTTGGTTCTGGCTGCACAGCACCATGTGATCCGGTCTGGCAGGCTGGGAATAACTTATTGCTTTCAGAGATTCAAGATACGAGTGCGGACTCTCCGTAAAGCGCGTGTGAGCATCTGGTTGAGACAGAGAAAACGGCTGGTCCACTCTGCAAATACAGCGTAGAAAAAAACAAACAAACAAAAAAAAAACACTTTAAACATCTTGGAATTATAAGAATTGGGTACTGTTTCGTAATCGTCAACCGTAGATTTTTACTGGCAGAGTTTGATAATCCATTCTTAACGGGGGGGGGGGGGGGGGGGGCTTCGGTAACATTCGGAACAGCATACTTGTTTAGTCCTTCTCGGTTTCGTAGCATTCGTTGTACATATGTCACGCCAGTAAAATCTATGGTAGACGTTTCCGAAACAGAACCGAAAATTGTTGAAGTTTTAAATAACCATGTACTTGATTATTGTTACGTTCCAATAAGTATTTATTTACGAATAAGACGAGAATCGTTTTAACTTATAAAAATATATATATATATATATATATATATATATATATATACTAGATAAAATGTTACCCGAGTCATCCATTGACATCGGGTTTAATTGGTTTAATTAGTAAAAAGTGAGTTTGCGAAGCTAGTTAAATATGTTTTTAAATATATGAGACAAAATGTTAGCAGAAATTAAGGTGCTTATTTAGAACAGGGTCCCTGTAGAAAATTATTTTCATGTAAAAATCAGTATTTTGTACTTACTCAGTCATAGTTTCTCACTCACGGCACGAAAAAGAATTTTAAAATATCAAGCAGAACTTTAATTAGAACGATTTTTCCATTTCCATAAGGGCGATATACAACGTCTATTTGCCGACATTTTGGGTGTGGCCGATTGATGGAATAGCTAACTAAGGGCAGGTAAGTGTCGCGAAATTGCAGAACGGTACCCAGTTACCATGTAAATAATAAAAAAACAAGAAAGCAATAAATGTACATTTTATTAATCTATAAAATTATATTGTGGAAAGTACCCCGGTGAAGAAATCAAAAATAATTATTTCATTTTCATTTTTTTTTATTTTAAAAATTTTGGCTATTCCATCGATTGCTCACACCCAAAATGTCGGCTCACACCCAAAATGTCAGCGAATAGATGTTGTAAATCGAAATGGAAAAATCGTTCTAATTAAAGTTCTGCTTGATATTTTTACATTCTTTTTCGTGCAGTGAGTGAGAAACTATGACTGAGTAAGTACAAAATACTGATTTTACATGAAAATAATTTTCTACAGGGACCCTGTTCTAAATAAGCACCGAAATTAAAATCCAAAATTAGCCTCTTTCTGCTCGCTCTCTCTCTCTCGCTTCATTCCTCTCCAACTATGTAAGTCAGAGCCAGTGAAAAATCTTTAAACAGTTTTCATCTTAAGAAAAAAAAAAAAAAAAAAAAACAGACGACCATAATAATGACAAAGATTTTCACTTTTTTTTGTTTGGGCTTTTTTTTCTTTAAATATGTTTTTCATATTTAACTGAATTATATACATTCCAATCATTAAAAAAAAAGAAAAAAAAGCTGCCTATATTTAAAAAAAAAAAAAAAAAGAAAGAAAAAGAAAAAATCAAAACTCTATAAATAAGAGTACATACAGGTTATTAATAGTGAAAGAAGATTTGCTAGGTCGGAATCAAAGCTTTGAAAATTTCAGAAGTTGGACGTTAGCGCTATACTATCACAGCATACACAAAACAGAACAGCTGTAACTTCTTGAAAAAATGTTTGAATTCTAGATTTATAATCTGCAGTCTTTTCAAAGACTACAGATTATGAATCCAGAGTCGAATTAAAAAAAAAAAAAAAAACAGAATCAAAAGTTGTTTTTTTAAGTATGTAAAATATATATATATATATATATATAAACTTAAAGGAAGAGCGAAAATGCCTTCAAAAAACCATGTGTTTTATTTGTCTAAAGCTCTGAGCGAAATTATTAGATAAAAAAGTCAAGATGAAAAAGAAAAAAAAAATTGTTTTGATTTTTTGATTTTAATACAAACATTTGTATCTAACATGTTTTTTTGAAGGCATTTTGCCTCTTTCTTTAAGTTTAAAATTTTAAAGATGCTTAAAAAAAATGAACTTCCCCAAATGTATATATATATATATATTTTACATACTTAAAAAAACAACTTTTGATTCTGTTTTTTTTTTTTAATTCGACTATATATATTTTCTAATGAAGAAATCTTGACAAAATGTTTAATTAAGGGGAGATAACTAAAAGAAAATACATAATAACTAAGGTGTTTAAAAAAAGGAGTTGTCCCCCCATAGAACAGCAAGCAAGTATAAAGATATTGAATGAATTATGCTAGATTCAGCTGGGGTGTTTTGGGCGAACTTTATTTGCTCCCAAGTAGGGTGGGGAAGGGGGTCGAAAGGATAGTGATGCAACAGTGGCGAGATCAACAGACGAAAAGAAGGAAGATGTACATTATTATTTGTTACGCTTCGGGCATTTGTTTTGGTTTGACTCTCTTCTCGATTAAACCCTTAAAATAAAATGTTTTACAGACATTTACATTATCAACGCAGCATGAATATACAGATAAATTTCTGTTTAATATTTCATCCGATAGTTCCCAAAATTGACCATTTAGTTACCTCCACCAAGAAGGTTATGTTTTCAGTCGAGTTTGTTTGTGGACAGCCTAGCGTTCACACCGCTTGACTAATTGTCACCAAACTAGCGTTCACAACGCTTGACCAATCGTCACCAAACTAGCGTTCACAACGCCTGACCAATCGTCACCAAAATAGCGTTCACAACGCTTGACCAATCGTCACCAAACTCGGTCAAAATATCAGGCATGGTGTCTCACTTAGAACTGATTTAATTTTGGGATATCTAAGTCAAAGGTCAAGGAAAAAGTAAAAGTCACACTTTAAATCGCTCCAGACAAGGCATGAAGCCACTTGATGTAAAGAGCTAAAATAACAATTACTTTTATTCTGTTATCGCCATGCCTTCTTAACAAAATATCTATTTTTCTAAAGATGAGTTTTCTTCCGATACATTTTAATCACACAAAATACATGCTAAAATATCTCTTGGTTTCGGGATTGAGTTTTGTTTATCTCTTTCCCACTGCAAATCGCTCCAGACAAGGCATGAAGCCACTTGATGTAAGGAGCTAAAAAAAATTTTTTTTTTAAATACTACATTAAAGTTTAAAACTAGCCAACAATAAGTGTTAGATGGATAGATTCCGACCCAGGAAACAGCAATTTTTCCTCCTTTGTCAGAAACATTGCTTATGGAATCTGAGGGCTAAAAGACAAAATAAGGAAAGCAAGTTATGAGGATGGCGAAAGTAAACCCAAGGTCCACTTTCTACAAGGTCTGAAAGTGGGGTTTGAAATCAGCACCCTAGAGGTAAAGCACTTTGACCGAACGAAATTGCCTGGGCAGCCCCGTTGGCCTTCCCTCAGGTGATTAGCAATAAACTAACCCCTTCTCAATGGGCAAGAAGGTAAAGCCTGGGAGTGTGGACTTCCTAGAACTGCACAGGACCATACCTCAGACCGACAGTGAACAAGCCATCCTCAAAAATGGCAGAGACTCTGCAAGTCTGGCTTTGGGATCGAGTTATGTTTGAAAATAAATCCATTTTAATTAGCTGTAATTTGTAATTTACTCACAAAGCCCATCTTTTATTCTGTTTATTACTCTCACCCTCTCTTTGTATGTTGCTCACTCTTATTTTATACTGTATGTATCATTCTCGTTTCCGTCACTCTCTTTCTTCCTGTTAACATTCAAAGGTAATAAAACTAACTAGAAAACTGAAGATTGGAATGGTCTATATTTAATAATAGGGAATAGCACCACAAGTATTTATACTGTTTAACCCATAGATGAAAAGAGAGAAAAATGGGTGAAGGGTGAGAGAGGGTATCGCGAACAGAAAGACTAATTTGGGATTTTGTCTTCATTTTCTTTTAATTTAACTGGCTTTTTAAACTTACGTTTTTCTGATTCAAAAGATTTAACCCTAGCTCAATTAAAAGAGGGGATTTGGAAGTCTATCGCTCGGACTCTAAAGCCCCGTTCCACTGGATGACACCAATGATCTCTCCGATGCTCCAACAAAAAGAAATGACGCGGCTCACAAAATAACTCGTTTTCTCTCACTTCTCTTTTCTCCTTTCTTTTTTTTCGCCCCAAGTCAGCAGATGTCAGACATTAAATGATCTCAGTCAATTCCTTTTGACCAATGAGAACACAGACAATTCCTTTTGACCAATGAGAACACAGACAATTCCTTTTGACCAATGAGAACACAGACAATTCCTTTTGACCAATGAGAACACAGACAATTCTTTTTGACCAATGAGAACACAGACAATTCCTTTTGACCAATGAGAACACAGACAATTCCTTTTGACCAATGAGAACACAGACAATTCCTTTTGACCAATGAGAACACAGACAATTCCTTTTGACCAATGAGAACACAGACAATTCCAGGTTCCTACTCTTCTTATCAACTGTCCCCCATAGACTGGTATTGTCTTGGCCTTCGGGGCTTGATTTACGCCGGTCTATGGGTCTGTCCTGTGCAGTTCTAGGAGGTCCACCCTCCCAGGCTTTGCCTCCCCTCTTTGGGGAGGAGTAAGTTTATTGCTTACTGCCTGAGGCGGCCCTACCGGGCAATGCCGACAGGGCTGCCCAGGCAATTTTTAAACCTCACTTTCCCGACCCGACCTTGGGTCACATCTTATTTGTGGGAGTAAGATAAAAACTGGCCTTGTGCCTAACTCCTGGAGAGGAGTAAATAAATACTCTTCTTATCAAGCTGGACTCGCTCACATCAGTGCAATAACCAGTCGCGCCGCTTTACATAAGTCGTGAGTTCGATCCTTGCGAGCAACCTCTTTGCTTGACATTTCCCCAATTTTCAAACTACATGACAAGCAAAGATGGATCCTTTTATGGTGGGAACAAAGCAAGTCGGGGCCACTTCCACCGCTCGATCCTGGCTCAAGACTATCACTTTCGTCAGTGACCAAAGTCACATTTTTTTAGTATATAAACAAACAATAGGGAGTTAGATTCCAGTAACCATTTCTTTATTCACTTTTAAAAAGATCCAGATCTTGACGGAAAGTTTCGTCGTCACTTAGACAACCAAAATACAGAGTTATATATCTTGGATTTTCTATAAGTGCGACTTGTCGCTACGTCAAGATCTAGATCTTTTTAAAAAGTAATGAAAACATGGTTACTGGAATCTAACTTTCTATTGTTTATTTATACATGCTCTGGAGTTAAAAAATTAACATCCATTGAGCTTAAATCTTCAAAGTCTGACGATGAATAATATATCTATCTATATATAAATGTATTTTTATGTAATTATTTTTATTGGTGATTGTAGCGTTCGTTGTTATTTTGCTTACTATTATTTCGATTGTCTTACTTTCCTAAGTGATTAAGATGCAGAAAATTGCATTATTAGTCGCCCTTAACTTTATAGGACGTATTTTTCGTTAATACATACATTTTTATTTATTTTATACATACTTAAAAGTAATCCATGGACACGTGTTTCTGGCTCACAGCCGTTATCAGCATGACTAACCTTCGATATTGATGTCTATAGTCCAACGTTCTAGAACTCTCTGTGTAAGTTAGCCATGCTGATGACGGCTGTAGGCCAGAAACATGTGTCCATGGATTACTTTTATGTACGTATAAAATAAATAAAAATATATATCTATATATAAAGATATACATGGCCCGTATTATAAAAGATATTTAGGTGATAAACAAAAGCAAAATCCTTTCAGCTGACGTAAGTCCATATAAGTGTAAGTATGTTGAATATCAAGTCAGAGGTATAGGACATAATACCTGGCCAGAAGAAATAACACCCGACTGACAGACACCCACCTGGCTGGAAGTATAAATATCAGGCAATTTGATGCAGAGACACCTGCAATGATCACTTGCAGACACAGCAGCCGAAAATAGACCAGTCACTAAATAAACAATACTTGATTGGAAGCTACGTCCCATAGGTGGCATGGCTGCATTTAGCGCAGGAAAAATCTTAGAACATGTTGCAGTTGTGCAAGCATGGGTCTCCAAAAACTAGATCGAATTGAGATCAAAATTTTAAAAAGAGAGGGGCTGGCTAGTAAATTTGAGAGATCAACCTCCGTCAACTCTGTGCCCTGTCCACCTTCGCCGAAACCAAGCAATAAAAATATAACATTACGTTTTTGTACATAAGTGTTTGTTGTCAGTCATCCTTTGAAGCACGACAGCGATACACAACACATAGGTAAATAGATTCTGTGTCCATGTCCACCTTCACTGGCGCTACTTTTTCGCTGAAACTGAGCAATAAAAAATATAACATTATGTTTTTATACACAAGTGTTTTTGTTTTTTCATAGAAATCGCCCAGACAAGGCATGAAGCCACTTGATGTAAGGAGCTAACAAGAACAAATATGATTATCGCAAAGACAGGAGATGCCTATTGACCGTAGTCTTGAAAAGACCAAGATTATAGGTAGGAGGAAAACAGTCAGCAGGAAGAGAGTTCCACAAGCCTGCGGTTCTTGGAAAGAAACTACTGGAATAGAAATCTGTATCTAGGTTTGTTGTTATCCTTTTAAGCACGATAGCAATACACAACACATAGATAAATAGATTATTTGGTGCAACTATATACAAGGGAAACATGTCAGTTCAAAATAAATTAACACGAAAACTCTTTGACATACTTACGTATTAGGCAAAAGTAGGTAAAGTTATCAAGTAGAATTTTAATTAAAAATAGAAATCAGTTTTATTGTATTTTTCCGATTCTCTACTGACACAAACGTAAAAGGGAGAACAGGGGAGATAAGTCAGTAAAATGTGCTTGTGCCAATGGTGAATCAATGGTTTGGTATTTTTGTTTTACGGCATATCAACCCTTTTTGGGTTATTTAATGCCGAATCTGGTCATTATAGTAAAAGTTTTTATGCTTCAAGTTCTTTATATCTTCAAATGTTTAATCATCGTTTTTGGTTTGGTAGTTTTGTTTTACGGCATATCAACCATTTTTGGGTTATTTAATGCCGAATCTGGTCATTATAGTAAAAGATTTATGCTTCAAGTTCTAAAAATAAAATTTAAAAGGGGAGGGAGAAAGGGAGAGGGGCTGTTGTTTTTGTTTTTGGTTTTGTAGAACATAATTAAGTTTTACAAAAAAAAAAAAAAAAAAAAAAACGTCAATGTAGGTGAATTTCGTCTCAGGGAGCCACAGGGCAGCCTGATCTGGTATCACCAGTGTGAATCAATGGAAAATATGATTAAACTGATTTATATTTTTAGTTAAAATTCTACTCGATAATTTTTTGTCATTTTTGGTGTAGATACCTAGTTTTACCTGATACATAAGTATATGAGAGACATTTTCCTGTTAATTTATTTTTAACTGCAACATTTCACCCGTGTCTTTCTATATCGTAGCTACGATTATTTACTTACCTTTCAGAAGGTAGGGGAGAAGCTTGGTCCAACCCAGAACAAATACGTTTCAAACTACCAGAATCGGACGGAGATGAGGAATCAAATCGCGATGATAAAACTTGAAAATAGAAAAGAATAATCAATGACAGGGACAACTTGGCGTTGGCCGGATGTCAAATTTACAGAAAAGGGTGTTGGTTTAATTAGTGGTTGCTGCTTATGCTATGCAGGTCATTATTGAAAATGACCATTCGAAAAATGTTCCTAGGTGAATGACATATTTATTTAAAGAAATTGAATCGAAATCCATTTCTTATTCTTAAACATGAAAACCAATGAAGAACAAAAAACTGATGAATCAGAATCAAAAACTGATTTTGTAGGAAGACTTCTATTAATTAAATACTTGAGAAAAAGACTAGCTTTACTTTATTATATAGAAGAAGAGACTAGCTTTACTTTATTATATAGAAGAAGAGACTAGCTTTACTTTATTATATAGAAGAAGAGACTAGCTTTACTTTATTATATAGAAGAAGAGACTAGCTTTACTTTATTATATAGAAGAAGAGACTAGCTTTACTTTATTATATAGAAGAAGAGACTAGCTTTACTTTATTATATAGAAGAAGAGACTAGCTTTACTTTATTATATAGAAGAAGAGACTAGCTTTACTTTATTATATAGAAGAAGAGACTAGCTTTACTTTATTATATAGAAGAAGAGACTAGCTTTACTTTATTATATAGAAGAAGAGACTAGCTTTACTTTATTATATAGAAGAAGAGACTAGCTTTACTTTATTATATAGAAGAAGAGACTAGCTTTACTTTATTATATAGAAGAAGAGACTAGCTTTACTTTATTATATAGAAAAAGAGACTAGCTTTACTTTATTATATAGAAGAGACTAGCTTTACTTTATTATATAGAAGAAGAGACTAGCTTTACTTTATTATATAGAAGAGACTAGCTTTACTTTATTATATAGAAGAG
>OY744543.1:10105456-10197956 GCA_963556195.1 Sepiola atlantica | reverse complement strand
TCTCCATTACCCGTTCATGTCCCTGATAGCGGAAAACAGTTGCCAAACCGAAATCGGAGATTTTAAGGTTATCTGTGATAAAAAAAAAAGCCAAAATGCTGTATATTAGATGCTTTCGCTTTTCAAAAAAATGAAATGTATTTTAAAAAAAAAATCTTTTTCAGTAAAAAAAAAAAAAAAAAAAAATAGATTGTCTCTTTTTTAAAAGTCTGGTACAGGGCCAGCTTCCAGTTTCAAAAGTCTGGTACAAGGCCCAGCTTCCAGTTTCAAAAGTCTGGTACACGGCCCAGCTTCCAGTTTCAAAAGTCTGGTACACAGCCCAGCTTCCAGTTTCAAAAGTCTGGTACAAGACCCAGCTTACAAGTTCTAAAAGTCTGGTACAAGGCCCAGCTTACAAGTTCTAAAAGTCTGGTACAAGGCCCAGCTTACAAGTTCTAAAAGTCTGGTACAAGGCCCAGCTTAGAAGTTCTAAAAATCTGGTACAAGACCCAGCTTCAGTTTCAAAAGTCTGGTACACAGCCTAGCTTCCAGTTTCAAAAGTCTGGTACACAGCCTAGCTTCCAGTTTCAAAAGTCTGGTACAAGACCCAGCTTCCAGTTTCAAAAGTCTGGTACAAGACCCAGCTTCCAGTTTCATAAGTCTGGTACAAGACCCAGCTTCCAGTTTCAAAAGTCTGGTACACGGCCCAGCTTCCAGTTTCAAAAGTCTGGTACACGGCCTAGCTTCCAGTTTCAAAAGTCTGGTACAAGACCCAGCTTACAAGTTCTAAAAGTCTGGTACAAGGCCCAGCTTAGAAGTTCTAAAAGTCTGGTACAAGGCCCAGCTTCCAGTTTCAAAAGTCTGGTACAAGGCCCAGCTTACATCTTCTACGATGAAGATTGATTTAAAAAAATTTCTCACAAGTCTATAAATATTTTATTTTTAAATGTTTAGTCATCTAATAATTTATTATCACATTATTATATCTAAACTTGTTGGAATTTCCCAATTTACAGCTATTAAATAGTTTTCTTCATTTTCTTACCTGCCTCATCCAATAATAAATTTTCTGGTTTTAAATCTCTGTGGGCAACGCCCCTGGAATGCAGATAGTCCTGGTTGAAAAGAAAAAAAAAAGATTGGTAAACATGAATTGGCTAATAATTAATGTTGTTAATGATAAGATATGTAAATAAAATATAATATTTGTATGTATGTGTATTTGTATATACATCCATAACTTTTTCGGCTGACCAGCTAGAGTTGAACTTTAGTTTACAGATACATTTTGATAGAGTGGACACAGTGATGGAGATGGAGATGTTGGCAGTGACGAAGGGACATTCAAAGAAAAGGATGCAGTGTATTCTTCTAAATTCTATCCAAGTTTATCAAGAAAAGAAAATTATTTATGTAAAGGAGAATCCAATCTATATACACCCACGCTCTAATCATCAAGCATCAATAATTAACCCTAAATCAGTCGAAAATAGAATAAAAAATTACTCATCTAATGAACTGTTTAACGTTATATATATATATTATATATATATATATATATATATATATATATATATATATATATACGAGGCTTGTTGTATCAAGCAAAATTATTAGATAAAAGTCCAGATGAAGAAAAAAAAAATATTGTTTTTATTTTGATTTTAATAAAAAATATCTGCATCTAACATGGTTTTTTGAAGGCATTTTGCCGTTTTCTTCAAGTTTAAAATTTTAAAGATGCTTAAAAAAAAATGAACTTTCCCAAATTTATACCTACCAGCGACCATGCGCGATTTAAGTTTAATTTAAAAGAGACATTTACACCGTTAAGTCCACACAACATCGGACGTCACTTCTACAAGACCAGGAAGGATTGTTACGAAAAAAAATATGGTTAATACATTTTATTTGTCTAAAGCTCTGACGAGGCTTGTTGTATCAAGCGAAATTATTAGATAAAAAAGTCAAGATGAAGAAAAATAAAAAATTGTTTTTATTTTTTATTTTGATTTTAATAAAAAATATCTGCATCTAACACATGGTTTTTTGAAGGCATTTTGCCTCTTTCTTTAAGTTTATATATATATATATATGTTCGCGCCTGCCGACCGTTGAAATTAACTTCGTGCACTGAAGATTGCGTAAGCATGAAACATCGATGTCTGTAGGCAATAATATTTATTTATAAATATTATTAAAAGCCCCCTCCCCCCTTACTAAGGCCGGGCACTCTGAGAGAGTTTAATAATGAGCCGTACTAATAGCTTCATTGCGAGCTCCAACACGGTTTGTTGTTGTAGATCACTATTTGCTGCTCGTTGTAAATGCCCGCCGACTTGGCATTTACAAAGTTAAATTCCTCCTAACTTCCAAGCTAATTTGAGGTGGTCAACAGGTAAAGCTCTTGACTGCGAATCAGTGGCGATTTGTGATCGGAGTTCGCATCCGCCGACCGTTGGAAATTAACTTCCTGAACTCAAGATTGCGTATGCATGAAACATCGATGTCTGTAGGTAATAAATAATTAATATTTATTTATAAAATATATATATTATAAATTGAAAATAGAAACCATTATCAATGCAAGATTAATTTATTATTATTTTTTTTTTTTTTTACTTGAATCTTATTAATTTCGGAATAAAATTCCATCATCAGAGTTGACCAGTATTGTGTCATTTTTTTTTTTTTTTACTTGAATCTTATTAATTTCGGAATAAAATTCCATCATCAGAGTTGACCAGTATTGTGTCATTTTTTTTTTTTTTACTTGAATCTTATTAATTTCGGAATAAAATTCCATCATCAGAGTTGACCAGTATTGTGTCATTTTTTTTTTTCCCCCTCAAAAACAAAAATAAACAAACTTTTTTCTTCAGTTTCTTTGATAAATGTCCTTGGTGTGATGTGTCCACGCCGATGTAATTGGCGGTTATGAATTCAAATTCTGGTTGTCAAATGAAGAAAAGCATTCGCGTGCTTGTAGTTAATAAAATAAAACGATGGAATTTCATTCCGAAATTAAGATTAAAGTAAAAAAAAAAAAAATTAATTAATCTTGCATTGATAATGGCTTATATTTTCAATTTTAATACAAACTCAGCAATGCTTTTAAATGAACGACCCGTTTTATTTTATATATATATATAGCACACTTGGCTATCAATTGCACTCAATTGTGGCTTTGCCCGTTTGAGAGGAATCATTATCAAGATTGTTTTTAAATTCCCGAAACAGTTTTTCATGGTAAACAACTGATGATCCCTTAAAATAGTGTTAGAAACTAACTAATATAATAACTGTAAAAAATAAATTGACTTAGATGAGTGATTTTCCACTGGAAGACTTGAGACTATAAGTTTTTTTTTTATATATATATATTTTTTTAATTTTTTTTATATAGTTTTAATGGTTGAGAAACTTCCGAGACTATATATATATATATATATATATATATATATATATATAACTTTTGTGGTAATTGTAAACATTGGGTACACAAGAAGTGCAGTGGAATTACAGGTAGGTTACGAGAGGGTAAGCAGTTTATATGCAAGAAGTATAAGACAATGGAAATGGATGAGAAGTCAGATGTGGAGAAAGTATATTTGGATGGAGAAGCTACTGAGATTGTTGAGAAGTTTTGTTATCTTGGTGATACCATTGGAGCACAGGGTGGAGCAGGTGCTCGTCTGATGGCAAAAGTTAGGAGTGGATGAAGTAAGTGCAGTAAACTTTTGTCATTACTAACCAGCAGAGCGTTACCACTGTCGACCAAAGGAAGAGTCTATCAGGCATATGTACACAGTGCGATGATGTATAGAAGTGAAACCTTACCAGTGAGGGTTGAGGACATGTGTTGCATGGATAGAAATGATACGAGAATGATAAGATGAATGTGTCATGGGAGTCTTAAAGACAGGCTTAGTTCTGATGAGCTGAGAGGAAGATTAAATCTGGAGAGTATAGTGAGATGTGTGCAGAACAGGAGACTTTGATGGTATGGTCACATTGAAAAAAATGGGTGAGAGTTCTTGGGTCAGTAAATGTAAAACAGTGAAGTTAGCAGGTGGTCCAGTTCACAGGGGAAGGCCAAGGGAAACATGGGAGGAAGTGATAAAAATGGACTTTAGAGAAAGAAGGATAAAAAGAAGGATAGACTCTTCCCTTGGCCAGAGATAGGTTAGTTTGGAAGTCAATTTCTTAAAAGTCTTCCAACACATGGCAGCATGTAAAACAGATGTTAAACCGAATATGATGATGATGATCCCCACCCTTAAGAACAGTGGCTATAAGGATATAAAAATTAGTTTTAGGAAATCAGTAAAAATACAAACAGAACAAAAAGTAGAAAGATCATATGGTTTACCTATCCATATAATGAAATGGTAAAAACTAAATTATGATTTTGAATCTACTTAATTTATACTACCTCCAAACAACTACTCTACATAATAAATACAATACAGATAATCTGACGTTATCGTTGTACCAATAATTAAGAAAAAAATTATAAAATAACATAATAAAAAATAATGATAACCAGACAAACTAAACTTTAAATTAGAATTTTAAGAGTAGGGTAGACCAAAAGAACTGTAATTGCAAAAAAGGAGAAAACTGCCCCCTACAAAATAAATGCCTCTCAATCACTACAGTCCTGGGACGGGTATTCTTTTAGTATGTGTGTGTGTGTGTGTGTGTGTGTGTGTGTTTAACATATTTGCTGGTAAGGTCAGCTTGTATAAAATAAAGAAAATAACAATTATTATTGTCTTTCAAAGAATTGTTTTTGCAATGAAAAAGTGTAAAGAAAATAAATTAATGTAAAGCGAACAGGAAATAAAGAATTAGGATGAGGAAAAAGAAATAAGGATAATAAAATAAAATAGAAAAACAAACAAAAAGGGAAAAAGAAAAGGAAACGAAAAGAGAAAAAGAGAAAGAATTGTAAAAATAGATAATGGAAAAAGAATGGAAAATTTAAAGACAAACGAGTGGAAGAAAGAGAAGAAAAAAAAGAAAGAAAAAGTGAAAAGGTAAAAAAAAAAGAAAAAGAAAAAGGGAGTTGGGAAAAGAATAAAGAAAATCAACAAAATAGAAGTGAAAGAAAAGAAAAGAATAGCAACAAAAAAAAAACAGAAAAGAAAAGAATAAAGAAAAAACAAAGAAAGGAATAGCAAAAAAAACAACAAAAAAACAAGGACAGGAAAAGCAGAAAAAAACAAATAAAAACCAATACTTACGACTCCATCAATAAGCTGTCGGAAATAAAACTGTGCCAAAGCAGGTGACATGCCCACATCCGGTTCTACAAAAAGAGTAAGAAATTACTAGCAGCACCTGTGAAAAGTCAACAGTGAATTAAAGAATATAAGTTTTAATTTTATCAACATCTTCGACATCTAATTTATAAAATGAAGTCAGTCGAATTTTTTAAGTTTGTCATCGGGAGCTTGAATTTGATAATCAATATTTATTTCTGCATAGCCACTTGTCTTTTTTCTACCATGTTCTTTACAATAAAAATATCTTTCACATCAGGTTCTTTCAAAAGAATACTTATTCCAGCTAGGAAAATTGTTACAATGGATACATTCAATATTGACCCAGAGATCTGTGTTCACTTACAACATTAATTTAAAACATTTCAACATTGATCTATCTTATTCAGCTACCAGATAAACAGTTACAATGAACATTAAATTACCTATTTCTTAAAATTACTTGTATATCACAATAGTAGGTAAATTATTTTTCCTTCAAACTAATATTTACAATATTGATTCCATAAAATGATATAAGCCATTGATCATTAAGTGGATGGTTCTTAATCATGAACAGATAAGTTTATTATCTATTTTACTTATCTGTTCGAAAAATATTTCTTTAAAATACACCAAAAATGAAATTACTGTTCTATTGTAAACAAGAACACAGATGTTATGTTTAATTTTCAAAATTACATTTCAAAACAAAAAATACTTTCTTTTCACTTATGTAAATGCAAAACATGGGTCGTCAAAACAAAATAAAAAATATTTTTTTCAAGTTCAAAGATATTTTGAAACAAAGCAATAACATTTTCACTTGAAGTAATGGCAGTTTAAAAAAAATAAAAAAAATAAAAATAAAAACTAGACTTATCAATTTGTCATAGTTGAGACATAACTGACAAAATGGCCGACCCAAATATTTAACACGCTGATTACCACATAACATATTACATGACTAGATTGTGAAATGAAAAAAAATATAGGTATTAAGGTACTACTGAATTTGTTTTGTAGCAAAAATAATTAAAATAAAAGAAATTAGATTGTTTTAATTGAAAAAAAAAATTCACCTTGGAAAATAAACTACAACAAAGGCACATACTATAAGGGCAAGGGAGATAAATATGTCGTCTTATTCTACCCGCAAACATGTTTTATTCTAACTTTTCAATAATTACGTTAATTTATTTACCTCCCCAGGAGGTTAGGCACAAGGCCAGTTTTATCTTACTCCCACAAGGTAAGATGTGACCCAAGGTCGGATCGGGAAAGTGGGACTTGAAAAGCCAGCGCCTGAGAAGGTGAGCACTCTGGCCATTAAAAATTGCCTGGGCAGCCCCGTCGGTATTCCCCGGTAGGGCGCCTCAGGCAGTAAGCAATAAACTTACTCCTCCCCAAAGAGGGGAGGCAAAGCCTGGGAGGGTGGACCTCTTAGAACTGCACAGAACAGACCCATAGACAGGCGTAAATCAAGCCCTGAAGGCCTAGACAATACCGGTCTATGGGGTGCAGTATCCATCGGAACAGATACTACACTTTGATCTTAGCTAAAAGGCCAAGACGTTAAACATGGAAAATTATCTAGTAAGGTAAGATTTTTTTTTTATTCATTTACATATAAGAGATAAGACGTACTTAATTTTGTTTATTTTTTAAAACGTTAAAAACAAATTTGCATGTTCTTTTTACGATTCATTGCTTTTCGGCATTAGACAATATATTAGTTGTATTAGTCACAGGAAAATTTTAATGGTGTCTTTTTTTCTGTGAAAAATTTAACTGGAGTACTGTTGCCACATCTGGGCTGGTGCACCAACCACTAGTTTCTCTTGGACAAGGTGCAAAAAAAGAGTCTTTAACCTAATTAGTCCCACACTGTCGACCAAGCTCCAGCCTGTCTCATCACTGCAATATTGCATTCCTGTACTTGTTTTACAAGTACTTCAACAGAATTTGCACCGACGAACTTGCTTCACTTGTGCACCCCCCCCCCCAGCCAACCCGCCAAGCAGCAAAATCAAACCCCTTCACTATAGAGGTTCCCACATGCAGAAATTTAAATGTAATGTGAACAAGCATCTTGCTGCACAACTCCCTACTTAGGATGCTCCAATGAATCTGGGTCCTAATTTAAAGTAGCCTCCTACGTCTCGGTATGCCTTGTGTTTTTTTTTATGGAAATCGCTCCAGACAAGGCATGAAGCCACTTGATGTAAGAAGTTAAAAAACAATATTACTTTAAGGTGAAAAAACTATCCAATGATAATTGTTAGATGGATAGATTCCAACCCAGAAAACAGCAATTCTTCCCCCATTTTTCAGAAACATTGCTCATAGAATGTGAGGACTAAAGGACAAAATAAGGGAAGCAGGAGTTACGAGGCTGCCGAAAGTAAACCCCAAGGTCCACTTTAGATGAATAGAATTAAAAAAAAACAAACAAACCCTTATTGAAACTTATTTGAATGTTCTAACTGTTAACATATCGATTTTTATTAACACAAACAAAAAAAAAACCATTGCCCTCTCTCTCTTATATATATAACTGTCCTGTTTTTAAATCTCCGAAACAGTTACATGGTAAACTGCTGATGATCCCCGTGTTAATATTAGATACTTACGTTAAGGTCTCCTGTTTTTGTTTCACTGTTAGATACTTAATCCCCCTTTTTATTTTATTTACTTACTATTATATATTTTTATTTATTTATAAATTTTCCAACGAATGTTAAGTCTGCAATATTTTGGATTTAGTTAGTTTCTCTGGGAATTTAAACTGCATTTATCTTTTTTTTTTCTTTTTTCTTTTTTGTCTTTTTGTTTAAAATAACTCAAAGCTTCTTTAGGCTATATATATATATATATATATACAGGATTTGTATTACTTTTAATTATTTGAAACCTCATCAGGGGTGAAACAATTGAATCAGTAAATAAAAGAAAATACTTTGCAAACGCAAATATTTTATGTCATCTCCGTCTTTCTCCTGCTATCAACTCATGGGCCACTCTCTCTCAACTGATATTACACGCTCTTTTAATGTTTAACAGCAAAAAATTTAAAAAATTTCCACGTTTGGTTAAAAATTAGGTAGAGTGGAATTTTCCATTTAAGATTAGAAGAAAGCTACGTGTCTTGGCTGTGACGTCACTGGTAGAGAAAATCGGATCTCTTTCGTCTGAATCACCAGAGAAGGCAGTTGGGCTTTTAGATAGCTGCTTCCCACCACCCATAGGGGATGGGTGTTTGTAGTTTGTGGTATGCACATGTATACTCTCAAGAACCAATGAAACCAAAAAGTTTTAAAGACCAATTGTATTTGTTGACGCTTCATTTCTTAATAAAGTTTGTAAAAGCGGTTATTAAAAAAAGACGGAGAGAGTTGAAAACTTTGACTGCCCCATCACCACGACCAGCGACTTCCGAGGATCGAGGAGAACAGACAATAGGGACTAACAACACCTCCAGCAATGCTACATAGTCCATTTGGTGCCGTGATCTAAGAGTTTATTGCCATGGGAAGACCAACCACAAAAATGTGCCTATTTAAAAAATAATAAAGCGCCTTTTTCATGGTGCTGTGGTTGCAAAGAAAAATCGTAGTAGTAGTATTAATATATCTGTATTATGATAGTGGCTTACCAATTCTGTCAAAGAGTTCCCCTCCACAAGCATACTCCAAGAAAATGTACTGTACATTATTAACTGTCCGGCTGCCATAGAATCGAATTATATTGGAATGTTTCAACATTTTATGGATAGTGATCTGAAAAAGATAAGAAACATTTTAAATTAAAAAAAAATGCTTCAACATTTTATGGATAGTGATCTGAAAAAGACAAGAAACATTTTAAATTTAAAAAAAATGCTTCAACATTTTATGGATAGTGATCTGAAAAAGACAAGAAACATTTTAAATTTAAAAAAAAATGCTTCAACATTTTATGGATAGTGATCTGAAAAAGACAAGAAATATTTAAAATAATTTTTAAAAAAAATTAAAAAATAAATTAATATTTAATTCTGGGAACCAAAATTTTACAAAAACAAAAAAAAAGAGGTTACCCTGCTAGTAATCATTACCTATAATAATTACTGTTGTGTATCAGTTGTAATGATATATATATATATATATAGTTGCATTGCAAGACCATAGAAATCAATCCATAAGCATAACTTACATCTGACCCTCCAGCTTCCTTATCTTCATGCATCGCTGAACAACCACAACTTTCATCTGTTCTTTCACTTTCTTTATTTCAATATATCGGCGAATATCTGTAATTATTTTTTGTCTCACAAACAAAAAATCTTTTCAATATATTTATATTTTATTTATTTATGTTTATTTTTTTCAAAATTCAATACTTTTTCTAATATATATGTGTGTGTGTGTCTGAAAAAAGACAAAGGGAAAACAGGTTAAAATGCAGGAGAAAAACAAAAACAAGAGATTTGACCGGTTTCGTTCGTATTAACGAACGTCTTCGTTAATACGAACGAAACCGGTCAAATCTCTTGTTTTTGTTTTTCTCCTGCATTTTAACCTGTTTTCCCTTTGTCTTTTTTCACACATTTTGTCTACCACAGCATTTCATTTTCATGACTTATCCACCTTATATATATATATATATATATATATATATATATATATATATGAAGAAGAATGGAAAGGAATTAGAGAAGCAAAAGCCAAATCAAAATTCTCTAATTCCTTTCCATTCTTCTTCATATCTACCTGCTCTATCCTGGATATTGAGCTGTATACTCTTCACAATAGGTTTTACCTTTCCTAAAAGTTCGCTTTTAGTACACCACTTATATATATATATATATATACACATAATAGATGGTGTAGTTCAAGATTTATTAATGTCCTTTTAGTTTCATTTTTTTTAAAATAATGTTTAAGTGCCAAACAGATGGAAAAAAAAAAGCTCCAAATGTAAGAGAAAGAAATCAATCAGTAACAACAGAGCATATAAAAGTCAGATTCATTTTATATTCCAATAACAATGTTTTTTTTTTTTAATTTTTTTTGTTTTTTTTCACATTTCCAAAAAACATAACATTTCTGTATTTTTTACGGCCCGTTTCTTTTGCCGTGAGCCAAACATTTTTATTTTAATATAAAAAAAAAAAAATTTAAACAAAAAAAACATGGTTATTGGAATATAAAATGAACCTGATTATATAGATATATATATATATATATGCATCCACATATAATTTAGTCAATAGAACATTTTTAGCATTCCTTTCAGCTATAGATCACACACAATGCTAGAATTATTTTTGCCACCCGTTAAAAATTGAATACACTCAGTTAACTGAAAGGTTCAACCCTTCTCATACAAATTCTGTTACTTTTTTTTTTTTAGCATTTTAAATTTATATCTCTCTATTAATAACAATTAGTTGTGCCTATCTGGCGTTGCCCGGGATACAGTAATGTTGTAGTTACAGTTAGACACAAAAAGAAATAAAATTTTAGGCGAGAAAAACGATACATAGGCAGCAAACACGCAAAGTGTTCACATAATATTATTAATGTAGAGAAGAGATGGAAAAATAAGGTAGATAACTCACTATAATCTTCCAGTTAAAATAAGAGTTATTTCCCTTTCACTATTTGAGTTATGCTTAGAAATAAAGACACTGTTTATGAATGTGTCACGTGATGGTGTCCCTGCGAAAAAAAATATTCCGAGCGGGAATAATTGTATCTGTAAAGAAATTAAATCAGATTATAGTTTTCCTTTTTAACAACATGGACCAACAATAAAGAAAAATACTTGACTATTCGGAATGAAATATTGGTATTTTAGGATGGAAGCCATTTAGGTGTAAACTTGAAAATCCGGCCAACTTAATTTTATATATTAGATTAGGTGTGACATGTCTATGTATGTATGTTTCTCGCCTCTACGTGACTTAGACATTTTTTTTTCTTTTTACTTACTATTAATCGGTTATTTATTGAAATGAAAAATGCACTAGAGTATTGATTTACTCCTCTCCAGGAGTTAGGCACAAGGCCAGTTTTTATCCTACTCCCACAAGTAAGATGTGACCCAAGGTCGGGTCAGGAAAGTGGGGTTTGAAAAGCCAGCGCCCGAGAGGTGAGCACTCTGGCCATTTAAAAATTGCCTGGGCAGCCCCGTCGGCATTCCCCGGTAGGGAGCCTCAGACAGTAAGCAATAAACTTACTCCTCCCCAAAGAGAGGGGAGGCGAAGCCTGGGAGGGTGGACCTCCTAGAACTGCACAAGACAGACCCATTGACCGGCGTAAGTCAAACCCCGAAGGACAAGACAATACCAGTATGGGGTGCAGTATCCATCAGAACAGATACTACACTTTGATCTTAAACTTTAAAAAAAAATTTTTATTTCCAAAATAATTTAACTACGAAATTAAATCCACCAGAATGCATTTTGGTTTCTTTGAAAACAAGTCAGACGTTTCAATCTTTTGTCAATAGTGGGAAAAAATGAATAAAAGAACGAATTACTTTGTGATCATTAGAAATTTTAAAGAAATTTGGAAGCATTTCAATTTGCGAATAGAAAGTAATTTTTGCCTTTAAAATTTTTTTCATACTAAGGCCAAACATTATTCGAGGATAAGGGTTAATGAGATTGTCAGTTGGATGATGAACGATATTATGAGAGAATTGGAAACGATTGAGTGGAATGGACAGAATTTGATTATTTAAGACGGGGGCGGGCAACCTTTTCAGAGTGAGGGCCAGATGAGACTTTTGGAAGGAGATCACGGGCCGGAGTGAAAAACGAAATCTCAGAATTACTATATTTTGTTTACATGAAAAAGTTGTACAAAAATTGCATTGAACACTCTACAAATCAATGAGACTGCTGGTGCTGTTTGCCATGAAAAAGTATTTCCATGTCTGGCTCGATGGTTGAGGTAGACAACAGAATAATGTCATTGAGGTGGTGGTCCGAGAGTTGGGAGCGAAGGTGAGACTTTGTGTACTTCATTTTCAAAATGATATGAGTTTTACTGGGAGGTCCGCGGGCCGGATTGCAATAATAAAGCGTAGCAGGGTAGCGGGCCGGACGCTAAGCCTTCGCGGGCCGGATGTGGCCCGCGGGCCGGAGGTTGCCCGCCCCTGATTTAAGAGGACGGCTTGACAAGTATTTGTTAACATAGACCTTGAAAACGACCATCTTGTAGTCAGCTGGGAAGCAGTCCCGCAGTATTGTGTTCCACCAATAGGAAGTTCTTGGAATAAAACTCTGTTCATAGAAATCCTGTTTGGATTTAGGTACACAGAGGAAAAAAGGAAAGTTCTTTGCAGTTGTTGTAGTTTAACGAGTTTTTGCTATCAGGAGAAAAACCTCGTGTATTAAAAGATTGAAGGTTTTGGAAGCTATTTACATCGAGTAATTTTAGAAATAAAATTAAAACATTATCTTAATAAAATTAATTATACTTTTAATCAGTAGAAAGGGGTAGACATATTATGACCCATTGTTTCGTAAAAGTATTATTTTTTGTTGAGAAAACCATAACGATGTGTGTTAAAATAAATAAAATTTATTTTAATCTGAGCTTTCGAAAATTAGAATTTTCCTTGTCAAAGCAAATTGTTTTTTTTTGTTGTTTTTTTCAGTTTCATCGTCTGATATTATGTGGACTTCTGGGTCACCAATTTGGTTCAATTAATAATTTAATGACCGAATGATACTGGAATAATTAAATTTAACTTTCGAAATCCTATTAAAAAATATAATAATTTAATATGACAAATTTCTGCTCTTAATTTTGTGTTTTAATCAAAATATAACCTTTTTATTGAAAAAAAAAATAGTGTAATAAATAGCAACAAAATTAAGATGATCGCCTTCGACAGCATATATCAAACTGTTAATAATAATAATAATAATAATAATAATCACAATAATAAATAATAATAATAATAATAATAATAATAATAATCACAATAATAATAATAATAATAATAATAATAATAATAATAATAATAATCATTACTATATGCCGACTATGTAATGAAAGGGAAGAAACCTTGGCGCATATTGTAGCTGAGTGCCCAATGCTGGCACAACATCAGTATAAAAAATGGAGACACGACAGAGTCGCTCAAGTACTACACTGGAATATATGCAAACTTTACGAATTGGACCACAATGAAAAGTGGTATGAGCATAAGCCAGAAGTGATACAAGAGAATGACAATGTCAAACTTCTTTGGGACATGCGCATACAAACTGACAAGGTTCTTGAGCATTCTAAACCCGACAGTCTTTCTAAACAAAAACAAGAGAACTTGCTTAATCATTGATATAGCCTGCCTCTTCGATACCAGAGTGCAGTAGAAAGAACACGAACAAATCAATAAATATCAAGATCTAAAATAGGAATTAGTTAGACATTGGAAATGTAAAGAAGTAAAGGTGATCTCCGTTGTAATTGGAACGCTTGGAACCATAACTAAAAAGCCACCATAAATGGCTTAAACAAATTGATGAGACAATTTCTTTTCCAATTCTGCAAAAGGCTTGCCTATTAGGAACGGCGAAAGTGTTAAGGTACAGCTTGAATATCTAAGGTCAAGGGAATTGACTAAAAAAAAAAAAAACCCAACTAAAAACATCCAAAAGTTGAGACTACTATGAATAATAATAAATAATAATCACAATAATAAATAATAATAAATAATAATCATAATCATCTGCTAAGTTTGTGTAACTAAATATTTTGTGATTCTTTTAAGCATTGGGTACAGAAGAATTAATGAATTACAGATACAGGATTATCCCAAAAGAGATGCTATCCATGGAATTGTTAATAAAATTCACAATCCTTTCTACAACCATATTTAGTCCAAATAAACTTTCTACAACCATATTTCGTACAAATAAACTTTCTACAACCATATTTCGTACAAATAAACTTTCTACAACCATATTTCGTACAAATAAACTTTCTACAACCATATTTCGTACAAATAAACTTTCTACAACCATATTTAGTCCAAATAAACTTTCTACAACCATATTTCGTACAAATAAACTTTCTACAACCATATTTCGTACAAATAAACTTTCTACAACCATATTTCGTACAAATAAACTTTCTACAACCATATTTCGTACAAATAAACTTTCTACAACCATATTTCGTACAAATAAACTTTCTACAACCATATTTCGTACAAATAAAATTTCTACAACCATATTTCGTACAAATAAAATTTCTACAACCATATTTCGTACAAATAAACTTTCTACAACCATATTTCGTACAAATAAACTTTCTACAACCATATTTCGTACAAATAAACTTTCTACAACCATATTTCGTACAAATAAACTTTCTACAACCATATTTCGTACAAATAAACTTTCTACAACCATATTTAGTACAAATAAACTTTCTACAACCATATTTCGTACAAATAAACTTTCTACAACCATATTTCGTACAAATAAACTTTCTACAACCATATTTAGTACAAATAAACTTTCTACAACCATATTTAGTACAAATAAACTTTCTACAACCATATTTCGTACAAATAAACTTTCTACAACCATATTTCGTACAAATAAACTTTCTACAACCATATTTAGTACAAATAAACTTTCTACAACCATATTTAGTACAAATAAACTTTCTACAACCATATTTAGTACAAATAAACTTTCTACAACCATATTTAGTACAAATAAACTTTCTACAACTATATTTAGTACAAATAAACTTTCTACAACCATATTTAGTACAAATAAACTTTCTACAACCATATTTAGTCCAAATAAACTTTCTACAACCATATTTAGTCCAAATAAACTTTCTACAACCATATTTCGTACAAATAAACTTTCTACAACCATATTTCGTACAAATAAACTTTCTACAACCATATTTCGTACAAATAAACTTTCTACAACCATATTTAGTACAAATAAACTTTCTACAACCATATTTCGTACAAATAAAATTTCTACAACCATATTTCGTACAAATAAAATTTCTACAACCATATTTCGTACAAATAAAATTTCTACAACCATATTTAGTACAAATAAACTTTCTACAACCATATTTCGTACAAATAAACTTTCTACAACTATATTTCGTACAAATAAACTTTCTACAACCATATTTCGTACAAATAAACTTTCTACAACCATATTTCGTACAAATAAACTTTCTACAACCATATTTCGTACAAATAAACTTTCTACAACCATATTTCGTACAAATAAACTTTCTACAACCATATTTCGTACAAATAAACTTTCTACAACCATATTTAGTACAAATAAACTTTCTACAACCATATTTCGTACAAATAAACTTTCTACAACCATATTTCGTACAAATAAACTTTCTACAACCATATTTCGTACAAATAAACTTTCTACAACCATATTTAGTCCAAATAAACTTTCTACAACCATATTTCGTACAAATAAACTTTCTACAACCATATTTAGTACAAATAAACTGTCTACAACCATATTTAGTACAAATAAACTTTCTACAACCATATTTCGTACAAATAAACTTTCTACAACCATATTTCGTACAAATAAACTTTCTACAACCATATTTCGTACAAATAAACTTTCTACAACCATATTTAGTACAAATAAACTTTCTACAACCATATTTCGTACAAATAAACTTTCTACAACCATATTTCGTACAAATAAACTTTCTACAACCATATTTCGTACAAATAAACTTTCTACAACCATATTTAGTCCAAATAAACTTTCTACAACCATATTTCGTACAAATAAACTTTCTACAACCATATTTAGTCCAAATAAACTTTCTACAACCATATTTAGTTCAAATAAACTTTCTACAACCATATTTAGTACAAATAAACTTCAGTCTATGCTTGGCTTGTCCACCAAGTTTCAATCATGAATGTCCAACAGTCTTTGTTTTAGATCCATTAAGTTATATGCGAGTACATTTTGGTGACTGTCTCATTAGTAGGAGGTGTGATCCTGAATGGATGTTTCACTCACTGTACCCCCTCCCCTAAAAAGTAATGTCTATCTAAACAATCCCCAGAATATTTCCGAGCTGAAGATGACCACGACAGCCAAAATGAGGTCAGTGCTAAGAGATGAGCGGGTCAGAGTTATGGACAGTTTTGCACGTCATAACCGAGTATGCTCATGATTGAACGACGATAAAATAAAGACTGTTGGAAATTCACGACTAAAACTTGGTGGACAAGTCAGTCATTCACTGAAGTATATTTGTACCAAATATAGTTACATTGTAGAAATGGCAATCTATGGCAACACTTCAAATAGCATTGATAATGGAGAAACATGTGGCTGGTTACTTTTAATACGTCTAAAATCAAGCTTCTCTCCTTTCACAACTAACGCTCGGATTCTCAATTTACCCAATTGAAATGAACGGTCATCTCCATGAAGAAGTCTCCTGCTTTGATAAGCTTCAAGGACTGACCTTCACTCGATACCTGATATGGAATACTTACATCAAAGCCGTAGTTAAAGAAGCTGAAAAATGGTTGGATCATTCTACCGCTCCAGAAAATATCTCACGCCTGACAATTTCTTCTACCTGTATGAGAATACATACGTCCTTAGACTGTCAGCCGTAATCAGAAAAATACTAACCACTAACACAAAATTCAGACACAAAAATACTCTTATACATCGTTTAAAATGCTAAAAAAGAAACGACCTAACATTCATAAAATAGCCTTTAACATCGGAACTAACGTATCAAATGACCCCCATAATTACATTTTTTATTAATAATTCCATGTGTAGCATTTTTTTTTGTGGGGATAGAGGGGAGGGGGGGAGGGGGGTCACCCTGTACCTACCGCTTATACACAAACACGCACGTAAGATACGTACATTTCTGACGTGTGTGCGTGTAGCGTCTCACCTTATTTATAATGAGTATCTTGCTATACAAGAAAAGAGAGAGGATAATTTGTGCGCAAGAATTGTAAGACAACGAAGATGGATGAGAAGTCAGATATGGACACAAAAAAAATTCTAACTCAGTGGAATTACAGGCAGAACGATTTAAAAAAAAACAAAAAACGATAATACTTACATAGTCACTGGTGGCTTTCTTTTGGATCTGAGTGACAGCAATCTATTCAGATATTCCAGTACTTTCTATCCCATGCCATTATTATTCTAACTCAGTGTTCTCACACAAGCTGTTACTATTAATTTTTTAACGATAGCGGCTGGTGGTTTTTCCATGGAATCTGAGTGACAATAAGTTTCCTCAATTATTAATAACAGTAATATTATGATTAATATTATTAACTAGCTGTATCTGCTGCTCAGTTTGTTGAGAGGGAGTCGGGTAGAATTCAATTTTTTGTGGTACCTGAAACCATTGGGGACACAAGAAGTGCAGTGGAATTACTGGTAGGTTGAGAAAGGATAACCAATTTGTGTGCAAGAAGTGTAAGACAATGGAGATGGATGAGAACTCAGATGTGGAGAAAGTTTATTTGGATGGTGAAACTATTGAGGTTGTTAAGAAGTTCTGTTACCTTACTGATACCATTGGAGCAACGGGTGGAGGTGGAGCAGGTGCTAATGTGATTGCAAGAGTTAGGAGTGGATGGAAAAAGTTCAGTGAATTTCAGCCATTACTAACCAGCAGAGCGTTACCAATGTCGACTAATTGAAGAGTCTATCGGGTATGTGTGCGCAGTGTGAAACTTGGCCAGTGGGGGTTGAGGACATGCGTTGCATGGAAAGAAATGATACAAGAATGATATGATGGGTGTGTAAGGTGAGTTTTAAAAACGGGCTTAGATCTGATGACCTCAGAGGAAGATTAAATCTGGATGGTATAGGAAGATGTGTGCAGAAATGGAGACTTTGTTTGGTTTGTATCACATCGAAAAAATGGCTAAGAGTGCTTGGATTAGTAAATGTAGAACAATTTAGGATCAGCTCACAGGAGAAGGCCAAGGAAAATATGGACTCGAGAGAAAGAGGGGTAAATAAAGACTTGGCCAGAGATAGGTTTAAAAAATGTTTCACTTAAATACATTTTCATGTGTGCCTCAAAGATGTTGTCAATTCCCTTATCTAAAAAGCGCCAATCTGCACATAACATCGATCGGACTCTACTTATCCTAACGTCTTTTAGAACTTGACGTGCTCTTCTGCCTTTACCGTGATTCGACCCCTCGTGGTTAATACCATCAAAATGAAGAAGAAGAAAAGAGAAAAAAAAAACGAATGCCGACGGAGCTGCCCAGGCAATTTTTAAAGGTCATAAGCGCTCTTCTTCTAGGGTGGTGACTTATCAAATTTTTCAAAAATATTTCACTCAAATACATTTTCATGCGTGCTTTAAAGATGTTGTCAATTTACTTATTCAAAATGCGCCAATCTGCGCATAACATCGACCGGACTATACTTATTCTAAAATCTTCTAGAACTTGATGTGCTCTTCTGCCTTTACCGTGATTCGAGCCCTCGGGGTTAATACCATCAAAATGAGAAAGAAGAAGAAAAAAAACCATGACAGTCTCGCCTGACAAAGTTGTTCTACAACAAAAGCTTGCAAAAAAAATATAAATAAAAAAAAATTAAATAAATGATTTTTTTCATTTAAATTGCACGATGTGTTGATTTTCAAAAATATTTCACTTAAATGCATTTTCATGCGTGCCTCAAAGATGTCGTCAATTTCCTTAAAGATAGGTTAGTTTGGAAGTCAATTTCTTAAAGCGGTCCAACACATGTCAGCATGTACAATGGACGTTAAACCAAATCTGAAAATGCGCAAGAGCACTTCCGTCGGTCGAATTTAAAAGGTTCTCTCTCGGAAGATCACGGTTTTACTACGCAGTCGTCATTGAGATGATCTATGAAATTTGAACTTTTACGTGCGTGTTGCCACTTGATTAAAAGCTGGCTTGTTTTAATTTTAAAATTAGCAAACAAACGAACAAAAAGAAAAGAAAGAAAATATACACACTTCTTTTCGGACATCGTCCCTCACAGTTGCCTCTTTATCCAAATTAATGAACTTCACAGCAACTTCTTCCTGGGTCTCTACATTTGCAGCCAACTTTACTCTGCAAAACAAAAAAAGAAATGACTAAACAAGCAATCATTAAAGACACTTCGTCCAAATTTGTGGCCATTTTTAACGACCGCTAACAGAACGAAAAAGGGATAAAAAAACTTAATTTCCAATTTTTGTTATTTTAAACTTTATTTCCAATTTTTGTTATTTTAAACTTAATTTCCAATTTTTGTTATTTTAAACTTAATTTCCAATTTTTGTTATTTTAAACTTAATTTCCAATTTTTGTTATTTTAAACTTAATTTCCAATTTTTGTTATTTTAAACTTAATTTCCAATTTTTGTTATTTTAAACTTAATTTCCAATTTTTGTTATTTTAAACTTAATTTCCAATTTTTGTTATTTTAAACTTAATTTCCAATTTTTGTTATTTTAAACTTAATTTCCAATTTTTGTTATTTTAAACTTAATTTCCAATTTTTGTTATTTTAAACTTAATTTCCAATTTTTGTTATTTTAAACTTAATTTCCAATTTTTGTTATTTTAAACTTAATTTCCAATTTTTGTTATTTTAAACTTAATTTCCAATTTTTGTTATTTTAAACTTAATTTCCAATTTTTGTTATTTTAAACTTAATTTCCAATTTTTGTTATTTTAAACTTAATTTCCAATTTTTGTTATTTTAAACTTAATTTCCAATTTTTGTTATTTTAAACTTAATTTCCAATTTTTGTTATTTAAAACTTAATTTCCAATTTTTGTTATTTTAAACTTAATTTCCAATTTTTGTTATTTTAAACTTAATTTCCAATTTTTGTTATTTTAAACTTAATTTCCAATTTTTGTTATTTTAAACTTAATTTCCAATTTTTGTTATTTTAAACTTAATTTCCAATTTTTGTTATTTTAAACTTAATTTCCAATTTTTGTTATTTAAAACTTAATTTCCAATTTTTGTTATTTTAAACTTAATTTCCAATTTTTGTTATTTTAAACTTAATTTCCAATTTTTGTTATTTTAAAATTAATTTCCCATTGCTGGTACTAATGATAAAATGACAAATATTTAAACTACTAGTAAAACTAAAATTTATAGATCATAACGAATTCAGGCAAAAATGGTACCGGAAGAAATGGCACGAGTGGATAAATTATGAAAAATTGGCACAAGTGGAAAATATAGATGGAAATCTCACACTGAGTCTATCAATTATTTTCTATCAATTATTTTCTATCACTATTTTCTATCACTATTTTCTATCACTATTTTCTATCAATTATTTTCTATCAATTACGGGTAAAACATTTGCGACAAAATCATTTAGAAAGATCAACTCGTTCAATTTATTTTTACTTTTGCGAAAATATATGCCCACATTATACGGGCTTTTACAGTAATTCAAAAATAAAAAAATAACAAAAACTGCATAACTAAATATTTAGGAATTTTAAATGAATCGGAATCGGTAATTGTATCGGAATCGAGAATATTGGAATCGTCTCATTACTAATATTTAGTGATGAAAATGTAAGCATGACTGATAGACCAATGAACAAATTGTAGATATTTTTTGTTTGCGTTCGATGGTTTTTAGAAATTGACTTTTAAACTTTCCTATCTCTGGCCAGGTCTTTATTTATCCCTCTTTCCCTCAAATCCATCCTTACCACTTCCTCACATGTCTTCCCTGGCCTTCCCCTGCCAACGGATTCTGCTATCTCAACTGTTCAATAAAGCATGACTGACAGACGAATCAACAAATTGTAGATTTTCTGTCATATCTCTCCACTCGACGTGGTCCAAACTCGCTGCGTCGTTTCCGCACCGTTCCAGGGAAGAAAATTCTTTCTCTTTTTATAGCAACAAGAATTCGCCCACGAAAAACGCGAATGCTCATTTGCATAGGCGAACTTTCGTCATCGCACAAAAAAAAAAAATTCTATGTTGTAAGCAAAACATTCTGGGTTCAATTTCAATGAAAGATAATTTTTTTTTATAGTGGGGGAGGGGGGGGGCTTAAAAAATATTTGCATATCTTTTACATTGTGTTTTGCTGATATTCTTGAGAAGACATAAAAATAGCGTGAAACAGAAATCTCTCCAGATCTAACAGACCAGATGAAGAATTGATATAATTAAATTATTTTTTATAAATATCTCCAGATGTAACAGGCCAAATAAAAGAATTGATATAATTAGATTATTTTTTATAAATCTCTCCAGATGTAACAGGCCAAATGAAAGAATTGATATAATTAGATTATTTTTTATAATTCTCTCCAGATGTAACAGGCCAGATGAAAGAATTGATATACTCAGATTATTTTTTATAAATCTCTCCAGATGTAACAGGCCAGATGAAAGAATTGATATAATTAGATTATTTTTTATAAATCTCTCCAGATGTAACAGGCCAGATGAAAGAATTGATATAATTAGATTATTTTTTATAAATCTCTCCAGATGTAACAGGCCAAATGAAAGAATTGATATAATTAGATTATTTTTTATAAATCTCTCCAGATGTAACAGGCCAGATGAAAGAATTGATATAATTAGATGATTTTTTATAAAAAATTTTTTCAAGATGTTTGCAGTCGGACTGTAAAAAAGTGATACAAAACTGTTCTGGGAATTAATTTTACTTGTTCTGGGACGGGTATTCTTCTCGTATATATATATATTATGTCTTTTTTCACACATCTTGTCTTTCACGGCATTTCATTTTTATGATATATCGTGCATTTTACCCTCATATATATATATATATATATATATATATAAAACACACTCCTTGAACGTAATCCAGTTCGCATGCAACATCTCATCACTACGTACGCCCATTTTAAAGTCGCAAATTACTAGCCATTAAAAAACTCAACAATAAAAGACATAGCTGTAAACACACCAACACTAACCCCGCCTGGTGATTATTTGACGAATTAAATCGAAAGTACTCGCGAACAAAAGAAGGAAAAATGGAACAAGAAACCCACGGAACTTTTATACACTAATTTTATTGAAATACTAAATGGACTATTTGAAAAAAAATAAAATAAAATAACTGTTATTTAATAACATTTGGCTGAATGAAAACATGCTGCCTAAATACACACACACACGGCAGGATTAAACAGAGCTGAAAGGGAAAAGATTACGAAATACCAAGGTCTTATGTACGACATGAAAAGAAATTGGAATCTTAGGAAGATTTCCATCATCCCAGTAATTATAGGAGCAACCGGACTAATGAAAAAGAATTTCAAAAACTATCTGGCGAATATACCCGGTGAATCAAGTGCAAGAGAAATACAAACAATTGCACTTAAAAGGACGGTTAGAATCTTTAAAAGAGCACTCGGCTGGAGTGTCTGATATAGCCGGTGAATGTCTGGCATCCAGTAGGATGCTCCATCCCCAGCAGAAACAAAAAGGTAAGAAAATTTTTAAAAAAAGAAAAAACACATTATATATATATATATATATATATATATATATATATATATATAGCTTACAAATATCAAATTAAATCCTGTATGTAAAAAAGAAAAAAAAAACATGTCAAAAAGAACTGCCGTGAATAGAAGAAAAAATTAAAAAATATTACTTACTCCCCATAGGCCCCTTCTCCAAGGGTTTGAACCAATTCCCAGCCTTCAATAAAAGGTGTGGACATCTTCCTGAAAAAGAAAGTCAGGAGTTCAAAATTATCTAGAACTTACTTGATGAGGAGGACGAAAACGTACCCTTCATTAATCCCATCACTAACCCTAAGTCAATTACGTACGTTTTCAATTTCCGCATCCTAAATTTTTAATTTTTTAAAAGACGGTCATTCGATACTGCAATTCAATTTGTAGTTTTAAAATCACATTGAAATTTTTTTTAAATTTTTTTTTTAACATAGTTCACCCCAAACAAGGCAGGACCCCACTGTAGACGTAAGGGGTTACTGAGAAAAAAGAAGAGGGGAGAAGGTAAGGGGCAGTCAACCTAGATTGGGATCTGTGCAGCGAGATGTCTGTTTACATTAGTTTTAAATTTCTGCATGTCTGTACTGTCGGGGAAACAGGGGGCAGGAAGGGAGTTCCAGAGGCCAGCAACACGAGGAAAGAAGCTATTTGAGTAGAAGGCTCTCCGACATCTGGGGACCTCCACAGTGAATGAATGAGATTTAGTTGATTGTCGAGTTAGTCTAGTGAATTTACGTCGAGGGGGCACCAGAGTAGCCAGTTCATCGGAGCATAATCCATTGAAGTATTTGTAAAACAAGCACAAGGATGCTACATTGCGGCGATGGGACAGAGGCTGGAGCTTGGTTGACAGTGAGGGACCTATTAGGTTGGCGATTCTTTTTTGGACCTTGTCAAAGAGGGAGAGACTAGCAGATGATGCACCAGCCCAGATGTGACAACAATACTCCATGCATGGGCGGATGGTGGCTTTGTAGAGATACAGGATAATGTCAGGTGAGAGGAGTTTACTAGCACGGTAAAGGGAGCCAACATTCTTTGCGGCAGCCTTGGCAATGTCTTCGATCTATTTGTTCCAATTCATGTTACCTGTGAAGGTTAGGGTGAAACTGACTTTTAATGGTCCCGTTACATTCACAATCTTTTTAAAGTCTATTTTATTATTTATTTTCATATTGCCACCCAGACTTTGGGTTAGTAGTAGAGTTAAGGACCTAACATTTTTATACGAACATTAACGATACAGTCGATTGTTCGGGACCATTAAAAGTCAATTTCACCAAAATTTAAGACGTGGCAACAAAGTAAAAATATTCATAAAGATTTAATTTAATATCAATTCTTTTTTTTTTTTTTAAGAGAAATTAGTGATAAATGTTTACCGTAATTAGGCAAAACACCAACTTGGACTTAGGGTTAGGGTTAGTGGTCGGGTTAGTGAAGGCCCTCAATTGTATAGATTCCACATCCGTTTTTTTTTTTTTTGCTGCTGCATGATACTAGACTTTTAGCAAGTTAATATTAACGTCACCATGTTGAATTTGTTTTTTTGGCAATATGGAGTTTTAGACCCTAAAGTAAATATTTACAAAATTAGTATCTTTGTTTTGCTAACTTTAATATTAGAAAAGTAAATTAACTTTTAAGTTACTAACACTGATCTAAATTTAAAACTTTGAAAAAAAAAGAAAAAAGAAGAAAAAAGAATCATGGGTCGATTTTGGAAAATTTTATATTAATATTTATGAAAAGCAAGTGTTTTTCTTTTAAATAAATGCTGGAAAAATATATATTAATTGATTGAAACATAAAATAGATAGGAAAAGATATCAATGCAGAAGTGATGTTACCATGGGCACCTGTGATGGCGCTGAAATATGTAATACTTAGGGTGGGGCATAATGGGTTACTAACGTTTCCGATTCCTCTTTGAGTCATCTTCAGGTGTTAATTTTAAAGTGGTTTTACTAGTCTCATATGCGATATTATTACTTGTAGGTTGTTGTGTTTTTATGTAGATGGCTTCAAGTATTTTTAATTTTTTCAAATTGGTCTTGGAATGTATTATTTTGATGTTGTTTACTAAAGTTTGTCTTAAATCAGATGGAGGGCAGTCATGTTTTTGTAGATGTTTGTAGATTGAACTAGAGTTCATGAGATGCATGGTGAGACGGGATAGGGTAGTTGTTGTAAAACCAATGTAGCTATTATTGTTATGGGAGTTACAATCTCTTGTTATAGTAATGGTATCTACAAATATAAAGCTCTTCAAATGCCTATTGCTGTTATATTGCATGCTGGAACTGCTTATCACCTTTTGTTTTGACAGAAATGATATTTTTATTGAAGAGACACAATGGTGACCAATTATGCCTCACCACCTAAATTTTTTTTATCAATTTTCATACTGTTGACTCAAACTCATTATATTTTTGCACAATGTGATAAGATTTCGGAAAACAACCCAAAAATGGACTCATTATTCATGTGTTGTACATTTACCCCCCCCCCAAAACACTTGTATTAATATAAAATTTTCCTTTTTTTCCTACAAATTCTTCTAAAATCGACCCATTATGCCCCACCCTAAGTATTACATATTTCAGCGCCATCACAGGTGCCCATGGAAACATCACTTCTGTATTGAATACGTACACAGCGTTACTAGTTTTAGTAAACTGTTATCCAACGTCGGATTATTTCTTATTAATAAATTGTTTTAAATTTTTTATAGTAAATAGTGCAACGGAACTTATGGTTTTTGTCAGTAGGGGAAATATGTTTGTGTTAATCAAACATGCACCAATGAAGAAATGCTGCCTAAGTATACAAATAAATATATATATAATATATATTTGTTATTGTTTCGTCCTTAATAATCGGGACTCATCAGCATAGAGATATGACTATTCACTACCGGTCATGCGATATATATATATATATATATATATATATCTATATATATATATCCGTCCAATCACACAAAAATTAGCAAATAAAAAAAAACTACAGGACGAATCTATTTCAAGTATTTAGGGGAATCGAAAAAGCAAATAGCAAGTCAGACCTGCCCCCCTTTCAATTAAAATGAGACGTTTTCTTTCTTTTTTAAACTTCTATTCAGGTGTTTATTTATATGAATATTAGTGCGAACACTGGCGAAGGATAAAAATTTGTTTCCGTCATTTTTGGCGGAGAGTGTATTGTCGTGACCTTCGTACGGTCACGGCACTGTACACTCGTGGTAACGAATGACGTCTTTTGAAGAGAGTAGTACCTGTTCTCATACTTTCTGTCCTGGGGCAGTGAATAAATCCTCCCCGACTGAGGCAATTGTTTTCCCAATCAAAAGTGCTCCATTTAAGGGAGTTGGATTTTCCCCACATTTAAAAAAAAAAAAAAAAAAAAAAAAAAAAAAAAAAAATCAACATTATGCCTAACTCTGTTCTCATAGGAAGACAAGTAAGTAGGGACGTCTTTTAAGGGGAGAGTTAGGGGCGTCTTTTAAGGAGGGAGTTAGGGGCGTCTTTTAAGGAGGGAGTTAGGGGCGTCTTTTAAGGAGGGAGTTAGGGGCGTCTTTTAAGGAGGGAGTTAGGGGCGTCTTTTAAGGAGGGAGTTAGGGGCGTCTTTTAAGGAGGGAGTTAGGGGCGTCTTTTAAGGAGGGAGTTAGGGGCGTCTTTTAAGGAGGGAGTTAGGGGCGTCTTTTAAGGAGGGAGTTAGGGGCGTCTTTTAAGGAGGGAGTTAGGGGCGTCTTTTAAGGAGGGAGTTAGGGGCGTCTTTTAAGGAGGGAGTTAGGGGCGTCTTTTAAGGAGGGAGTTAGGGGCGTCTTTTAAGGAGGGAGTTAGGGGCGTCTTTTAAGGAGGGAGTTAGGGGCGTCTTTTAAGGAGGGAGTTAGGGGCGTCTTTTAAGGAGGGAGTTAGGGGCGTCTTTTAAGGAGGGAGTTAGGGGCGTCTTTTAAGGAGGGAGTTAGGGGCGTCTTTTAAGGAGGGAGTTAGGGGCGTCTTTTAAGGAGGGAGTTAGGGGCGTCTTTTAAGGAGGGAGTTAGGGGCGTCTTTTAAGGAGGGAGTTAGGGGCGTCTTTTAAGGAGGGAGTTAGGGGCGTCTTTTAAGGAGGGAGTTAGGGGCGTCTTTTAAGGAGGGAGTTAGGGGCGTCTTTTAAGGAGGGAGTTAGGGACGTCTTTTAAGGGGGGAGTTAGGGACGTTGAAACCGTACATAAAACTGTAGCTTTACTTCCTATTCGCCAACTTAAAGGTTTGAAAATCATTTTCGATTGTCAAAGTCTAGGACGTAAACATCATGTCGGGGTAAGCGTTGAGATTCACGTCGGAAACAGATTGCAATAAAAATGTGTTTAAAAAAAAAAAAAAAAGATTATGACATGCTGATCGCTTTGGAGTCAAAATCTATTCTATACTACGCATGAAATCTGAAGAAAAATAACTGAGCAAATATGCGAGTATTATCGACGAATTTCCAAGATGGCGGCATGATCGAACAGAAGTAGGTTATTACCTAAAGAGCGGAATGAGGTGTACGTTAGCTGAAACGAAGTAACCACTTTTACTGACTTATAAAAAAAATAATTTAAATTAAAATATTCATAAAAATGTTACAAAACAATTTGTGTTATCGCAACACAAGTTTTTAAAAAACAATGAAAACATTTTAAAGTGTTAATTTTTTTTAAATAAATTATTTTTTTATATAATTCGCTAAAAGACTTGGTGCTTCTTTACTTTCACGACGACACGAACATTTTTAAAGAAATGTATAAACTTTGTTATGTACTTACGTGGTAGCTGAAAATAAGATTGTACAGAAAAAAATACGCAAATTCATCCAGTATTTCTTAAATTATAAGAAAAAGAATAAAAACGATCTTACGTATCTGCAGAAATGTATACTTACTTATTAGGCAAGGGGAATAACTCAAATTTTGTTTTCGGGAAATCCAAAATGACGGCCGACAGATAAAATCGTTTTTATTTTTTATTTAATAATTACTGGATGAATTTGTGTCATTTTTTTGGTGTACAATTTTCTTTTCAGCTACCACATAACAAAGTTTATACATTTATTTAGCTATTTTTTAAAGAGAGGCCTAATATGTCATTGTGAAACTGCAGAAGCACCAAAGACTTTACTACATTTCATTATACATACTTTCCGTTCCAGTTTTTTGTATCGCTCATGACGCAAAGTGTTGTGGGTTTTTTTTCGTATTACTTAACTACGTAATAATAAACTGATTTTTTTATATATAATTATTAGGGTATCTTTTACAATAATCCGCAGAGTGAAAACGCTCAAAAAACAAATATACAACAAATAAAAGTAACTGTAGCCGATAAAAGTTATTTTCCAACTTATCTGTGACATTTGTTTGTATTTTTAAGCCGTTTCAACTGCTATTTATTAGAAATCAATATTTTTGTCACACGAACATTCGACAAGAAAAAAATGGCGTTTTTTTTTGGGGGGGGGTATGTAATGATTATGAGGCAACTACGCCATTTTGTTTTAGTAAAAATCGGTGCCCCAAAAAACAAGAAATTTTTTTTTACATCTACGTAAAAATACAAACACATTTCATAGGTAAGTAGGAAAATATCTATTCTCGACGTAGGTCACCGTCACTTGTTGCATATTTTTTTTTTTTACCCCGTTCTCGTTCGTTTTTTGGACCCCGTCCGCGACTCTGCAGATTATTGTAAAAGATATCCAATTATTATTATTATTATTATTAGCTATGCACAATTTGGCGCTCTTGTATAAGCAGTGACCGATCTGAGGGGGACAACTCTAATTTACCCAGCCGCCGCCATTCCGAACTCGACAAGGAGACAACTTTGACACAAAGTTTACAAACCCTACAACAATTAATAAAAAACACGCTATGATTCTGAAATGCGCCCAAAACAACTCCTAAATGCGCTCAAAACAACCTTCAAACAATTAATTTAAAACCTGTAACATTTTTTTTATTATTAATTGTTATAAAGTGTATACAATTTGTGGCATGTAAATAAAAGTGTTAAAAGTTATTTTGAACGCATTTAAAACCGTAACATTTTTTTAATTAATTGTTTAAAAGTTATTTTTAACGCATTTAAATGTTATTTTGAACGCATTTCAAAATCGTAACATTTTTTTTTTTTATTGTTATAAAGTGTATACAATTTGTGGCATGTAAATAAAAGTGATTAAAAGTGCATTTAAAACCCGTAACATGTTTTTTTTATTAATTGTTTAAAAATTACTCTGAACGCATTCAAAAGCTATTTCTAACGCATTAATTGTTATAAAGGGTTTGTAACAATGTGTGTGAAAGTTGTCTCGCTTGCCGAAGTGTGGGCGAGTTCGGAATGGCGGCGGCTGGGTAAGGTAGAGTTGTCCCCCTCAGATCGGTCACTGCTTATACAAGAGCGCCCACAATTTTTAATCGCCTTTTCGAAAAACTTGTCCCCGACGCTAATCTCAACGTTTACCACATGCCAGACTTTCTTTTTCTTTTAAGAAACAAAAATTCGAAAATGGTCCCGGACAAACCAGCCAGTCCCTAACACATCAAGCAAAAAGAAATAAAGAGATTTAAAAACAATTTTAGTAAATTTGTAGATGAACACCCTTCGGCATTAAATAACCCATAGATGGTCGATATGCCGTAAAACAAACCAAACTCTCCGCTATATAATCCCTAAAAAAATGAGATTCTACTTCTTCTAGGCGATTACGTGTGAACCCTCTGAAAAATTTGACGCGGAAAGAAAAAAAAAAAAAAAAAACAATTACTTCAGAATTTACAGTGGGGATCAGTTTCGTATATAAATTTAACGTAAAATGATTTCCCATTTCTGGGCCATTCTAGCTTTTTTTAGGTTTTTAATTAACTGTTTATCACTAACCCTAAGTCCGAGTGACAAGGTGGTAAAACCACACGTATGTAATCGCTTTAAAAAAGTAAAGCCCCCCCCCCAATGAAAAGAATTTATCTCCCATAGCAAAAACAACAAAAAAAAAATGTGTCAACTGCCCTAAAACACTAGAATGGACAGAAAATGGCGGGGGGGGGGGCATTTTGCGTTAAAGTTATTTACAAAACTGATCTCCTACTTTAAATTCTAAAAGAATTATTTTGGTGCTTGTAAAATCGCAGTTCCAATTAAATTAACCGGAAAACTCTTTGATATACTTATGTATCAAGCAAAAATAGGTTTGTACACAAAAAATTTGCAAAAACTATCGAGTAGAATTGTCATCAAAAATAAAAATCCGTTATATCGTTTAATCGGGTTCGGCCATTGATTCGAGCGAAAAATACGAAATTCAGGGGGAGGTACCCCAGTCTGTCATATTAACAAATAATAAATCAATGGCAGTAATCAAAATACGATTAAACTGATTTTTACTTTTAATTAAAATTGTACTCGATCATATTTCCTACTTTTTGGTGAGGATACTTATTTAAATTTGCTGAGTAAGTATTGTTTTTTTGTGTGGTATTTATAATTTAATACGGACGCTTCTCTGTACAAGCACCTTTGTTTTTTTTTTCGTCCCGACAAGTTTTTCAGGGTGTTCCACACGTAATCGCCTAAAAAAATAGAATCTCATTTTTTATGGGGAGGGGGGGAGTTAATATTATTTAAATATTACTTAAAGTCATAAACAAAACACATGATTTTCCCTAAATATTATTTAAAATAAATAAAATAATTTAAAAAAAACACCGGTAGAGATGCACGCAAAGAGAGTTTGACAAGACTGTAAAAAGTCCATGCGACCCTATTACAGCGAATTAAAATTTATAGGTCAAAGTCTAGTATCGTGATTCATTTGTGCTTCTAAAACAATTTTTGGATATATGTTACGAGACTCAGCAGAGGCGCGAACGGGGTCCAAAAAAAGAACGAGAAAGGATTTAAAAACATAAATTTGCAACAAGTGAAGTTGACCTACGACGAGAATAGATATTTTTCTACTTACCTATGTAATTTGTTTTTATTTTTACGTATTATAAATGGGTTTTCATTAGATGTAAAAAAAAAAATGTCTTGTTTTTTTTTTCCAACGTTTTCACAAAAACAATATGGTCGCTAGTGATTTCGTTAGTAATCCCCCCCCCCCCCAAATCGGCCATGTTGTTTTTCGAAATTACGGTGTCAAAACTATTGATTTCTAATAAATAGCACTTCAAACGGGTTTAAAATACAAACAAATATCACATGCAAGTTTGAAACTAACTTTTACAGCTTACAGTTACTTTTATTTGTTGTAATTTGTTTTTTTTGCGTTTTTACTCTGCTGAGTCTCGTAAAAGATTCCCCAATTTTTTTAAATATTTGTTTCCGTAGCTATTCTAGAAAATAACTAATTTAGGGGATGGGTGCATGTTTTAATGATGAGTTGAAAACAATATTATTTTAAACACTAAAAAAACAAACTAATTCGACATAAACAAAAGATTTTAAAGTTTCTTCTTAGCTAAACAATTATGGGAGGTCTAGTTTAAATTATTATATCATAAATTTGCCGAAAGCTCAAAATCAAAAATTAAAAAAAAAAGGTAATTATTTAACAACGATAATAATAATTTTAAAAAAAAACAACAAAGCTATCGGCAATTTCTTTCTTTCGGGTTAAAATTATTGTTTGTTTATATAAAGAAACGAATTGGCGCCAAACGTCAAAGAAACACTTTAGTAAAAATTAACTTACCTTTTTACTGAACATTGATCTCAAAAGTTAATTTTTTTTAACTGTCCCACTGGATTTAGTGAAGACGATATATAAAAAGGGGGCGCATTTGCATTGGATTTTAAAAAAATCCTATAAAGGAAAATGAGAAATCTTGAACTATTCGGGACCTGAAAAGTTTTCGCCTGGTAAAAAGAACGAAAAACACGTGGGCTAGAACTAAACAAAGGGAAGTAACTCAACCAGATTAAAAAAAAGTTTTTAAAAGAGTTCCTCCTATTTACTTGCACCCACCCACGAACCCACGAGGGCAAAGTTAGACACAAGGTCTATTTTTAATGTGGAGAAAATTTAGCTCCCCCAAAAAGGACAGTCTGGATTGGAACAAAAACAAAAATTTCCTCAGTCTAGAAGGACTTCGTATGGTTCGTCTTTTTCCATAGTCCGTTTTTCACAACTTTTTACTGACCATTTTATTCTATTTTTTCGGTGTACACTTACCTATCAGGCTGCTAGAGAATTCCGGGGTTTTTGGAAATTTATTTCAAATATTTTACATTTTAGAAGGGGGGAATCAGTTTCCAATGTAAATTCAACATAGACTGCCCCCTCCCCCTCTTTTTGACCATCTCAATTTACAATTAAAAAAAAAACTTTTTCGGTGTACAGTATCATGTCGATAGAGAATTCCGTTTTTTTGGAAAAATGTTTTTTAAATTTAGATTTTAAGACGGGGGATCAGTTTTCAATGTAAATTTAACGTAGACTGATCCCCCTCTTTTTGACCATCTCAAATATTTAAAATTCTTCTGTTTACAATTAGCTATCATGTCGCGAGAGAATTCCCGGTTTGGGGGAATATTTTTCGAATATTTGAGATTTTAGGAGGGGGGTCAGTTTTGACCATGTTGCATGTGTTGTTTGTTCTTATGGACCAACTGTTTTTTTCGCTAGAGAATTCCGTTGAAACTGATCTCCCCTCCTAAAATGTAAATATTTTGGAAAAATTTCCAAAAGAATTTGAAATATTTGAGGGGGTCAAAAAGAGGGGAATCAGTCTACGTTGAATTTACATTGGAAACTGATCCCCCCTTCTAAAATGTAAAATATTTGAAATCTTTTTCCACCCCCCCCCCCCCCCCCCGGAATTCTCTAGCAGCCTGATAGGTAATTGTACACCGAAAAAGATTTTTTTAAATTTGAGATGGTCAAAAAGAGGGGGATCAGTCTACGTTGAATTTACATTGGAAACTGATCCCCCTTCTAAAATGTTAAATATTTGAATTTTTTTTCCAAAAACCCCGGAATTCTCTAGCAGCCTGATAGGTAAGTGTACACCGAAAAAAAGAAAAAAGAAATGGTCAGTAAAAAGTTGTGAAAAACGGACTATGGAAAAAGACGAACAAGTACCAGGATTTCTCCTTCACTGACCAAGGACAGAAAAAACTAAGTGCAGCATCAGAACAGATACTACAATTTGCGCCTGGCCAATTCGAATTGAAATTGACCATATATATTAAATGCTGGAGATTTCTTATGTAGTCACCCCCATGGAGTGAAAGTGTCTTGCTTGACCAGCATTCAAGACAAACTGAGAAATATCTGTCTGATTTACGTCCCCGTGACGGAGTGAATATATTGTATACCAAAAATCACGTAAACTAATCAACTAGTTTTTATTTTATAAAATGAAATCAAATTTTATCAATAAACGGGTAATGTTGATATATCGGCGGTATTATTGGTCATATTCAAGGGAGCTAAGGGAGATAACACCTCAAATTCCAGACTTTATTTCTCTAGCTTGCAAAAGTTTGAATTATCTCCCTTGAATATGGCCAATAATGCCGCCGATATAACATTACCAGGAGTTTGATTGGTCACTGTGACCAAATAATCTCACTAGGGCTGCTCTCCGTTAAAGGAAATAAATGTCAATGACTGCTACAGAGAGAGAAAGAGAGAGAGAGACAGACAGAGAGACAGAAAGAGAGAGAGAGACGGCTTGTGCCGCACATCATTTAATTAACATTGTGACCCTCTCCCACACCTCCTTCACTGGAGACTTTGTCTTATTTGCTCTGCTTGAATGTCTGGTCGGAAAGAGAAATATCCTCCTTCTTGGAAATAACATGGTTTTGTCACTTCTGTTCACTAAGGTCAATCTGTTGAACCTTAATCCGTCAATCATTCCCTCCATCCAAGCTCGCGGCTTTCGCTTTGTAATAAATACAGGCAGTAATAATAATGTTATTATTATTAATGTTATTATTAATAATGTTATTATTAATAATGTTATTCTTATTAATGTTATTGTTGCATTACCCGTTCTTTCAGGGTACCCGTTAAGGTCCAACAAGAATGACAAAGAACAGAACGTACATGAAAAAACTTTGGTTTTCTTTATTTGCCATTACCGGATGGTTTACACATATTAAACAATCTTTTGACATACTTTTGTCTCATGAAAGTCTTTTTCTTGCTGAGGTCACAGACTTGGTTTCACCTAGAAACTCGTTCGTATATATGTCCGATTAGAACGCAATTTGCTCTGCATTGTCTATCCGAGCGTGAACTGAAGCAATTGTTCTACAAACGCTTTGGTGAAGTACAAGTCAGGGGATTCCTTCATTCCGCATTTTTAGTCAGCGGACACAAAACTCGCATTCTTCCGGTACATCGATACTCCGATCACCAAGCGTTTCGGCTCTTCGCGTTTTTGAAGCCGTTGTTGTTCAAGTTCCTTTTGCACTGCCGAACCTTTTCCTTTTTAACAGTT
Source organism: Sepiola atlantica (assembly GCA_963556195.1). Taxonomy (NCBI): domain Eukaryota; kingdom Metazoa; phylum Mollusca; class Cephalopoda; order Sepiida; family Sepiolidae; genus Sepiola; species Sepiola atlantica. The sequence goes on along the minus strand of OY744543.1, from coordinate 10,163,682 downwards.
ATCAAGTCGCCTTTATTTCTTTCTCGACGTCCCACCCACAATGGACTCGTCCACGATTCATTTTTGCCACTCTTCATTATCTTACATCATCATCATCATCATCATTATTATTATTATTATTATTATTATTATTATTATTATTAATGTTATTATTATTATTATTATTATTATTAATGTTATTATTATTATTAATGTTATTATTATTATTAATGTTATTATTATTATTTAATTAATGTTATTATTATTATTAATGTTATTATTATTATTAATGTTATTATTATTAATGTTATTATTATTATTAAATCCACCGGGGGGGGGGGGGTCTTCATTGATATTACACCATATATGATATATGATGACATCATATATTGAGAAGCTTTTGGAAACTGATTCACGTTAACGGCATCGCACGATCATTTTATTCATGAAGCCAAACAAACTAAACTTTGAATGGTCGACCGAAATAGGAAGAAAAAAAATGAACACACTGAACGAATGGGGAAATATTAAACTCCAGTCTGGTTTAGGGTTAGAGTGGGGTTTCTTGCTGTCTGGCTAAGGTACATTTCTGTTCAGTCCAAGGAGATCCACCCTTCCAGGCATTACCTTCTCTCTGAGAAGGGGTTAGTTTATTGCTAATCGCCTGAAGCGTTCTTACCGAGAATGCCAACGAGAATGTCTAACTTCTCGCAGAGGAGATAAGTAAATATATTATACAATTTCAACGACGAACATTCAACAATCCATATCGAGGGTATTATTGAAGCACTGCACCCTATGCCAATTTGGTTATATTGAAGCGGTTAGCTTCCAAAAATGTCTGCCAAATTTTATCGATTAGTTTTGTAAGCGATTATGGGACAAAATAATCCATCTTATTAATTTCTTGTCTAATTTTTTGTGGATTTTTAATTTTTTTATTTGGCAAATATTAATTTCTTGTCTAATTTTTTGTGGATTTTTAATTTTTTTATTTGGCAAATATTAATTTCTTTTCTGATTTTTTGTGGATTTTTATTTTTTTTATTTGGCAAATATTAATTTCTTGTCTAATTTTTTGTGGATTTTTAATTTTTTTATTTGGCAAATATTAATTTCTTGTCTAATTTTTTGTGGATTTTTAATTTTTTTATTTGGCAAATATTAATTTCTTTTCTGATTTTTTGTGGATTTTTAATTTTTTTATTTGGCAAATATTAATTTCTTGTCTAATTTTTTGTGGATTTTTAATTTTTTTATTTGGCAAATATTAATTTCTTGTCTAATTTTTTGTGGATTTTTAATTTTTTTATTTGGCAAATATTAATTTCTTTTCTGATTTTTTGTGGATTTTTAATTTTTTTATTTGGCAAATATTAATTTCTTGTCTAATTTTTTGTGGATTTTTAATTTTTTTATTTGGCAAATATTAATTTCTTGTCTAATTTTTTGTGGATTTTTAATTTTTTTATTTGGCAAATATTAATTTATTTTCTGATTTTTGCAGTTTAATGCGTCATATAAAAGACAATTTCTCCGGCAATATTCTATATTAAATACACCATTATTATGTTTAATCGCTCCAGACAAGGCATGAAGCCACTTGATGTAAGGAGCTAAAAAATGCTACTACTCCAAGGTGAATATCTAGCCAACGATAAGTATTATATGGATAGATTCCGACCCAGACAACAGCAGTTCTTCCCCCTTTGTCAGAAACATTGCTCATGGAATGTGAAGACTAAAGGACGAAATAAGGAAAGCGAGAGTTTGATCTTATTTTTTTGTTTCTTACAAAACAAAACATACTTTTCCTTAATCCTACCACTAACCCTATATCCGGGTGGCAACGACAAAAAAAACAAACTTCCAACGAAGCGAAAAAGAAAGAGAATAGTTGTCACCCGGACTTAGTTTTAGGGTCAGGGGAGTTTTTTTTAAGCTGCTAAAAAACGCTAACCTTTAATCATAATCAGGGATATTTGAAAAAAAAAAAAGAAGAAAAAAAAGGTAGGCAAAAACCAGAAAATTTTATACGGTACATTATTTTGTTCCGTCACCGCTTGCAAAGTTAGAGAAAACACATCGATAAAAGTTGGCAACCCTTTTGGAACCTAACCGCTTCAATATAACTGATAATTCAAACCGAAAAGAAAAATGAAATACTACATTTTTTAGGCGATTATATGTAAACAGCGTGAAAAAGTTGGCAGTAAAAATAAACAATACAAAAAAAAATATTTGGAGATCAGTTCCGCATATAAATTTTACTAAAATAATCACCCACTTCCGGACCAGATAGCATTTTGAAAAAAATTCATCATGAATTTAACACATTTTGATATTTCAAAAATCATGAGTCAATTTGATTATATTGACTAATTGATTACGGAAAATATGATGACATAATATAATCAGAAAACAAATTCAACACTTTATGAATAAAATAATGTTCGGAGAAACAATTTTGATCATTTTTACAAAATCTGTTATGTTTGTTACAAATACAACTTACATTAACAAGAACGTAAAACCAATAAAATGTGTGTAAAACATATCTAATAAATAAAAATTATGTATTTAAACAAAAAATGAGATTCTAGTTTTTTTAGGCGATTACGTGTGAACACTCTGAAAAACGTAGCAGAAAGAACAAAAAACAATTGCTCTAGAATTTAGAATGAAAGATTAGTTTCGCATATAAATTTAACGTAAAATGATCCCCCATTTCCGGACCATTCTAGCGTTTTGAAACAATTAACCAATTTCTACTTTTTTAGGTGATTATGCGTCATTTCACGACCTTGCCACTCGGACTTAGGGTTATTGGTAAAAATCTTTTAGATAACTGCTCTAAAATACTAGAATGGCCCGGAAATAGGAAATCATTTTATGTTAATTTTATATACGAAATCAATCCCCACTTAAATAATTATTAATTTGTTTTTTCTTCTTTCCGCCAGAATTTTCAGGGTGGTCACATGTAATCGCCTAAACAAAGTAGAATCTTGTTTTTTTTTTAAATTTAAGTAAGAGAACAGAGCACGGATATCTCATTATTAAATGGTCAAACAAGAGTTATTATTGCTAAAAAAAATGTAATTATTGCTAAAAAAAAATGTAATTATTGCTAAAAAAAATGTAATTATTGCTAAAAAAAATGTAATTATTGCTAAAAAAAGTAATTATTGCTAAAAAAAATGTAATTATTGCTAAAAAAAATAAAAATGTAATTATTGCTAAAAGAAAAAATGTAATTATTGCTAAAAAAAATAAAAATGTAATTATTGCTAAAAAAATGTAATTATTGCTAAAAAAATAAAAATGTAATTATTGCTAAAAATATAAAAATGTAATTATTGCTAAAAAAATAAAAATGTAATTATTGCTAAAAAAATGTAATTATTGCTAAAAAAAATGTAATTATTGCTAAGAAAAATGTAATTATTGCTAAAAAAAATGTAATTATTGCTAAAAAAAATGTAATTATTGCTAAGAAAAATGTAATTATTGCTAAAAAAAATGTAATTATTGCTAAGAAAAATGTAACTATTGCTAAAAAAATGTAATTATTGCTAAGAAAAATGTAATTATTGCTAAAAAAATAAAAATGTAATTATTGCTAAAAAAATGTAATTATTGCTAGAAAGAAAAATGTAATTATTGCTAAAAAAATGTAATTATTGTTAAAAAAATATAATTATTGCTAAAAAAATATAATTATTGCTAAAGAAAATGTAATTATTGCTAAAAAAAGTACTTATTGCTAAAAAGAATGTAATTATTGCTAAAAAAATTTAATTGTTGCTAAAAGAATGTAATTATTGCTAAAAAAATTTAATTATTGCTAAAAAGAATGTAATTATTGCTAAAAAAATTTAATTATTGCTAAAAAAATTTAATTATTGCTAAAAAAATTTAATTATTGCTAAAAAGAATGTAATTATTGCTAAAAGAATGTAATTATTGCTAAAAGAATGTAATTATTGCTAAAAGAATGTAATTATTGCTAAAAGAATGTAATTATTGCTAAAAAAATTTAATTATTGCTAAAAGAATTTAATTATTGCTAAAAAGAATAATTATTGCTAAAAAAATTTAATTATTGCTAAAAGAATGTAATTATTGCTAAAAAGAATGTAATTATTGCTAAAAAAATTTAATTATTGCTAAAAGAATGTAATTATTGCTAAAAGAATGTAATTATTGCTAAAAAAATTTAATTATTGCTAAAAAGAATGTAATTATTGCTAAAAAGAATGTAATTATTGCTAAAAAAATGTAATTATTGCTAAAAGAATGTAATTATTGCTAAAAAAATTTAATTATTGCTAAAAAGAATGTAATTATTGCTAAAAAGAATGTAATTATTGCTAAAAAGAATGTAATTATTGCTAAAAAAAAATGTAATTATTGCTAAAAAAAAAATGTAACTAAAAAAGAGCTTGTTACAAAATAAATATTTTTTTTATGCCAGGACAAAAGTACAATTTCAGACCAGACCAAAAATCAATCTTATCCAACATTTGGACGAATAAAGAGCGAAATGGGTAATAAAATTCAACAGTCTCTATAGTACAATTGAAGCTTAAAAAGTATTTAAACTTGTTAATATAATTTTACTTGAGTGATCGGTCCCCTCCCTTCAGATAAAATAATTATCATCAGTAAAATCTTATATCAGTTTCTGATACGCATCATTTCAATATAAGAGAACATGGATTTATATTATCTGATATATTTTTCAAAAATTATTGTTTCTTTGATTTACCCAAGGTAATTAAAGAACCAGCACTAAAAGTTTTGAAATTATCTGAAAATTTTATTTATAAAATAAAAATGTTTATACAATTCTTATGACAACAAAATCAGTATTGATAATGCATAATTTTCCAAGCAGTTATCAGATATGTTTTACATTTCCCCCCTTTTTACAAATATTTTATTGGTTTTATGTTCTTGTTAATGTAAGTTGATTTTGTTATTAAGACTGTGTATAATATGTATTATCGTATCATGAAGAAATAAGCATTTTTTTTTATCTTTTGTAAAATCAAATTGTATATGTAACAAACATAACAAATTTTGTAAAACTTATCAAAATTGTTTCCCCGAACATTATAAAGTATTTGATCTTGTAAAATGTGAATTTGTTTTTTGATTGTATTATGTCATTATATTTTCTGTAATCAATATAAACAGATTGACTCATGATTTTTGAAATATCAAAAATGTGTCTAATTCATGGTGAATAAAGTAATTTTTTTGTGAATTTAGTTTATTTATAGTTTTGTACTTTTTACATTTGATTTGATAGAAATAAATCAATTATTGTAAGCTGCTTCCTAATAATATGTATAGTTACTAATTACTGGACATTACTAAGAAATTTCTTACTAAAACTTTTCTCAGTAATTATTATTTAGTAGTAATTTTGGTCTTCACATGTCCGCCGCCCAGTCGTGGACCCCATGTTTGCCAGGCCTGTATTATGGATCACCTTGGTTAGGAGTGAATGTAAATTTTCAAAATTGATTTAGGATTCACAGCTAAACTAAAGAAGTGCCCTTAAAACTTCTACCCGGTTACGGCATTATCATTTTATTTTGTTCATTACTTTTTCTTTCTTTAGTGTGTATGTTTTTGTTTATTTTAATGTTGTTCCACTCCCCATCATCACTTATTGTTCATTTTCCTTTTGTTAATAAAATTTCATTGAAACCACTTAAGGATTAAAAAAAGAAATTTTTAAGCAGAATACATCCATAGAATGAATGTGGTATTTTGGTGAGAGTGTCTATCGTAGGGTGAGTCCAAACGTTTCTAACAAATTGTATGACCAGCGACCAAAACGATTCGGACTTTATACCTACGGCAAAATATGAACTTTATTTTCAGTGTTTTTGTTAAAAAAATATATTTAGTAAAAATAACTTTGGGCATCTTTTACGAGACTCAGCAGAGTAAACACGCTAAAAAAACAAATTTACAACAAATAAAAGTAACTGTAAGCTGTAAAAGTTAGTTTCAAACTTGCATGTGCTATTTGTTTGTATTTTTAGACCGTTACAACCGCTATTTATTAGAAATCAATAGTTTTATCACCTTAGGTTGGGAAAAACATGGCCGCTGTTGGGGGGGGGGGCATTTGGTAAAGAAAGCACGTGAATCGCCATCTTGAATTTTGTGCAAGCCTTTAGGAAAAAAACAATACATTTTTTTTTTTTACATCTAATAAAACCCCATTTATAATACGTAAAAATAAAAACAAATTACACAGGTAAATAGAAAAATATCTATTCTCGTCGCAGGTCAACTTCACTTGTTGCAAATTTATGCTTTTAAACCCTTTCTCGTTCTTTTTTTGGACCCCGTTCGCGACTGTGCTGAGCGTCGTAACATATACCCATAACTTTTTGTAAAAGTAATTTTTGTCTAAATAAAATTGCTAACTGCCTGAGGGGTCCCGACCAGGGAATGCCGACGGGGCTACCCCGGCAATTTTTAATAGACCATAGTACCCCTTCTTTATAGGGCGCTAGCTTGATTCTCCCCGTCTTCCGGCCTTGTGGCACATCTTCCTGCGGTGGAAAAAAATGAAATACTAAGTCCGCAATCCGATTGTGACGACGTTATTTTTTACAGAAAGGTGTCACCGTCTTCACACATAACAGCGCCTCGTGTTCTCAAATGATCAGCCATTACTGGCCGGATTCAACGTCAATTACCGAGAACCTGTGTGTCTGGATGCGTGGGTGGGGAAAAACTATGGGAAAACACAAACTTTTTTTTTTTTTTTTGTAACGACTTCTATGATTGGACAAGATTTATCACGTGATAAATGCGCATATTTCATGAATGGTTTCATAATGTTTACTTGTATTTCCGATATCTACAAATATCTACAGGTTAAATAATATATATCGAGAAAGAAAGATCTTAAAAGATTAATTTGTAGCCAAAAGTGATTTTTAGACTATATATATTTTATTTACAATTCTTTTTTTGTTGTTGTTTGTTTTGCACTGAACTACAAAACAACACTTTAAGTTAACAAAAGTTAGCGGTTCCTTCAAATCGAAACGAATTTCGTTCGCGTCAACAAATGGACCAAATATACCGCGAAGTTTTCCGAAAGTGTTATACTTTTCTCGTTGAGAACATCGAATATGACACCATCGGCGACCTCTTGATACGATATGGGGCACTACCCGTAGCGATCGCTGAAGATATTAACTCAATTGACAATAATCGACGAAAAAAAGTCAGGAAACTAATTGAAGTTCTTCTTAGAAGAAGTAACGAAACTTTTACAATATTTGTAAATTGTTTAACGCTGAGCAACCAAGAACACGTCGCTAAAAGAATTACGGATACGTTAAACGAAATGGGTATGATGCTCCCTCTGGAACAACAAGGATGCGCTTCCTCATCGGATGAAACTGTCGGCATTGAATGTTCTGAACCGTGTGAACCAGTTGACATGACTCAGCATCGCCCGTTTCCATCCGAAGACAGCGCTTCTCCTGACTGCTACGAGATGGGTTCTAACCCACGCGGTTATGTTCTTATCATCAACAACGAGACATTCGACGGACCTTTAGACAATCGATCCGGTTCCACGAAAGATGCGAACGATCTACGTGCACTCTTTTACAACTTTGGATTCTACTGTGATATAAAAGACAATCTGACAGTCGACGTAATGAAGCGATGTCTGTCAGATTTCTCTACACTTGGGGATCATAAGCGTCTAAGTTGCTGCGTCGTAATTCTGATGAGCCACGGCAAGGAAGATCACATTTACGGGTCTGGCTGCCAAAGCGTCCCCATAAAGGAACTCATAGTCAACTTCAGTGATCAGAACTGCCCGAACCTCAAGAACAAACCAAAACTTTTTATTATACAGGCTTGCCGTGGTTACAAAACTCCCCCGAAAGATGGAAGAGAATCCCAGGGGAATAGTTCCGTCCCAAAGCCACCTATGATGAGATTGGTGTCACTTGATCTCTCGTCTTCCGATGCTTCTGTTGCTAACACCGCTAACCCCAACCCCCATGCTCACGCTGACATGTTACTTGCTTATTCGACGGCCGTTGGGAATAAATCTTTCCGGTGTACGACGTCGGGAAGTTTGTTTATTCAAAACATAATCGAAGTCTTTCGGGAAAAGGCTCGGACTACATCTGTGACGGACATGTTGATCCAAGTGAATGGGAGACTCCGGGAAAAGTACGGTGATCTCGAGCAGGTCAGCGCACCCGAAGTTGTTTTGACCAAAAAATGGTACCTCAACCCACTACAAAATATGATGACTTAAAGAATTCGGTAAATTCCTATTTCAGTCACTTAAATTATTTAGAGTGAAATGGGACGAAATTGATTTAACGGTCCCTTTATACCACGTCACCTGTTGCATCCATTAAAAAAAAAAAAATTTTTTTTTCGTATTTCCACCCGGACTTAGGGTTAGTGGTAGAGTTACGGAACGACATGTTTTTATAGGAGTTTTAACATTGGCATTTTTTATACTAAAATTTTATCACTGGTCAGGAAGGAACGTTATGTATACAATAGATTGTTCTGGACCTTTAATTTCATCGTGGAATGGATTTCGGCATTACTCTTATTTTTACTTAAACCATGTTTTAGTATCCCCGCCCACACACACGCAAAAGAAATCGGGTATCTTTTACAATAATCCGCAGAGTCGCCAACGGGGTTCAAAAAACGAGCGAGAACGGGGTAAAAAAATAAATATGCAACAAGTGACGGTGACCTACGTCGAGAATAGATATTTTCCTACTTACCTATGAAATTTGTTTGTATTTTTACCTACTATAAATGGGTTTTTATTAGATGGAGAAAAAAAAATTCTTGTTTTTTTTTTTTTGCACGTATTTTTACTAAAACGAAATGTCGGCCAGCCTTACCTCGTTACGATACCCCCCCCCCCCATCGCTTGTCCTATGTTCGTGTGACAAGAATATTGATTTCTAATAAATAGCAGTTGAAACGGCTTAAAAATACAAACAAATGTCACAGATAAGTTGGAAAATAACTTTTATCGGCTACAGTTACTTTTATTTGTTGTATATTTGTTTTTATAGCGTTTTCGGGTATATGTTACGACGCTCAACAGAGGCGCGAACGGGGTCCAAAAAAAGAACGAGAAAGAGTGTAAAAACATAAATTTGCAACAAGTAAAGTTGACTTATGTCTAGAATAGACATTTTTCTACTTACCTATGTAATTTGTTTGTATTTTTACGTAGTATAAATGGCTTTTTATTAGATGTTAAAAAAAATTTCTTGTTTTTTAAAACATCTAGTTTCTCAAAGAAAAATAGCGGCCAGTTCCTCTATATTATTACGTAGAGCGGCCATTTTGAATTCTTCGCTGACCGTATGTCGAACATAAATTTCTAATAAATAGCACTTCAAACGGGTTTAAAATGCAAACAAATAGCACATGCAAGTTTGAAACTAACTTTTACAGCTTACAGTTACTTTTATTTGTTGTATATTTGTTTTTTTAGCGTTTTTACTCTGCTGAGTCTCGTAAAAGATGCCCGCGTTTACTACTCTGCGGATTATTGTAAAAGATACACAAGAAATCATTAAAAAAAAAACTACGTTACAGCAAGTTTCATTGTACACGTGAAAACTATAGTCGCCGTCTTTATAAATAAGCCGAAAAAGAGTGGTGCTCTGCTATCAGCACGGTACCAAATTGAAAGGTGAATTTGGGACGCTAAAACCTACACAATCGGAAAATAGTCTCAAATCCACGGTCTACTTTTTCTTTCTTCATGTACATTAATTATTAATTTTGGCACTTCTGCATTTCAACCGTCACTTGAACTTAATAATTGAACATTTCCATTCATTCCACCGAATCAACCGGAAGTCTATTTTCACGAAGAAAAAACAACACAGGCCGTATAAGACGACAACTTTCGGTATTTGGGAGGAAAAAAAATCAAACATCCCAAAGTTGTAAATTATATATATATGAAAAAAAAACCAATGTTGACTGTTTGTTGGATTTTCGTTGTAAATTATAAATTTTCGTTTTAAAAGATCACTGTTGACTATTTTGATAACATTTTAATTCATACAATAAAAAAATAATCACTGACTATTCATTAAAATGATAAATTTTCGTTTTAAAAATCACTGTTGACTATTTTGAGAAAGTTTTAATTCATACAATAAAAAAAACAACACATTTTTATTATTTTTATAAACTTTTAAATTATTAAATACAATATTTTCATATTTAATAACGATACATTGCTCGCTGTTAATATTGTCATTTTGAATAAAAAAACATCTAATTCGGTTATTTCCGGTTGGTTGTCTGCCCCTGCCTTCAAAAGAGGAAAGCAAATTAAGTCCAAGTGACGGTTGAAATGCAGAAGTGCCTTAATTTTAATTAGTTTTTAAGAAGACAGTTTTTATTTTGGGACATTTATAACGACAGCTAACAGAACGAAAAAGGGGTCAAAAAAACAAATAGGCAAAAAATAAATGTTACACAAGGCAAGATAGGGTATTTTTCTACTAACCTGGATAAGTTTATTTGTGTTTTAACTTATTTTAAAGAGTTTTTTTTGTTCAAAACAAATCTGGTGTCCACCTGTTCAGTTAGAACGAAAAAAATGGCTGTTCATGAGCCCAACACGGGAATCCTTAGTAATTGATGAAAAATCGAAAAATAAACAAAATAGTGTTAGAAACACATCCAATAAATGTCACCAATCGTGGGAAAATATAATGTTCTACCAGTATTTTGTTTAATTTTCGTTTTATGAGCGATTATCGAAACTAATTTCAGACATTTTGTTTCCGTTCTAACTGAACAGGTGGACACCATGTTTGTTTTGAACAAAAAAAACCCTTTTAAAGTAACTTAAAACAAAATAAACTTATCCGGGTTAGTAGAAGAGTAACTTATCTTGCCTTTGGTAACATTTATTTGTTGCCTATTTGTTTTTTAACTACTTTTTCGTTCTGTTAGCTGTCGTCATAAATGCCCTTAATTTTCATTTATTTAAAATCCACGAAAGTGGAAAACAATGTGTTTTTTAGTTATTGTTTAACTGCTTAACATTAGACTTGAGTTAAAAGTGATTATATTGAGTGAAAAGAAGAGTAGGCCGTAGATTTTGAGACCATTAAATTAATTGGCGATTTAGTCGTTCTGCAGCCAAAATTGCGGACAATGAACCGTCTGCTAATTTCTGATTTTTTTTCCGACCGGACAAATAAGTAAGTAAACCCAAATAAATTGTTTGGGACTAATTTCCCAACTGTATTTCCTTTAAAATAATTTATGGTAAATTTGAAATTAGGCAAAAACAATTTATTTGGGTTTACTTACTCATTTGTGAATTCGGAAAAATATCAGAAATTAGCAGACGGTTCATTGTCTGCCATTTTGGCTGCAGAACGACTAAATCGCCAATTAATTTAATGGTCTCAAAATCTTTGTGAATTCGGAAATTAGCAGACGGTTTATTGTCTGACATTTTGGCTGCGAAACGACTAAATCGACTAGACTAATCTTATCTTTACTTTTTTAAAGGCCTGCTCATTGTAGTAGTAGTAATATTATTTAATTGTAATAATATAATCGCATTTAACTAAAGTCTAATTTTAATGAAATAAACAATAACTAGAAAATTGTTTTCTATTCTCATTGATTTTAAATAAATGAAAAATAAATAAAAAAATTGGCTTCTTAAAAATTAATTATAATTAATAATTAATGTCGATGAAGAAAGAAAAAGTAGACCGTGGATTTGAGACCATTTTTCGATTGTGTTGGTTTGAGCGTCCCAAATTCACCTTTCAATTTGGTACCGTGCTAATAGCAGAGCACCGAATAATATTGAACCTTTTTCCCCTTAAATGTTCCCGCTTCTTAACTAGAAAATTATGTGCCGCGGCCTCATTTCACCTTGTTTATAAAGATGGCGACTATATTTTTCAGGGTTAGTTTTCATTTCAGGTGTCTAAATAATTTACGTGACTGAAATAGGATTTAATAAGAAAATTGCTCAAACTTTTAAGAAATTATTCATTGTTTTTCGCAGAATACACAACTTTTTAAAAATTGCTTTAATTACGTTTTGTTTTTTAATTTTTTATTTATTTATTTTTAATGGAGATCGCTCCAGACAAGACATGAAGCCACTTGATGTAAGACCCTAAAAAGAGAATACTACTTCAAGGTGGAAAACTAGCCAACGGTAAGTGTTGGATGAATAGATTTCGCCCCCGAAAACAGCAATTCTCACCCCTTTGTCAGAAACATCGCTCATAGAATGTGAGGACTATGAGGCACAATAAGGGAAGTGAGAGTTACGAGGTAACTGCCGAACGTAAACCCAAGTTAGTCACTTTCTACTCTCTTCAGGATTTAATCAATAAGAAAATTGCTCAAATTTTTAAGAAATGATTCATTGTTTTTCTCGGCGTACACGACTTTAAAAAATTGTTTTAATTATTTTTTGTTTTTAATTGCTATTTCATCGTGTGTATTGTTTAAGTTGAGGGTTCGGCCTGTTTTAGGGATGACCATGTCTCGTATCCATTAGGCATACTTAGGATCTCGACCACCACATCTATAAAACGAAAAATATACTCGCCCCCGATCATAACATTCTCAATGTTTTTCAGAATCTGGTATATTCGGACTACTGTTCTCATCTTAAGTGTTTTTATCACAACGTTTCGGCCGATGTAACCTCCTCCGACCTTCTTCAGGTGTACTTTGTCGAACTCGGGATTATTTCTGTCGAACTCGGGAATCTGGACAGAATTTCGAACGGAACCCTTTATTAAATCTATGGGAGTAGCATGCTCTCGTTCCATCTGCCATGACTGGGAAGAAGTCTTCAGTAATTCGCAATTCTTCATATCGCCCGCACTGAGAATTGAACCTTCAAATGACTGTCACTTAGAACTGAATTTTACTTAGTACTATATCCACTCCGCCACGGATACTACAAATTATCAACCCTCATCTAAAAAATTCCGAAACAAATGTTTTTCAGTTTTTAAACATTTTGTAACTGTTTTTTTGGGGTTTTTTTTTTCAGAATTTGTATCGTAACCTAGAAGGCTTGTAAAAAATGGTTTCATGATGGCTACCGTAATTTACTTGATTTGTATGTTCGATGTCGCTGGTTTAATCATAAATTTTTTAAAAATACAACTACTAACTGCCACCCAAACACATTAAAACATAATTTTCAACCAATCTGCATATTTTCAACTTACTGAAACTGTTTTAATGTTCTTCTTTATTTCAAAATAATTTGCAGTTTATTGAAACTTTGAGGCTAACGTGGTCACCCATTTTGTTTTTGACAAGCCTCATTGATTGCGATACAAATTCTGAACAAAAAAACAAAAAGTTTTCTAAAATTGAAAAACTATGCAAGTCGATAAAAAATTTTCTTTCGTTTGGTAAAAGTTATTTGTTTTTTGTTTTGTTCACCCTTTTTTTATGTTGTTAACGATAATACATTTTTGCCCCACAACTTTTGAAAATATTTTTTTTTAATATTAAATTTAGGAGAATTATTTTTCTTTCAATCATTTTTCATTTTGGGTCCGCATAACCGTGACACCTTCGTAAAACCCCAGGAAACCTGTCGCTAAACTCAAACTGCCATTGTTTTGTTTGTTTGTTTGTTGTTTTTTTTAGATACTTTACGTCAATGATAACTGAGTTATGCGACTCTTCGTAGTGACGGGGAAAAAAATTTTACATTTTTATTTAGAGACAAATTTAGTAATCATTACTATTAGCGACAATTTATTTTGCGTTAAAAATTAATATTTAAAAGAACTCACATTCACAATCTCTATTTACGGTAAAGTAAATTGCTTGAAACTTTTAAAATATTAATATTATTTTTTGAACGCAAATAGGTCACAAATGAGTAGGTAACGCATAATGAATTGTCTCAACTGTATTTCCTTTAAAATAATTTATGTCGCTAATAATAACAATTACCATAATTTTTTATTATTTAGATATTTCCATTAATATCTCTATTTCGCTTGGTTGTTTTTTTTAGGGGGGGGGGTATTTCCTGTTTCAGTCACCTAAATTATTTAAAGTGAAATGAAGTTCGCATTATACTTCCAAACAATTTAGTTTTACTTAAACCATGTTTTAAATTTGTTTTTGTAAAATAAATAACATTAAAAACACTGTTTTATCGTGCACGTGAAATGCAAAAATGAATATTGGTATGAACCCCACAACCGTGCAGATCGTCGTGGCAATAAAAAAAAAGTAGATCCAAGTTCCTCTAGGCGACAATAATGATGATGATGTCGCCGATCTGGTCGTCTCGTCCAGCTAGAAACACACTCCGACGTTGAAACTGTTTATAGCAGCGAGCGATCACTGGGCGAACAGCAAGCGGTTGGCTCTGTGGGGCGAAGGATCATTCAAAGCAGAACAAAAGGAAAAGAACAATGTTCAACAACTCGGTCTGGGCTTTTTTTGTATAGAAGAGTAATTATTAATAAAAGAAAAGAATTGATTTTACATTGGTCAATGGTAGGATTAATGTCTATCATGCTCGTAAATGTCTTTAGCAAAGGTTGTTTTTTTTCTCCAAGTTATTTCACTAGTTGTCTGTGTGTGCGAATTCTTTACACAAGTGGTTGTCTAAGTCACAAACTTAACAGGCGAAGAGGGTGGCTAGAATTTTCGTCCAGTTTGGTTCTTCAGCGCACGCCACTTCGATGCACGCCCGGGCGTCAGTTCAACTCTCCCGGGCGTCAGTCCAACTCTGGCTTGTGCGTGAAAAAAACACCTTTTTTTATTGAAGATGTCTATGGTCGTACACCCCCTTCTCCGCCATCTTACTTCCTACCTATCTTCCTTTCTCAAGGAGGGCGGGGACGGGCGCCCCACTCTTTTTTTCTTAAAATAAATGGGATTTTCTCCTACCCCACCGTTATCACCAAAAACAAACGCAACAACCGTGGCCTTTCTCATTCTGTCATACAGCTGGAGGTGCTCTGTGCCCGGCTCGTAATTAATGATGACAGGCTCAAATAAATCTCCGTCAAGTGGATTCGTTTTTCCCAGGTCGTGACGTCTTCAAAACAACCGTCACAGAATCGTGGTTCTAAAACACGCCATTCACCAAAACAATTATATCGCTTTATTGATATTATAGAATTAAATTTGCGATATGGAATTCTCTAATCTCCACCTCCCATCTGGCAACTGTCTCCTCGCATCTGGTGGTAATTGATTTTGAATATCTTACATGATTCTGCAAGACTAGCTAGCGTTTCGTTCTGTCGTCCGAATAAGTTCATTTCTACGTCAAATATATACTAGTTTTATATCTCCACTTCGTCTCGTCGCAGGGCCCTGAGTCGGCGTAGCATCACCACCAAGATGCATACTACCGCGTCACCAGGGTACCCGATCCCCATGGGGCCCCGGATACTTTGTCACATTGGGCTAGAAAAATATACGCAACATCTGTATAAAAAAAAGATTAGCTGACGTTTGTTCATAGAGTACAACCTGAGGACAAGACGTATTCGTTGGACTCCGTCGGACAACTTTGTAAATTGACGACGTTAAAACTACTTCAAGGATAGTGTGCTTAAGAAGAAAAGTTTTTTGTACAAAGACAGAGCGTCCTTTTAAAGAATTATTTGAAGCAGTCAGAGGCTTTATGTACAAGGACAAAGCGTCCTTTTAAAGAATTATTTGAAGCAGTCAGAGGCTTTTATGTACAAGACAAAGCGTCTTTATATAAAAAATAAAAAAAGAATTCCCTTTTCATGTACAGGGAAGTTTTGAAATAATTCCAGATATACAGCTCCCAGAAAAAAAGTCCGTTGTCAGACCCATCGTTTGAAGAGCGACAATTATTCTTTTGTAAAGGATAATTTATTTACTGAATTTTTGGCAAGGAAACCCAAAGACTTTGACCCTTTGTGGCTTTTGTTTTAAAAGGTATCGGACAGAAAAGAAAAAAGATATTTCGAGCTAGTCTTAAGAAAGACAAATTTAAAAGGTATCGGACAGAAAAGAAAAAAGATATTTGGAGCTAGTCTTAAGAAAGACAAATTTAGAAGATATCGGACAGAAAAGAAAAAAGATATTTGGAGCTAGTCTTAAGAAAGACAAATTTAAAAGATATCGGACAGAAAAGAAAAAAGGTATTTGGAGCTAGTCTTAAGAAAGACAAATTTAAAAGGTATTGGACAGAAAAGAAAAAAGTTATTGTGAGCTAGTCTTAAGAAAGACAAATTAAAAAGGTATCGGACAGAAAAGAAAAAAGATATTTGGAGCTAGTCTTAAGAAAGACAAATTTAAAAGGTATCGGACAGAAAAGAAAAAAGATATTTGGAGCTAGTCTTAAGAAAGACAAATTTAAAAGATATCGGACAGAAAAGAAAAAAGATATTTTGAGCTAGTCTTAAGAAAGAGAAATTTAAAAGATATCAGACAGAATAGAAAAAAGATATTTGGAGCTAGTCTTAAGAAAGACAAATTTAAAAGATATCGGACAGAAAAGAAAAAAGATATTTGGAGCTAGTCTTAAGAAAGACAAATTTAAAAGATATCGAACAGAAAAAAAAAAGGTATTTGGAGCTAGTCTTAAGAAAGACAAATTTACTGCATTCTTACCGCATGTCTACTCCATCTCAGACGATACTGAAGTGTCTTAGATTCAATTCTCATGCAATGATTCCGTTCAAGAATTTCAACATCATTTATATACATTTTCCTAGGCACAGCGCTCTCAATGATATTGTGTGACGGGCCCTAGACATCGCTGGCTTCTTATCGATCCTTGAACCAGTTGGTCTCGACAGAAGGGACGGCAAACGGCCTGATGGTGTTTCCCTTTGCAAACACCAAGTCACTTATATTAGATACGACTTGTGCCGACACTTTTGCGCCATTGTCAGTGACAGAATCGCCAACAAACGCTAGACATGTAGCAGCGTCAGTAGAGAACCGCATGGAAACACCTCGAGCCTGCTCTCAGCCTGCTAAGCAATTAAAATATGCCAGTCTTCTCGACAGATTTGTGTTTTAACCGATACCGTGGAGATAGTGCAGCAATAGGCCCCTCAACAACCTTGGTCTTTTAATGACGCGCCAAACCGAGGACAATCGTTAATTGTCTTGGCTTTACGAGCGCTTCTCCATCGCCATTATTCATGGAAACACCTCGAGCCTGCTCTCAGCCTGCTAAGCCAGCAGGGCATCCAATGAAACTTCCTGATACTTACTGTAATGAACAAATACAAATAATTTCCCTATTCTAAATTATCTCCCCTTTGGAGAACTCTCCTGTTCGTCTTAACAATATAAATAGCAGCACTAATATTGTACTGACAGTTTTATGCCGAATAAAGCTTTCTTAAGTTACGTCTGTTCTCGTTTGTCATTACACTTACATGTTGGTTTCGAAAAAATGACATTTTATTAATTAATTATTATTTGCCTCGCCATGAAAATAATAGTATTTTTAAATCTTGAAAATACAAATAAAAATAATTATTTAAATGTTTAAAAAAAAGCTGTTAAACATTTAGTTTTTGTTCAAAAATAAAACCAAGTATTTTCCAATGTAAACATTTAGTTTTTGTTCAAAAATAAAACCAACTATTTTCCAATGTAAACATTTAGTTTTTGTTTAAAAATAAAACCAAGTATTTTCCAATGTAAACATTTAGTTTTTGTTCAAAAATAAAACCAAGTATTTTCCAATGTAAACATTTAGTTTTTGTTCAAAAATAAAACCAAGTATTTTCCCATGTAAACATTTAGTTTTTGTTTAAAAATAAAACCAAGTATTTTCCAATGTAAACATTTAGTTTTTGTTCAAAAATAAAACCAAGTATTTTCCAATGTAAACATTTAGTTTTTGTTTAAAAATAAAACCAAGTATTTTCCAATGTAAACATTTAGTTTTTGTTCAAAAATAAAACCAACTATTTTCCAATGTAAACATTTAGTTTTTGTTCAAAAATAAAACCAACTATTTTCCAATGTAAACATTTAGTTTTTGTTCAAAAATAAAACCAACTATTTTCCAATGTAAACATTTAGTTTTTGTTCAAAAATAAAACCAACTATTTTCCAATGTAAACATTTAGTTTTTGTTCAAAAATAAAACCAAGTATTTTCCAATGTAAACATTTAGTTTTTGTTCAAAAATAAAACCAAGTATTTTCCAATGTAAACATTTAGTTTTTGTTCAAAAATAAAACCAAGTATTTTCCAATGTAAACATTTAGTTTTTGTTTAAAAATAAAACCAAGTATTTTCTAATGTAAACATTTAGTTTTTGTTTAAAAATAAAACCAAGTATTTTCTAATGTAAACATTTAGTTTTTGTTCAAAAATAAAACCAAGTATTTTCCAATGTAAACATTTCGTTTTTGTTTAAAAATAAAACCAAGTATTTTCCAATGTAAACATTCTTGGTGAAAACGTTCCAGCCTTCCAGCTTTCTATAAGAAACCAAAGTCTCATGTGGATACACGGCGTAAAGTCTAGAACTACCAGATCAGGCTGTCTGAAGCAGAGATTGGAACTCAGTCAAGCACTTACTATGAAAATAATGATAGAGTAGAGAAAGACTAGCAACGTCTCTTCTTTAAGAAAGGGGTTGCAGAAAGAGAAGAGGACATCCACCATTAGATTTCAAAGTCGCTTTTGTACTCAGTATCAAGGCAAGAAAGAGTGTTCTAAGCGGCACCTCCCCAGATGCGGCAACAGTACTCCATCTTAGAGTGTTCTAAGCGGCACCTCCCCAGATGCGGCAACAGTACTCCATCTTAGAGTGTTCTAAGCGGCACCTCCCCAGATGCGGCAACAGTACTCCATTTCAGAGTGTTCTAAGCGGCACCTCCCCAGATGCGGCAACAGTACTCCATCTTAGAGTGTTCTAAGCGGCACCTCCCCAGATGCGGCAACAGTACTCCATCTCAGAGTGTTCTATGCGGCAACAGTACTCCATCTCAGAGTGTTCTAAGCGGCAATCCCCAGATGCGGCAACAGTACTCCATCTTAGGCCATACCTGACTCTTTTACAGGTAGAGGATTTCATCAGGAGTGAGAAAATTTCTGGAGTAGTGGAATGATCCAACTATTTTTCCTAGAGATCTTAGCAACGGATCTTATGTAAGTCTTCTATTTCAGATCTGGAGTGAAAGTCAGTACCAGAAGCTTATCAAAATAGGGGGGCCTCCTCAAGAGAGCTCCATCCATTTCAACTGGGGAAAAGTAAGGATCCGAGTGCTGGTGGTGAAAGAAGAGAGATGTAACAAGACACTTTTTTCCCATTGCTCCATGTGCTCCAGATTAGAAGAGAGAGAATCAGAAAGATCTTGATCATCAATGCTCTTCGAAGTGCTGCCATAGACAGTTGTGTCGTCTGCATAGATGTCAACGAATGATCGTAGAATTTGATTTGGGAGATCATTTATGAATACCAGGCCGTGACCTTCCTAAGTTACGTAGGCCTGTGTGTAATAGAAGGGGGGGGTGTTAGTCCCTTCCTTACATTTATCGCATGAAATGAATTGAACGAACAACAACCGAGTAACAGGCACCAAAAAAGGGTTTATTTAACAGAGGGTTGGAACTGTGTCCTAGTAAAGAAAAGAAGCTGCCGGGTCGTCAGCAAATATATTCCCAGTGGAGATGGCTGCTGCTGGAACGATGCAGGGGAAAGGCAGGAGAGAGATGTTTCTTCGTTGCGGCCGATTTCTCTCTGCTGAATTCTTCAACTGACCAGGTGTTAGAAAATAGTCCATGAGGGGACAGTTGATATCAATACGCCCTGTAAGCCGATTGGTCAGCGTGTGACCAATTTGCTCACAGGGGATGAGAAGAAATAGATCTTATTTCAGTCTGCTACATGTGCACTGAGTCATGTTTATCTGCTGGCGTCACAGCGGTTATTATGCTAAGCAGATAAACAAGACGCTTCAAAGAGAAAGGTTATTACACACCAACACATGGACATATGATCGCGGTTATTTCTATCTGAAATTATTTCACATTTGTTTGGTATTTAAAAAAGGATACCAGTGATTTTGTTTATATCGTTTTCATGGTTGAGAATCTCATGGTGATTTGAAGGCAAAACTATTAAAATAAACTCATAGACTATAATTTAAGATGGTTGACAAACCTGTATTGATAGAAAAGGCTGAGATAAAAAAATACTTGCTTTTCTTTGAAATTTGAAAATAAAATTACACAATAACAATTCTGCATAACATAGAACGTTTTGTTTGCTTAGTATTTAAAAAAGGATACCAGTGATTTGAAGGTAAAACTATTTTTAAAAAACTCATAGACTATAATTCAAGATGGTTGACAAACCTGTATTGATAGAAAAAGGCTTAAATAAAAAAAAAATACTTGCTTTTCTCTGAAATTTGAAAAATAAAATTACACAATAGGCCAAGTTTTTGGCGAAATATCTGTATCACTTTAAACTAACAAAAAAAATGGAAGTTTATAATAAAAAAGAAGAAAAAAAAATCGGTTTCGATTTATTTTTATTTTTTTTAAAATTGATATCGCATCTTTAATGCTTCAAAAGGTATTTATTTTACCTATTCCTTATTAAATTTAACAATAGATGCTTCTTAAAAAAAAAATATGAACCTTAAAAACACTTTATAGAACGTTTTAATTAGTTAATCAGTTTTTAATTAGTTATCGTTTCTTATTTTGTTTGTTTATTTAATTACTGTAGACTGTCTATTCTTGGGAGGGTCTTAATAACTGTTTTTCTTTGTTGTTTTTTTTTTATCCCACTCATGAATTGGTATATATATATATATATATATATATATATATATATATATATATATATATATATATATATATATATATATATATACATACATATATATATATACATACATACATATATATATATATATATATATACATATACATACATATATATATATATTATATATTTATAACCTCGTTATTTAGGTTATAATAAATAATAACTTGTAAATAAAATGGATGAACTGTCAATATAAACGTTTAACAGATTTATTAAAACTGAACAGAGATGAAATAATGAGTAAATTGACCGCTGTACGCGAATTGAAATATTAACAGTCTCAAGACGTGGTCTGTTTACTTTCTCTCTCAGCAAGACTCTATTTTCAAGGGCGATAACTCTTAACTTTCAAAAATGGTTCAGGGGAGATAAATCGTTTTCGTTAGCTGTCCTAACCTCTCCCCGTTTTAGTCTTTAACTGTATCGAGCGCACCTGGGGTCAACTTGGAGGTGCTTGACTCTAGTGCGACTGCACTTTGGTCAACTCCTGTGAGGTTATTGACAATTCTCACTTGTACTTGTCTGCATGGGAGGTGATGGAGATGGCAGTTCAAATGTGTCCATTAACAAATCAAAAGGAATGGTTGTTCTGTTGTCTACTAAGTTGTCTACAGCGTATCTGAGACGCAACTGTTTTTTTTGTTCCATGCCCAGAATTGACTTCCGACTTGAACATCATACAGGAATTGTCCATTTATTTTGCGGATGATGCCTGGTACCCAGTTTGGCCGGCCAGGTCTGTAATTCCGAGCAAACACTGGTGTGCCAACTGAAAAAGCTTTGGTTTTGTTAGGGCTTGGTTGTTGCCTTTGTAGCTGGGGACGTAAAGCGTCCAGTGTGGTACAGAGTTTTCGTCCCATATGTGCCTCTGCTGGTGATAGACCATTCTTCACAGCTCCATTTGGTGTTATTCTATAAGAAAGGAGGAAAGCATGTAGTATCTCCTCTGTTGTTCCCTCCCCTCTTGCTTTTAGTAGTGCCCTTTTGAAGGTGTCTACAAATCTTTCGGCTTGTCCGTTGGATTGAGGATGATTCGGTGGTGACCGAACGTGTGTTATGCTGAATGTAACCCTGGATTGATGGCTGATGAGCATGCAACATTGTGTGCAATTTCTGCTTAGGACTGTTGTATTGCGAGGACCCGATGCTGTGTAGCCTGTTGTTGAGGCTGTGACGGTCCATACCAATTGAGGTGGGGTCCTGGCTGGTACACCTCTGGTGGGTAATTGACTCGGTGGTGAATTGGTGCTTGCTGCATGTAGGAGGTGGTTGGGCGAGGTCCTGCTGTGGTAGTTTTCTCTGTAGATGATGTTATTGGAGATGTTGGCAAATGGAAACATGCTTCAATATCCAGCCATACTTTGTAGTCTGGATTCTGATCAACTGCCTTTTCTTCCAAAATCACCTTGATTGCCATAACTTTGTCAAATGTGGTTGAGATAAATGGACCAGTGATTTTAGTGCCATCAGGTATTTCCACAAAATCTTCTGATCCTGGACGTTGTACAAGAATTGTGATTTTCTCAGCATTACCAGTCACATCAACCTTGAGCAGCGCTACCCCTTGAAGGTCATCGGTCAGTTTAACGGTGATGCTAGGTTACATACAAAATAACCAATCTCCCCAAGACCTCCCTAAACCCATAACAAAATTCCTATTTTTCTATTTATGTACAAAATACCCCCCCCCCCCGATATATGTTAAACACACCACGGGCGCAACTACACAAACCCTATATACCCTGATACAACCTAGTTCTAACCACAGATAAAACATTCATCAATAAACACCCCACCCTTTCACCACAGGTAATCACATCATCCATACTAAAACTAACCCCATCCACAGCGCCTTATACATTTATCAGCAGATACCCCATCTCCACGTGACCCCCCCCCCCCTATCACGGTAAATACATGAAACCCCTTTAAACCCCCAGGAATACAGATACACCACAGAACGAAATAATTTTGGACCCCTAAGAACCCCCCTCTCCTGCTTCATATAATCCATATAATAGATTCCTAAATAACCCGCCCACCCCTGTATATACGTCCGTGTGTATGTACAAGCACGTATGTGCAGGTACGCGTGTGTATGTATAGGAACATATTATTAATAAATATAAAATATAAAATAATATTAATAAAATAAATAAAAGATTGAATTAATAACATAACAAAAACACAAAAAATAAATAAATAAAAAATATAAAATTAATAAACCCCCGTACATGTGACGACAAATGATATAAAAAGTTCAAAACCAAGTGAGTCTTCTGAACTTTTTATATTATTTGTCTTCTCTATCGTTTTTTTAGCAATTTATTAATTTGCATACACCTTGAATACAATTTTCACTATTATCTACTACATCGACAGTAAATGAACTTCCAGCCTGGATAACATTTTTTCGCTCTTGGACTACCATTCACCATTTGGATTATTCTTTACTCAACCCCTTGGATGTCTTGCCTGGAGCTATTTTAGACTTGTTGATTTGGATGAATTGTATAGTTTCACTAAATGGTATGTTTTGGGCCGATATATTTGATGTTGTATATACATTTATGTATTTTTCTCTCTCTATTTTTTAAAATATATTTTTCAAAGTTTAATTTTTATTACCTGCAGTAATATCATTGCGGTAATGGTCCTCTGAGGAGAAGATTTTCTTTGAAAACTCATGAGTTAAGGACTTTAAAGAACTTTGCCTGAACTTTGAATTGTAATAAAATTTTATTCGTACCTAATTTTATTCTTTCACTTTATCTATTGCTATACATATATATATATATATATAGAACAGATATTTATTATATTCCAATAACCATGGTTAGTTTTATTACTTTTATTTTTGTTTTTATTTTTTTCACATTTCAAAAATTTTTTGGAAATGTGAAAAAAATAAAAACAAAAATAAAAGTAATAAAACTAACCATGGTTATTGGAATATAATAAATATCTGTTCTATATTTTGCTCTGTTATCAATAATTGACAAACATTGAGCTGAATCTTCTAAGGAGACTACAAACTAAAAGGATCTGATGATATATGAGTATACATATATTGTCTTCAATAATTAATATATATATATATATATATATATATATATATATATATATATATATATATATATATATATATATGTATGTATATATATATATATATATATATATATATATGTATATATATATATATGCGATTTTATAAAGGCTTACCAAAGCATTCCGTTCAGGAGACCAATGATCACCATGAAAGACTTTTTCTTACAAATATTATTTATTCAAATTAAATGTTTTTTCCTACACGTGTTTCACTACCAAGCAGGAACCTGGGAAATTAAATGTCTGGAATTAAATGTTTCAACAACCGACATTACACAATGTGGCGTTGCATTAATTGCGAAGAGAAAAGGAAAAAAAATTTTAGAAATAAAAAAGAACAAAGATAAAAAAGAAAAGCCTAGAAAATGTCTTAGAAAAGTAGCTTGTGCATAATTTCTGCCACCAAGCAAATAATCGGTACCAAATGCATTTAAAAAAAAACAAAAAAAAACGGAACAATGTGCGATAATACACTTTCACGTCGGCCGGCACAATGATACCCCCCCCCCCAAACAAAAAACTAATAGTGTATTATCGTACGGAATGCTTTGGTAAGCCTTCATAAAATCGCATATAAATGCTCTGTACTCTGTAATCGAGTATCATCGAGCTTATTTTTATTGGCATAACCCCGGTCTTCACTGAATAATCTACTAAATATATATATATATATATATATATATATATATAATGAAGAAGAATGGAAAGGAATTAGAGAAGCAAAAGTCAAATCATAATTCAATTCAATTGCTCAGAGCAAGGTATATTCCGCAAAAAAAGGCAATTTATTCAAGTTAAATTTTCCTTAAGCCAGGCTTTTCAAAGATCAAAATCTTATCATCAGAGGAAGTCGCTGGGATAGATAAGTTGGCAAAGGCCAAGATTTAAAATTTGAAAAAATAAAATAAAAGTTGTAGGGGGAAGAAACACAGGGCAAAATTCTGCCCGAATGCAAGCAAATGTCCGATTGCTAAAAAGTCTATATACTCTTCACAATAGGTTTCACTTTTCCTAAAAGTTCGCTTTTAGTACACCACTTTATATATATATATATATATATATATATATATATATATATATATATATATATATATATATAGATTTAGATTTTTCACTTATAAAATAGATCATTCAGTGAAGACCGGGGTTGTTCCAATAAAAAACAAGCTCGATGATACTCGATTACAGAGTACAGAGCATTTATATGTGATTTTATGAAGGCTTACCAAAGCATTCCTTTCAAGACACCAATGATCACCATTAAAGATATTTTTTCTTACAAATACTATTTATTCAAATAGTTGAATAAATAGTATTTGTAAGAAAAAATATCTTTAATGGTGATCATTGGTGTCTTGAAAGGAATGCTTTGGTAAGCCTTCATAAAATCACATATATATATATATATGACTTCTCACAGCCTGAACTCTCCTCCAGTGTTCACAGTAGCCACGGCTACTACTTTCCTTTCTCTCTATCATGTCAACACAAAATTTCGATGTACTTGCATGACATTTTTCTTCAAATCATCATCCTGAGGAAGACTTACAATAAAGACGAAACGTTGATGAATATATAAAAAATATCTCTTGGTTTTTTTTCCTTTTTCATTTCCCATATATATGTGTGTGTGTGTGTGTGTGTGTGTGTGTGTGTGTGTGTGTGTGTGTGTGAAAAATGACAAACGGAAAACAGGTTAAAGTGCAGGAGAAAAACAAAAAAGGACTTTAACCTGTTTTCCGTTTGTCATTTTTCACACATTTTGTCCACCACGGCATTTCATGTTCCTGAATTATCGTGTGTGTGTGTGTGTGTTTGTATATATATGTATAAATGTGTGTGTGTGTTTGTATATATATGTACAAATGTGTGTGTGTGTGTTTGTATATATATGTACAAATGTGTGTATATATATGTATGTGTGCGTTTGTGTGTGTATATATATATATATATATATATATAAAAATGTGTGTATATATACCTATGTGTGTATATATATGTATGCATGTATATGTATATATTTGTATATATATGCATGTATGTATGTATGTGTGTGTTTGTATATATATGTACAAATGTGTGTATATATATGCATGTGTGTGTTTTCATATATATGTACAAGTGTGTGTATATATATCTATGTGTGTTTGCATATATATATAAATGTGTGTATATATATATATCTATGTGTGTATATATATGTATGCATGTGTATGTATATATTTGTATATATACATGCATGTATATATGTACGTATGTGTATGTATGTATGTATTTGTATATATATGCATGTATATGTGTACGTATGTGTATGTATATATGTGTATCTGTACGTATGTATATATATATATATATATATATATATATATGCATGTGTATATGTACGTATGTATATATATGTACGTATGCGTATGCATGTATACATGTGTGTAAGACTTTTTTTTAATTGTTTTTATGAAGTTTAAACGAGAATGAGTAAATAAATAAAATTTGTGTTGACAAGAGTTATCTGAGCTTATTTTGTAAATTGGATTTTGATTGGTCCTTTCTTTTTGCCACGAATCTTTTCAACCAATGAAATTCGTGGAAACATTTATGCATGACGTAATGTTTCTGCACTCCGTTTTATCATTCAGTCTGCTAAAACCCAGCGCTGTTTTTCGCGTGCGCACTTTTTAAAACTGCGCTCCTTTCGTGCTTTTTTAGAATTTCAGCCCTGCATGAATAATAACAATAACACCGACAATAATACGCATAGTTATCAGGAATTTTTGTTCTAACTAAAAAAGTTATCTGAAACGCGCACACGAGAGAGATCAAAACAAAAATACTAAATTGATTTTAAATTTCGACCGCTTTTTTTTTGTTTAATATTTCATTCACATCTTCGCTTTGTTTTTTCTTTCTCTTTTTTTACTATTTTCATTCTTTGCCCTTCGTTTTTTGGGGTAAGTTTAAAAAAAAAAAAATTATATAAAGAAAAACAACGCTCTGATTTTTTTTCTTCCCTTTCCTCCCAAACAAGCCTTCCTCATGGATGAGATTTATCGCGAAACTCTCAAAGGATGTTACTCGTATCTGCTGGAGAATGTCTGCTCCGAAAATCTCACTGATTTGTTGTTACAACATGGAGTCCTTCCCAAATCGGCCATCGATGAGATCAACTCCCTCTCAAAGCGGCAAGAACAGACCCAAAAACTGCTCGATTGCATCTCGCGTAGAAACAACGAGGCCTTCGAAAGTTTTATGATGTGCCTAGAAGACGCGGAACAGAAACACATCGCCGACAAATTACGGGATAGACTATTCGAACTGGCGCCGCAAATCTATAAGGACACGAACATGAATGGTTGTGTACCTTTAGAAGGTGTTAACCCGTCCTGAGACCCTAAACAACAACCAAAAAATCAGTATAAAAAAAAAGCAAAGAAAAAAAATCGTAAAGATGACGTCTTCATCAGTTTCCTTCTTGAATGATCAGTGAGCTTTTAGGCTTCTGATAATCTTAATATTTAGTAAATTATTTAAAAATTAAAAAAAATAAACGGACACATACGTAAACAGAACATATCGGCAAATCTGAGTGTTGAAACTGGAAAGAAAGAAAAAAAATCGTAAAATTTAATAAATTGAGGAAAATTTTGAAAATCCGATGTTAATGACCTCATCTTTTTTTTCTCCATCAGAAGAAGAAAAATTTAATTTGGATAAAATGCCACGGACATTGGAGAACCAGCGACATTAGAAGAAAGAAATAAAGAAAGAAAATGGCTAAAGAAGTTAAATGATTTAAATAACTTAATAGATATCGTTTTTTTTTCTCCACATTTTTATTTCCAAAATAAAGTGAGGAAAAAAAAACAGAGATGTTCTCAGATACCTACATACAGATTTTAAGGATTCACATCAAACAAAATGAAATTCAAATGGGGAAGAAAAAGAAAGAAAAAACTGATTTTATTATCGGAGTTTTTAAACCCAAAAAAAATGATTTTCGAGGATGCGAAAAACAAACAAAAAATGAAATTTTTCTGAGAATAAGATTAACAATAAAAAAAAAAATAATAACAAAAACGTGCATATATATATATATATATATATATATATATATATATATATATATATATATATATATATACACGACGCAAGATGTGTTTTTGTGTATATATATATATATATATATATGCTAGTGACTGATTCTCTCACGCACTTAGATATTTAACATTCCACAATTTCAGAAATGGATCAGAGAATAAAATAAAATGTTTACAAAAATCAAAATAGTCATTTTTTATTTTATTTTTTATGGTCAACATACCTACACCGAAAACTTTAGTAGTCGTAAGGTGTAGCGATCAACTAATTGAATCTCTGTTTTAACAAAGGCGTGATGAATTTAGTAGTGGGTTTATTTCAGGTGAGAAAAGTTAAGTATATATCTGAGGAGAAAATAAAAAAAAAACACTCCACGTGAAATTCTTAAAAACAACGTTTCTCATTTCTACGATGACGTTATTTGTAAAATGATCGATCAAGTGCCCCCCCCCCTCTTCCTCCTTCCTCGCTGCTAACAAAAATGACATAACTCCGCAAAGGAGAAGTAACTCGTGTTTGACAACAGCTCAAACTTATTATCACTGTATTAATAAAATTGCGTGACCACTTAGGTGACTTAGTATTATTTTTTTATTTATTATTAATCGATTATTTATTGAAATAAAAATTGAAATAGCATAAATTAACCAAAAAATAACTATTTAATTTTTTTCTCTTAATTACAAAATCAAAGTCCACCAGAATGCATTTCGGTTTATTCGTAAACAAATCAACCATTTTAATCCTTCGTTAATGATTGGGAAATAAAGAATCGATTACTTTGTGACCCTTCAAAATTTGAAAGGAAATTGGAAGCATTTAAACTGCCGAATAGAAAGGCATTTGAACTTGGCTTTATAAATTCTTAGCGAATGAAATGCTCATGTTTTAAAAGATGGACAAGTTTAGAAGTTATTTACTTCCAATAATTTTATAAATAGAGATTAAAACATTACCATAACAATTTGGTTTAAGTAATCATTTAATGGCCGTTGACCAAACGATACAGTAATAATTCAAGTTTACAATCTAATTAAAATAATTATTTGTTAAAACATCCACATCATCACTTCCGTCATGTCGGAAATTGCGAACCGGTGTTAATTCAAAAAAAAAAAAATTACCCATTATTTTAGGCCGCAAAGTTTTTGATGGAATTTTTATTTTTATCATTTATAAAAACAAAAGACAGTTTGAGTTTAAATTTATTATTTGTTACTAGTTTGTTACTTTTTATTATTTGGTTAATTATTAAACTATTTTTAAAATATTTTTTAAATAAAAAAAAACATTCCAATTATGAAAAAAAGTTTGATTTGAATATTTGTTAAAAATATTTTCAAAATTATTTATTTTTTTAATTTTCAATTATAAAGAAACAGTTAGATTTTATTAGTAGTTGATAATAATTTAAAAAAATTGTTGAAAACAAATTATTATTTCCCCCAAAAAATCTGGTCTTAAATATAACTGGGAATTTTGAGGGAGGGAGATTAACACCGATTTCTGATGTAAGATATGGCGACCATGATTAAATGGATAATTTCTATTTAATCGTTAAAATAAATAATTTAAGATAAGAAAAAGTGGAAAAAACAAAACAAAAAACTCCCAGGCAATACCAGATATATAAAGCTATTTTTCTTTAGTTATTTATTATTTAGTTATTTTTTTAGTTATTTATAAGAGAAAACTTTAGCTTTCTTAAACTTGCGCGATTGTGTAATAAAGGTACCAAGGAAAAAAGAAGGTGAAAACAAAAAACAAACAAATAGACAACAAATAACTGTTACCAAACGCAAGAAAAATGCATTTTTCTACTTATCTATATAACTTTCACGTGTGTTTATTAACTGATTGTAAAATTTATGCACTTGTTAACGTCACTTTTACTTAACCAACTCGCGTGGTTTCCAACATGGCCGCTAATTTTATCGGGGCTTGGTTAGAAGGACTTAAAAAGAGTTTCAGTGAGTTAAAAATATACAGATCGGTCGAAAATTAAATATTTGACTGATTGGTGACAATTATTGGTTATTCGGAAAAGTAACCCAGTCCTGGCTTAATTTTTGTAAGTATGGAAGTCTGAAAAGACAATAATCTCGTCATTATATGACGCTCTGCGCTTAATTAGGAAATGTAATTTTTTCGACAATCTCTTATACTATATCCGTTTGTATTATGAAGTTTAAAGAAATAAATTATATGTAAACTCAGAAATAATACATAAATTTTGAACAAAAAAAAATATTTAAAAATCCCGTGGCATTAAATTTATTAACTTATTTTTGTAGTATTAATAAATAGAAACATTATATTTTGGACACAGACAAATTTTCTTCAAGAAATATGTCTGTAATGAAAAAATTCCATGACGTTAATTTAATTTAATTTTTTAATATAAATTTTTAAAAATTGTATGAAAAAAAAGAGAAAGAATTCCAAGATTTTTTATTTATTTTATTAACTTTTTGTTAACTTTATGTAATTACTTTTAAAAAGATTTTAGATTTTTACCGAGATATTTGTCTTTCCGGGTATCCATACTTACAAACGCTAAACGTATAAATCAGGGCTGGGTTATTTTTCCGAATAACTCAGTTATTCTTGTATTTTTGTTTGATTTGTAATCTATCGCTAATATTTAAACAATATACAGTACGCAAATAATTCGGTAAATTCCTATTTCAGTCACGTAAATTATTTAGAGTGAAACGGGGTTCGGCTTTACTCTCAAACAACTTAAAAAAATTTTTTTTTTAAACTTAAACCATGTTTTAAAAACACTAAATAATAGCAAGTTTCATCGCACACGTGGAATGCCGAAATAAAAACTTGTCTGGAAAAATATAGTCGCCATTTTTATAAACAAGCCGAGGAAGATGATGACTAAAGAAGAACGATAACTCAAGTACATAACTCTGTCTTTTAACTAGAAAATCATGAATTTAAATTATCGTTCTTCCTTAGGTAACCTGTTTTTGGACTTGTTTATAAAGATGGTGACTATATTTTCTAGGTCGGGTTGAGCCAACCCCAGTCTTCGAACTGCGTAACACCTGTCAAGGATTCGTGCTCGACAGTCGGTTGCCTTTTATCTGTCGGGCTGAGGGGTTGAGTCCTGGGTAGTCCTAGGAGGTCCACCTTCCCGGGCATTGCCTCCCGTCTTTTGGGTAGAGTAAATGTATTGCTTACTACTTGAGGCGCCCCGACCGGTGAATGCCGACGGAGCTACCCAGGCATTTTTTTATAGGTCTGAGTGCTCCTCTTTTAAGGGTGCTGGCTTAAACTCCCTCCTCCAACCTTCCGACCTTGTGTCGCATATTCCTGCGGTTGAAAGGAATTAAATACCCTTTTCAGTTTGGCTAAGATCAAGGTGTAGTATCTGTTCAGATGGATACTGCACGCCTGTCCTGTGCAGTTCTAGGAGGTCCACCCTCCCAGGCTTTGCCTCCCCTCTTTGGGGAGGAGTAAGTTTATTGCTTACTGTCTGAGGCGCCCCTACCGGGGAATGCCGACGGGGCTGCCCAGGCAATTTTTAATGGCCAGAGTGCTCACCTCTCGAGCACTGGCTTTTCAAACCCCACTTTCTCGACCCGATCTTAGGTCACATCTTACTTGTGGGAGTAAGATAAAACTGGCCTTGTGCCTAACTCCTGGGGAGGAGTAAATAAAACCCTTTTCAGTTCGGCGCTTTACGTGTACGATGAAACTTGCTAGAATCTTTCGGGTATCTTTTACAATAATCCGCAGAGTGAAAACGCTATAAAAACAAATATACAACAAATAAAAGTAACTGTAGCCGATAAAAGTTATTGTCCAACTTATCTGTGACATTTGTTTGTATTTTTAAGCCGTTTCAAGTGCTATTTATTAGAAATCAATATTTTTGTCACACGAACATTGGACAAGTGATGGGGGGGGGGGGGGTATCGTAACGAGGTAAGGCAGGGCGGCCATTTTGTTTTAGGAAAAATACGTGCCAAAAAAAAACAAGAAATTTTTTTACATCTAATAAATACCCATTTATAGTACGTAAAAATACAAACAAATTTCATAGGTAAGTAGGAAAATATCTATTATCGACGTAGGTCACCGTCACTTGTTGCATATTTATCTTTTTTACCCCGTTCTCGTTCGTTTTTGGACCCCGTTGGCGACTCTGCGGATTATTGTAAAAGATACCCCCTATTTCACTCTAACTAATTTACGTGACTGAAATAGGAATGAACCAATTAGTTTTTGTTTTTTAGTACATTTTGTGTATGAAATAATTCGGATGTTTGAAATTTTTACTGATTTTAAATCTACATTTTCTGTTATAAATTTCATTCATAATTTTCTCCGTGTTTGTAGGATTTATCTTTTGTACCGACACATATTGCGTACGCAACTGTCGATTCGTTTCGTGAATAGTGACTCATGTGAGTTACCTTGCATTTTAGCGGTCAACGTGATTTACGAATAAATAAAGCTTTATATATATATATATATATATATATATATATATATATATATATATATATATATATTATTATCTCAGTTACCCTCCACTCTTCTCCCCCCCCCCCCCAAAAAAAAAAAACAAACGAGATTCTACTTTTTTAGGTGATTACATGTGAGCACCCTGAAACACAAGCTTGGCGGAAAGAGAAAACAAAAAACAATTATTTTAGAATTTAAAGTCGGGGATCAGTTTCGTATATATAAATTTGGCGATTCGTGAGATTCACATTTTCGTCCAGCTTCCGGTTCCACTCAGCAGCAAAAAACAAAAAAAAATGCCTCATGTCATATACGGATGTCCAGAAATTATATATAAAAAAAAAAACTTTCTCCATAATTCATACCAATTTCAGACTTGTCCAACGAATTTATTACTTTTAGTGGCAGATGGGAAGGACATGGAGGACCGCTGGCTTCCGGTGGAAAAAGCTTGAAGAAAGTGTGTACGGATGCCTGAAAGTGATACAACAATTCTTTTTTTTAATTATTATTCATATTAATTTCAAACTTTTCTTTTTTTTCATATTAATTTCAGACTTTTCTTTCATCATATTCTAATAATTAACATAATACAGACTATTTGAAAAATAATTTATTTGATTGTTTTCAAAACTTTTTAAAAAAATGTTGGCACATGTTCGTCCACTGTCCGTTTTTCATAACTTTTTACGGACCATTTGTTTTTCTTTTTTCGGTGTACAGTTATCTATCAGGCTGCTAGAGAATTCTGGGGTTTTGGGAAAAAAATTCAAATATTTTACATTTTAGGAGGGGGGATCAGTTTCCAATGTTAATTCGACGTAGACTGATTCCCCCTCATTTTGACCATTTCAATTTTTTTTAAAATCTTTTTCGGTGTACAATTATCTATCATGTCAGTAGAGAATTTCGGGGGTTTTGGAAAGAAATTTAAAAAAATTGAGATTTTAAGACGGGGGATCAGTTTTCAATGTAAATTCAACCTAGACTGATCCCCCTCTTTTTGACTATATCAAATTTAAAAAAATATTCTTCTGTTTACAATTACCTATCATGTCGCGAGAGAATTCCGGGGGTTTTGGAAAGAAATTTTTAAAAAATTGAGATTTTAAGACGGGGGATCAGTCTTGTTCGTCTTTTACCATAGTCCGTTTTTCACAACTTTGTACGTCTTAAAATATCAATTTTTTAAAATTTCTTTCCAAAATCCCCGGAATTCTCTCGCGACATGATAGGTAATTGTAAACAGAAGAATAATTTTTCAAATTTGAGATGGTCAAAAAGAGGGGGATCAGTCTACGTTGAATTTACATTGAAAACCGATCCCCCGTCTTAAAATCTCAATTTTTAAAAATTTCTTTCCAAAACCCCCGAAATTCTATACTGACATCATAGATAATTCTACAACGAAAAGGATTTTTAAAAAATTGAGGTAGTCAAAAAGAGGGGGGATCAGTCTACATTGAATTAACATTGGAAACTGATCCCCCCTCCTAAAATGTAAAATAAAACCCAGAATTCTCTAGCAGCCTGATAGATAAGTGTACACCGAAAAAAGAAAAAAAAAATGGTCAGTAAAAAGTTGTGAAAAACGGACAGTGGACAAAGACGAACATGTGCCAAAATGTTCATTGAAGAAAATAAACAAAATAGAATAATCTTTTTTTTTCAAGAAATAATGTTTTTGAACAACGGAATGTTTTGTTTTTTATTTAATGTTTTTTTTGGAAATATTTAGTGAAAATAATGTTTTCGGGGAGGGTTAGGGTTAGGGCATTTCCATTTCTAAGAAAAAAGCTTAATTCCGGAAGTTACTCCATTTCCAAGAAAAAAAGGTTTTCACTATTATTTAAAAAAATGTTTTGAAAACAATCAAATAAAAACAAATTAATTATTTTTCAAATAGTCTGTATTATATCGATTATTAGATTATGATGAAAGAAAAATTTGAAATTAATATGACAAAAATAAAAAGTTTTAAATTAATATGAAAAAAAAAAATTGTTGTATCACTTTCAGGCATCCGTACACACTTTCTTCAAGCTTGTTTCACCGGTCCTCCATGTCCTTCCCATCTGCCCTTTTATTTCTTAATAAACAAAAAATTAACAGAATACCAAATCCATTTTTTAAAATAATTTATTTGTTTTTTATTTTTATTTTATTGTTTTCAAAACATTTTTTTATTGTTTTCTCAGATTGTTTTTGTTTAAAATTCTTAATACAGACATAATAGTGTTCTTTTTTCTTTTCTTTTTTTAAATGTTTTATGAAATTTCCAGAATCACCTGCAGGAATTTTCTCTGGCGGTGGCGAGTAAAACGTAATTTTTTCGCCAATATTTTGCATTGGATACGGAAATTTTAATATGAGGTTTAAAACTGAAAATAAATTTTAAAATTAAAAAAAAAAAAAAAAAAATTATAAAAACATTTAAAAGAAACAACAATATCATGTCTGTATTAAGAATTTTAAACCAAAAATAATTTGTGGTAACAATAAAAAAAAAAGTTTTGAAAACAATAAAACAAAAAAATAAATTATTTTTAAAAATAGATCCTGTATTCTGTTAATTATTTGTTCATTACGAAATAAAACTAATATATTCGATGTATTATTTGTGAAATTATAGAGAAAGTTTTGTTTTTTTTATATAATTTCTGGCCATCCGTATATGATATGAGGCGTCGTTTGCTGCTGAGTGGAACCGGAAACGGGAAGAAAATATGAATTTCACGAATCGGACGTGGAGAAAAACAACACGTCAAGGCATCGCGGACTTTGAGGAGAGGAGGAGGGAAAATGAAAAGAAGAAGAGAGTGGCATCAACAACCTCGTCCATCCCCTACCCTTCTCTGTAAACACTGTTTGCGGCTCTTCCGACGATAGACTAGGCCTTCTAAGCCACATTACTCATAAATATTAATAACGAGAATAACAGACAGACTACAGAACCTGATAATCGGACAGGAGTGGGAGCCGCCAATGAATACAATTGAACAACACAGTGCACAGATGAGTTGTAGTTTTATGTGCGAGAAACACAGGCACAAAATGAAGGTTGTACAATGGGTTGATAGACAAAACGAAATAATCTTATCCTGGAGTTCATCGACTCGCCTACCGCAGGGCTAGTAGGGAGCACAGAAATGTAGGTCTTGTCTGTTGCAAATACAGGCTGGAACTGAATATGCATGTCGATCAAGTGATCTGTGTTTGCGCCAAATGCGATTCATTGCGTATGAATTTAGTGCAGTGAAAAGGCGATGGCTACACAATCGCCAAGCCGAATCACATCTCACTGCTGATAGGAAATAGTTCACTCATGTAAGCTGCTACATAACCCCCTGCTTAGGCTTTTAGCCGATAAAACAAGAGAAACTTTATTGATTGCAGTCAAAGAACATGAAAATGCAAAAGTAGATTAAATGGGAGAAACACAGGAACAAAATGAAGGTTGTACAATGGGTTGATCGATAAGACGAAATAATTTCATCATCATCATCATCATCATCATCATCATCATCATCATCATCATCATCATCATCATCATCATCCCCACTATCATCATCATCATCATCATCACCACCACTACCACCATCATCATCATCATCTGTTTAACGTCCATGTTACATGTTGGCATACATTGGACGACTTTTAGAAATTGACTCCCAAACTAACCTATTTCTGACCAGGTCTTTATTTATCCTTCTTCCTCGCAAATCCATTCTTATCACTTACTCCCATGTTTTCCTTGGGCATAAAAACGGCCATCGCCGCAATCTAGCATCCTTGCGCTTGTTTTAGAAGTACTTCAATGGAATGTGCTCCGATGAACTTGCTGCTCTGGTGCATCCTTGACCAACCTGACAATCAGCTAAATCCCATCCATTCACTGAGGAGGTCCCCAGATGCCGGAGAGCGTTCTATTCCAATAGCTTCTTTCCTCGAGCTGCCGGCCTTTGGAACTCCCTCTCTGTTCCCTGTTTCCCCGACTGTACCGACATGCAAACATTTAAAACTAATGTGAACAAGCATCTTGCTGCACATCTCCCAATTTAGGATGAGGCAAATAATAGCATCTACTCTGCCGACTTGATGCGATATAGGTTAAGGTTAGGGTTACGGTTAGGGTTACGGTTATGGTTATGGTTAAGGTTAGGTTAGGGTTAGGGTTACAGTTACGGTTACGGTTAGGGTTAAGGTTAGTGTGTTAGGGTTAAGGTTAGGGTTAAGGTTAGAGTTAGTGTTAGAGTTAGGGTTAAGGTTAGGGTGTTAGGGTTAAGGTTAGTGTGTTAGGGTTAAGGTTAGTGTGTTAGTGTTAAGGTTAAGGTTAGGGTTAGTGTTAGAGTTAGGGTTAAGGTTAGGGTGTTAGGGTTAAGGTTAGAGTTAGGGTTAAGGTTAGAGTTAGTGTTAGAGTTAGGGTTAAGGTTAGGGTGTTAGGGTTAAGGTTAGTGTGTTAGGGTTAAGGTTAGTGTGTTAGTGTTAAGGTTAAGGTTAGAGTTAGGGTTAAGGTTAGTGTGTTAGGGTTAAGGTTAGTGTGTTAGTGTTAAGGTTAAGGTTAGAGTTAGGGTTAAGGTTAGTGTGTTAGTGTTAAGGTTAAGGTTAGAGTTAGTGTTAGAGTTAGGGTTAAGGTTAGGGTGTTAGGGTTAAGGTTAGGGTGTTAGGGTTAAGGTTAGGGTGTTAGGGTTAGGGTTAAGGTTTTAAATAAATATAAATTGTTTGGGAAGAATGCTGAGACTCATTTCACTGTAAACCATTTTAATTGTGATTCTACCAGCAAGCGTGCAGTATTTATTCGCTATAAAATTTACATAACAAATGTTCATGACAAAATAGGAACAAAGCCAATAATTGTGGGGGGGGGGGGGGGCTGATCTATAATCTTCTCTTAAACACTTTCATCGCGATGCTGCATGTTTTGATCTATGGGCTTAACGACTTAGGAAATCACCAGCGGTTGATGGATTTTACGTACAAGATGCGCGCATGTATGAATGATGCAGTGTGGGACGACTAAAAACACCGAAACACCAAGAAAATAAAGCAACCAAATAAAATGAGATAACGGGTAGGTTAGTAGCCCCCCCCCACACACACACACACCCTCCCTTGCTAATTGTAGACCTCAAACTGTTTTCCGGTTTGTCAGTGTTGAAAACAAATAGATAGATCTCTACGTGGGAGTGGGGTTTTAAGTGGGGAGAGAAGAACAAGCGGGTTTGAATTGGAGAGTGGATGGGTATTATTTGCCTCCTCTGCAGGAGGTTAGACACAAGGTCAGGCGGGGTTTTGAAAAGCCAGCACACGAGGTGAAGTGCATTCTGGCCTACCAAAAAATGCCTGAGCAGCCCTGTCGACATTCCTCAAAGAGAATGTAAAGTGAACCTCCTAGGACTGAAGAGAACCAAACCTCAGCCCGCCAGCAACAAAGCCAATGTCAAGGAAAGTTGGGGAGTGGATGGTGCCTTTTCAAGGTAAAAACATTTTGGGAAAGCCGAGGACAAAATAAATGAGCAGAGTGGCCATCTTGGAGGGTCTCTAACAAGTCTGTAACAAGTCTCTAACAAGTTTCTAACAAGTCTGTAACAAGTTTCTAACAAGTTTCTAACAAGTCTGTAACAAGTTTCTAACAAGTTTCTAACAAGTCTGTAACAAGTTTCTAACAAGTTTCTAACAAGTCTGTAACAAGTTTCTAACAAGTTTCTAACAAGTCTGTAACAAGTTTCTAACAAGTTTCTAACAAGTTTCTAACAAGTCTGTAACAAGTTTCTAACAAGTCTCTAACAAGTTTCTAACAAGTCTGTAACAAGTTTCTAACAAGTCTCTAACAAGTTTCTAACAAGTCTGTAACAAGTTTCTAACAAGTCTGTAACAAGTTTCTAACAAGTTTCTAACAAGTCTGTAACAAGTTTCTAACAAGTCTCTAACAAGTCTGTAACAAGTTTCTAACAAGTCTGTAACAAGTTTCTAACAAGTCTCTAACAAGTCTGTAACAAGTTTCTAACAAGTCTGTAACAAGTTTCTAACAAGTCTGTAACAAGTTTCTAACAAGTCTCTAACAAGTCTGTAACAAGTTTCTAACAAGTCTGTAACAAGTCTGTAACAAGTTTCTAACAAGTCTGTAACAAGTTTCTAACAAGTCTGTAACAAGTTTCTAACAAGTCTCTAACAAGTCTGTAACAAGTTTCTAACAAGTCTGTAACAAGTTTCTAACAAGTCTCTAACAAGTCTGTAACAAGTTTCTAACAAGTCTGTAACAAGTCTGTAACAAGTTTCTAACAAGTCTCTAACAAGTTTCTAACAAGTCTGTAACAAGTTTCTAACAAGTTTCTAACAAGTCTGTAACAAGTTTCTAACAAGTTTCTAACAAGTCTGTAACAAGTTTCTAACAAGTTTCTAACAAGTGTGTGTAAAATAAAAATTAGAATAGTATTTACAGATTGTTTGTATTAGAAGCCAAAAAGAAATAAAATTAAAAAAAATAAAAATCACGATTCTCGTTTTTGTGACAGCAAATGAGAAAAAGACGAACTTTGCCGATGCAACAACGAGACAGACAGTGGGGGAAAAAAGTGGCTGGTTACTTTTGATACTTCTAAAACAAGCTTCTCTCCTTTCACCACCAACACTCGGATCCTCACTTTCTCCCAGTTGAAATGGAGCTCCCCTTGAGGAGACCCCCTGTTTTGATAAGCTTCTAGTACGGACTTTCATCCCAGATCTAAAGTGGAAGACTTACATCAGATCTGTTGCGCAGGTCTATGGAAAAATGGTTGGATCATTCCACTACTCCAGAAGTTTTCTCACTCCTGACGCAATCCTCTACCTGTATACGAGCCAGATACGCCCTAAGATGGGGAGGTACTGTTGCCACATGTGGGGAGGTGCCGCTCGGAGCACTCTCTCCTGCTTTGACAGAGTACAAAACCGACTTCGAAATCTAGTGGAGAATGGTCTCTTTTCTTCTATACAGCCCCTTTCTCACAGAAGAGACGTTGTTAGTCTTTCTCTACTCTATCGATATTTTCATGGTAGGTGCTCAACTCACCTCCAATCTCTGGTTCCCCCAGTAAAACATTCACAGCAAAGAACTCGTCTTGCTGCAACCACTGTAAGGAATTTTCCTTTTTTCCTCTGTGTACCTTAATTGTATTTATTTTTAAAAATTTATTTTTTTTAAATGTTTTTTTTTTTCTATAAAAACTTTTTTTTTTAATTTATTTAAAAAAAATCTTAATTCTATGTATTTTTCCTCTGTGTACCTTAATCTAAACGGAACTTACATGAACAAAGTTTCTTCCTAAGAACATCTCATCTGTGGAACACATTACCACAGGACTGCTCCCCAACTTACTACAACATGGCCGTTTTCAAGTCCAATGTTAACAAATTCTTGTCGAGCCGTCCACTTAAATAAACAAATTCTGACCATTTCACCCAGCGTTTTCCAAATCCTCTCAAGATGTTGTTCATCGCCAGCTGACAATCTTATAAACCCTTATCCTCCAGTGTTCTCTGGGCCATGATAAGCGATGACTCATTAGTATAAAGAAAAAACACTAGCTGCCTGGCTTCCGACACCACTCACTCAGATCACAATGTCACTCCTTTTTATTGCACATTCTCGACTGACAAAGATGCTGAAAAATTTGCATCGTCGTACGCCTTCGACCATCGTATTTTGAAATCCAATAGTCCCAGGTCTGCATCTGCTGGCTGCAAATGTCTCTTTACAATGGGCACATGCCCCGTGGCCTCTCCGCACCGTCAGCGCAAAATTTGACCATGGTTCGTTAAGGGAAGAAGCACGAAAAATTAACTTGAGCATATCTATAATTATTCCCTTTACGCATTTTATCGATACCTGTATTTTTTTTTTAATTTAATAATGAGTCACCACTTATCAAGGCTAAAATCCACTCGAGGATAAATTGTCAGTTGAATGATGAAGAATATTATGAGAGGATTGAAAATGATGAATGCAATGAACAAAGTCTGATTAGTTTTGGGGACGGTTAATGACAAGTATTTGTTGACATTGGATATGAAGACGAGCATGTTATAGTCTGCAGGGAAGCAGTCCTGTGGTAATGTGTTCCACAGATGGAAACTTCTTGGAAAGAAACTCTGTTCATGGAAATTCCACCTGACGCTAGGCACATGGAGCAAGAAGGCCAAGTTCTTTGCAGTTGTGGTAATAAGACGAGTTCCTGTTGTGAATGTCTTACAAAGAGGAACCAGAGATTGGAGCTCAGTCGAGCACCTTCCATGGTCATAACGCGAGAGTAGAGAAAGACTAGTAAGGTCTGTTCCCCACTAAATTGTTGTTGTGACCTTTTTTAGGGGTCGGAATGAAAACACGGACACCGGGTTTAAGTAAAACAAGTATATTGGAGAAAAGTAAATACAACAGAGAAACCAGAGTGGTAGTACATCAGTCTTGACTGCAAGTATAGACTGGGGTTTGCACAGCTATGTAATTTCTTCCCACCGCAGACTGTCAAGGATTTTTTCCAGTTACCAAAGAAAGTGAGAGAAGGAAGTGATAGATAGAGAGAGGGGATGATAAAGAGAGAAGGGGAGGGGAGATGAAGGAGGAGATAGGGAGAGAGAGAAAGAAAGGGGAGAGACAGGGGAGAGGATGCGGAGAGATAGAGAGAAAGATAGAAGGGTTTGGTAGTTTTGTTTTACGGCATATCAACCCTTTTTGGGTTATTTAATGCCGAATCTGGTCATTATAGTAAAAGTTTTTATGCTTCAAGTTCTTTATATCTTCAAATGTTTAATCATCGTTTTTGGTTTGGTAGTTTTGTTTTACGGCATATCAACCCTTTTTGGGTTATTTAATGCCGAATCTGGTCATTATAGTAAAAGTTTTTATGCTTCAAGTTCTAAAAATAAAATAAAAAAGGGGAGGGAGAAAGGGAGAGGGGCTGTTGTTTTTGTTTTTGGTTTTGTAGAACATAATTAAGTTTTACAAAAAAAAAAAAAAAAAAAAGAAAAAAAAAAAGAAGAAGAAAAACAAAAAACGTCAATGTAGGTGAATTTCGTCTCAGGGAGCCACAGGGCAGCCTGATCTGGTATCACCAGAAAGATAGAAGTTTTACCTTTTCTATTTTGTTGTCACTGGGCAACGCCGGGTAACCATGCCAGTAAAAAAATATAACAATCGATTTTATGACAAAAATAATCCTTGCTAAATAATCAGGCCATGGAATTCATTCAGCTTATCGAATTTGCTAACATCTACCAGACCAGTAGAGGTCATAGCAACAACACGCATAACCTGTAAGCCTTGAAATGCCGCTTATCTATTTAGGCATGTGTATATGGTTATATATTTGTAGGCACAGGATTCACCCCTAAACTAAACACACTCGACCAACCAGACAATCATCTAAATCCCATCCATTCACTCTGGTGGTTCCCGAATGCTCGAGAGCCATCTACTCCGATAGCTTTCTTGGCCTTTTGGCTAAGATCAAAGTGTAGTATCTGTTCCGATGGATACTTCACTCCATGGACTGGTATTGTCTTGGCCTTCGGGGCTTAATTTACGCCGGTCTATGGGTCTGTCCTGTGCAGTTCTAGGAGGTCCACCCTCCCAGGCTTTGCCTCCCCTCTTTGGGGAGGAGTAAGTTTATTGCTTACTGCTTGAGGCGCCCCTACCGGGGAATGCCGACGGGGCTGCCCAGGCAATTTTTGATGGTCAGAGTGCTCACCTCTCGGGCGCTGGCTTTTCAACCCCCACTTTCCGACCCGAGCTTGGGTCACATCTTACTTGTGGGAGTAGGATAAAAACTGGCCTTGTGCCTAACTCCTGGAGAGGAGTAAATTACTCTATTTATATAAACTTAGGCATGTGTATATGGTTATATATTTGTAGGCACAGGATTCACCCCTAAACTAAACACACTCGACCAACCAGACAATCATCTAAATCCCATCCATTCACTCTGGTGGTTCCCGAATGCTCGAGAGCCCTCTACTCCGATAGCTACTTGGCCTTTTGGCTAGGATCAAAGTGTAGTATCTGTTCCGATGGATACTACACCCCATAGACTGGTATTGTCTTGGCCTTCGGGGCTTGATTTACGCCGATCTATGGGTCTGTCCTGTGCAGTTCTAGGAGGTCCACCCTCCCAGGCTTTGCCTCCCCTCTTTGGGGAGGAGTAAGTTTATTGCTTACTGCCTGAGGCGCCCCTACCGGGGAATGCCGACGGGGCTGCCCAGGCAATTTTTAAACCCCACTTTCCCCACCCGACCTTGGGTCACATCTTACTTGTGGGAGTAAGATAAAAACTGGCCTTGTGCCTAACTCCTGGAGAGGAGTAAATCAATACTCCAATAGCTTCTTTCCTCAAGCTGCCGGCCTTTGGAACTCCCACCCTGCTCCCTGTTTCCAAGACTGTACCGACATGCAGAAATTTAAAACTAATGTGAACAAGCATATCGCTGCACAGCTCCCAATCTAGGATGACCCCCCAAAAAAACTTTCACCCTAATTCTCAGTAGCCCCTTTTACGTCTACAATGGCAACTTGCCATGTTTGGGGTGAACTAAGTTAAAA
This sequence comes from Sepiola atlantica, assembly GCA_963556195.1. Classification (NCBI taxonomy): domain Eukaryota; kingdom Metazoa; phylum Mollusca; class Cephalopoda; order Sepiida; family Sepiolidae; genus Sepiola; species Sepiola atlantica. The sequence goes on along the minus strand of OY744543.1, from coordinate 10,120,552 downwards.
AAAATTATCCGATCATTATGAATTTTCGAACACAGCTGCTAGGCGTGAGGGGCTGTAACGTGGGCTATATTTAATTTAATTTCATGCAAAGGAGCAAAGAGGGATGGAAACTCTTTGTGAAAATTTACATATCTCTGATTTTTGCGAAATTTTAATAATAGGTATTCATTCATCTTGTATGAATCAGATGGTTAGGGTTAGAGTTATGGTTAGGATTCTAGTTAGAATTCTTTCTAGAAAGACATCGGGTACTTACAGGGTGGATCACATGAAGGTTGCCAACATCCTAAGTAAAAGTGTTTCTGTGGAACAAACTAGATTCCAACTTGGCACACCTTTAGAATAAAAATGACAAACTCTCGTTCTAGCATTTAATAACAACTTTATTGGGTCGTCGGCTTCGTTAGTACGTGCACAAAAAGGAAAGAGGTTGGTATGTCCATAAGTATGGACGAAGACAAAAGTAAAGGAATTTCCCGTTATTATAATTCCTCAGTGGGGAAAAGAGAATTGTTCATAATATTGAATGTTGGTACACCGGCTACAGTGTCAGGACGCGTCCATGTGTGTATGCAAATAGTGTGTGTCTGTAATATTAAGTCCACGTTTTGAGGCAGTAGCCATTTTGGCGTCTTGTTGAACCCAGGGCCAGTGGCTCGGGGAAATGTATGTTGCAGAGGGGAGACGTGTGTTTGACAGAGAAGTGTCATCTCATGCCACCGAAGTAAAAGAGAACGGGCGGATGGTGGTCACGTGTTTATATAGTTATGCTAGCCATCCGAGATTCGCCTAAAAGAAGACCACTGATTGGTCAAGCCAAGGAGGAAGTAGTTTGCTTGAACCAATCAGCAGGCAGCTAAGAAGTCATTGATATTTAAACAATATGGCGGCTTGTGGGAAACTGCTACACACCCAGGTTGTCAATCCATGTCGTTAACCACTTAAGCACCGTCACCTCTCATAATAGGTATTCAACATCAATTAATAAATATTCCCCAAATTTCAGTTCCTTTGGAATTTTTTAAAGGGTTTTTAGGGAGCATAATATGAGCACAGCCTCCCATTTAAAAATTAAAATATTTCAGATTTGTATTAAATTTGATCCATAGTCATTAGACACCAACTAAGTAAAATTCCTTGAATTTCAATTTCTTCTCAAGACTCCTTAAGCTTAAACCTTAACAATTTTAGACATTTTCTAGAATCAAAATCATGTAATGGACTTTGATCAAAGTTGGAATACGGATTCTAGACACACTGTTGAGTAGCATTATATCTTGTTTTTAATTTTCGACATAAAAGTGGTGCAAAAGGGTATTCTTCTAATTGTCTATCGATATAAAGTTGCAGTTCCTTGCTGTTTGTTTCAGGGTTAGGGTTAGTTAGTTTATTTAATTGTTTGTTTATTTAATTATTTGTTTATTTAATTGTTTGTTTATTTAATTGTTTGTTTATTTAATTGTTTGTTTATTTAATTGTTTGTTTATTTAATTGTTTGTTTATTTAATTGTTTGTTTATTTAATTATTTGTTTATTTAATTGTTTGTTTATTTAATTGTTTGTTTATTTAATTGTTTGTTTATTTAATTGTTTGTTTATTTAATTGTTTGATTACAAACTCCTTCTGTGAGATACTCACCTAATCCTTAGTCATCTCGACTCTAGCAATTATTTATTTAAAACCATATCTTGACTCATACCTTCCTGCACTGAGGCCACTGTGAACACATGCATCGAGATTTGTTGTCCTCCTCCCTGCACTGAGGACCGTCCTAAAGGTGTGTGTCTGTCTAAAGTTGTTGCTGAAAATCAAACATCGTCACGCATACTTCACTTATAAGAGGCAGGTGATTAATTCAGACAAGGTCGAGAAACATTAGGTTTATTGAGTCGCACCAGTTAATCATGTTACAATTAATTACTTATTAGATGGAAAAGGGGAGAGTCTATTAAGCGTAAGTTTTTTAGATTACAATTTCGTTAGTCTGCTTTTGGTCTTTTCTCTCAAAGACTGAGGAAAAGGCTTTTCCCATAATTCCCTGTTATTCATATCTGACGTCATATCCGCCTCTTTATATCAGAGACTACTTGATTCTCAATACTGCTAATCTCTTTAACCTTCTATCTGAAATGCTTCCTGTTTACTAACCTAACTGCTAATATATGCACCAGTCATGGGTTATTAACCTATCTACTTCGAATATCTAAAACTCTGATGGTTTTGGAGATAGACCCTTGCAACCATATATATTTTGAAACTATATTACCCAGGGTATTTGGATAAGTATATTTTATTTTGATAAAAGCTTGTTTTTTTGAAACCTGAGGGTTTGGGCCAGGTAGATTTGTATAAAATGTTAGGATATTAATTGGATATCTGAATAAATTTTAGGATATTAATTGGATATCTGAATACATTTAAGGATATTAATTGGATATCTGAATACATTTTAGGATATTAATTGGATATCTGAATAAATTTTAGGATATTAATTGGATATCTGAATAAATTTTAGGATATTAATTGCATATCTGAATAAATTTTAGGACATTAATTGGATATCTGAATAAATTTTAGGATATTAATTGGATATCTGAATAAATTTTAGGATATTAATTGGATATCTGAATAAATTTTAGGACATTAATTGGATATATGAATAAATTTTAGGATATTAATTGGATATCTGAATAAATTTTAGGATATTAATTGGATATCTGAATAAATTTTAGGACATTAATTGGATATATGAATAAATTTTAGGATATTAATTAGATATCTGAATAAATTTTAGGATATTAATTGCATATCTGAATAAATTTTAGGATATTAATTGCATATCTAAATAAATTTTAGGATATTAATTGGATATCTGAATAAATTTTAGGATATTAATTGGATATCTAGATACATTTTAGGATATTAATTAGATATCTGAATAAATTTTAGGATATTAATTGGATATCTGAATAAATTTTAGGATATTAATTGCATATCTGAATACATTTTAGGATATTAATTGCATATCTGAATAAATTTTAGGATATTAATTGGATATCTGAATAAATTTTAGGATATTAATTGGATATCTGAATAAATTTTAGGATATTAATTGGATATCTGAATAAATTTTAGGATATTAATTGGATATCTGAATAAATTTTAGGATATTAATTCGATATCTGAATAAATTTATGATAGTAATTCGATATCTGAATACATTTTAGGATATAAATTGCATATCTGAATAAATTTTAGAATATTAATTGGATATTTGAATAAATTTTAGGATATTAATTGGATATCTGAATAAATTTTAGTATATTAATTGGATATCTGACTAAATTTATTGCTAATCTATTGATATTTTCCGACCATTTTTTGTAAAATTATGAACATACATGAGTGCGTTCCACTCGTTGTGCCAGCCCAAAGTTGTTGTTCAATTCAGTCAGAGCTGCAAGAAAGAACTCTCAATCCAAGTCGAATCACAAATCCAGTTTTATTTGTTGTGTTGGAGGTTTATTTGTTGTGTTGAAGTTTTATTTGTTGTGTTGGAGTTTTATTTGTTTTGTTGGAGTTTTATTTGTTGTGTTGGAGTTTTATTTGTTGTGTTTGAGTTTTATTTGTTGTGTTGAAGTTTTTGTTAATTCAGACATAAATGACTCACCCATAGATGAATGTAATATTTCGTTCTAGATAATCTTCTTACCGGCCACATGTGCCAAATAAACATATCAACTTATATCCATTTTCATCAGCTTTATGTGTCGTTTTTAATGGTAGCAGAGCGTAGTTATGGCTTCGAACTACAAAAATCCACCGATTTTTAATGAACAAAGTTATGAAGAATGGAAAAATGAGCTATTTATATGGCAGCTCATGACGGACATTGATAAAAAGAAACAGGCCTTGGCGGTAACACTATCTCTAACCGGGAAAGCTAGGAAAGCAGCATTAAACTGTGACAAAGACGAACTGCACAGAGAAAATGGCATGGATACCCTCATATCTGCACTGGATGGATTATTTTTGAGGGAAACTATAGACACAGCTTACGAAGCATATAGAAACTTCGACGGATTCAGGAGACCGGGACACATGGCAATCTCTGAATCTATATAATACTAAAACTTTATTGTTCTTGTATGTTTGCAATTAGCTTTCAGCTTTCCGGTTTTCAACATCCGGTTGCGCATGCGTAAATAGCATCGTCTTCAATCTGTTATTCCAATTCCGTTATTCTCTATTATGATTAACGAACGCATGAAATTTTTCATTCTGGAAATTTTTAAACAATTTCATTTAATTTCATCAAATAGTTTATTTGTTTTCTTCACGGCTAAAAACATTCAACGGGAGGACTTCGTAAAGTCTGTCGCAGTTTCAACAAAAACTCCTCCCTTTTAAAAAACAAAAACAAACAAACAAAAAAACAACACTCATTATTAATATCAGCCATACTAGCGGTCGGTGAACGAAACCACCTCCCACTTTCCCTCTCATAGATTTCACCACTCCTACTCCCTCTGTTTTCGTTACGTACGCGAGAAAGCCTGCTGTACCCCCTTCCTTTCTCAAATCGCCCTAACCAACCACTTATAATTCAGTAACTGTAATTTAAAAAAAAAACAATTATAATAAACAGAACGACTCATAGAAATCTATCTATATTCTTTTTTCATTTTAATATACTTTCATAGAAATGCTTCTGTTATGTAAAAAAACCTATTTTCTTTATGCCACAAGTGTCACGCTCATACATGAATTCCATAGCTAATATAACAAACTGACCCAACGGGTCACGGGTGGTCTAGTATATCATAGAATTTGACCAGCGATACCAAAAAAGTACTAAATATAAAATGAGTCTGCCAGATGCTGTACTGGCATGCAAGCTTTTGGATAACGCAAATTTACCCAACCAGCAAAGACAGTTAATCCTGACAGCATGTGCGTCGGATGAATTATGTTATGACAGAATGAAGTCTGCCATGAAGAGAATTTTCGGCGACATTTTGAATAAACAAAATGCAGTCACGGACTCGGAAAAAAATACCAACATTGTGATGACTGAACAAGAGACGGCATTATTCACCGACCAAGGTAAGAGGCGTCAGTCATATCGTCCTTTTTCTAAAACATACAACAAAATTAAAGGGACCAATCCGGCTAACAGATACGGTAAAACGAGTAGATGTCGGATTTGCGAAAGTGTGCTTCATTGGTGGAAAGACTGTCCACATAAGAATGAGTCTGTTAAATTTACAGAAAATGTTAATTCAGACATAAATGACTCACCCATAGATGAATGTAATATTTCGTTCTAGATAATCTTCTTACCGGCCACATGTGCCAAATAAACATATCAACTTATATCCATTTTCATCAGCTTTATGTGTCGTTTTTCAGTTTTATTTGTTGTGTTGAAGTTTTATTTGTTGTGTTGGAGTTTCATTTGTTGTGTTGGAGTTTTATTTGTTGTGTTGGAGCTTTATTTTTTGTGTTGGAGTTTTATTTGTTGTGTTGGAGTTTTATTTGTTGTGTTGGAGTTTTATTTGTTGTGTTGAAGTTTTATTTGTTGTGTTGGAGTTTCATTTGTTGTGTTGGAGGTTTATTTGTTGTGTTGAAGTTTTATTTGTTGTGTTGGAGTTTTATTTGTTGTGTTGGAGTTTTATTTGTTGTGTTGGAGTTTTATTTGTTGTGTTGGAGCTTTATTTGTTGTGTTGGAGTTTTATTTGTTGTGTTGGAGTTTTATTTGTTGTGTTGGAGTTTTATTTGTTGTGTTGGTGTTTTATTTGTTGTGTTGGAGTTTTATTTGTTGTGTTGGAGCTTTATTTGTTGTGTTGGAGATTTATTTGTTGTGTTGGAGTTTTATTTGTTGTGTTGGAGGTTACAAATGACACCTGTGTTCCCAGGTTGAATAGCAAACTTGCGAGATGAGATTCTTGCTTGACTAAATCGAAACATCTTTTACCTAAGAGCCCCAAGGCTCATCTTGTTTGGAGAGGCACCCACCCCAACTGATTGTCAGCCCTCAGAAAACCAAACTGCCTGTGTCATGCCCAGAGGACCGGCCCTGACTGCCCCCTTCCCATCTCCTTGTATATTTTCACTTCTGACTAGAAATCTTAGATTCTGATCTTTCTCAGTGGTCACCATTCGACCACTCAAGGACTGGCTAATCGATATATCAACTAGAGAGTGCCCACTCAAGCCCATCTAGCAACATTACTTATCTCAAGTAAGCCGGTCTCAGCATGATTCCCTATTCAATGAGGCACTTATTTTATTTCAAACAAAAGATAATTTCTGGGTGGTCCAACTCACGATCAGAGATATTTTCAATTTATTTTGTACCCTCTCACTTTTTTTTCTTTTGGCTGAACATCTATCATCTGCAACGTCTGCCATTCGCATGCAGCACTAAAACATACAGCCTATTGCATGTTTACAAAATATTTTTTCTTAAATCTTTCAATAAAGATAATTGATTTTTTAGTTTGTTGTAGACATTGAGTTCCTGTGCCCATAACCTATTGAGTTGTCAGGGTTTTGTGAATAACTCGTTGATTCATATATTCATCGTAGAATCATGTGGAAGGAAATGAAATGCGAGTTCTAAATCAAATGAAGGAAAAAAATGTAAAAACAAGTTGCAGAGTTTTCAGAGTTGTTTTTGCCACCAGCAAAATTGCATATATTCCTGCGTAAATGCAGTAGCAACAACAACATTTGGTGCGTTGTAATGTTGCTGCTGCTATTTTCATCCTAGCAGTAAACGACAGCATGTATGTGCACACATCAAACGTGAAAAAAAGAATCGAGTACAAAGACCGAAAACAACATTGAAAGAAATTAATATTATACCAGCCGCGGTTAGAGGCAACGGTATTGGTCAAACAAAACCTGGAAAATAACTTTAAATCAATATCTGGCAATCGAAGCTCTTGTGAAATTCAACCTCGGATAAAAATAAAACGAATAAAAATAAAAACGGATAAAAATAAAAACGGATAAAACTAAAACGGATAAAAATAAAACGGATAAAAATAAAAAAGGATAAAACTAAAACGGATAAAACTAAAACGGATAAAAATAAAAAAAGGATAAAAATAAAACAAATGAAAAGAAAACGGATAAAACTAAAAACGGAAAAAATAAAACGGATAAAACTAAAACGGATAAAAATAAAACGGATAAAACTAAAAACGGATAAAAATAAAACGGATAAAAATAAAACGGATAAAAATAAAAACGGATAAAAATTAAATGGATCAAAATAAAAACGGATAAAAATAAAAGCGGATCAAAATAAAAAAGGATAAAAATAAAACGGATAAAACTAAAACGGATAAAACTAAAACGGATATAACTAAAACGGATAAAACTAAAACGGATAAAAATAAAATGGATGAAAATAAAACAGGTAAAACTAAAACGGATAAAAATAAAACGGATAAAAATAAAATGGATAAAAAAAAAAACGGATAAAAATAAAACTGATAAAAATAAAAACGGATAAAAATAAAACGGATAAAAATAAAACGGATAAGAATAAAACGGATAAAACTAAAACGGATAAAAATTAAATGGATCAAAATAAAAAAGGATCAAAATAAAAAAGGATCAAAATAAAACGGATAAAAATAAAATGGATATAAATAAAACGGATAAAAATAAAACGGATAAAAATAAAATGGATGAAAATAAAACAGGTAAAACTAAAACGGATCAAAATAAAACGGATAAAAATAAAATGGATAAAAAAAACGGATAAAAATAAAACTGATAAAAATAAAAACGGATAAAAATAAAACGGATAAAAATAAAACGGATAAGAATAAAACGGATAAAACTAAAACGGATCAAAATAAAACGGATCAAAATAAAACGGATCAAAATAAAAAACGATAAAAATAAAACGGATAAAAATAAAACGGATAAAAATAAAACGGATAAAACTAAAACGGATAAAAATAAAACGGATAAAACTAAAACGAATGAAAAGAAAACGGATAAAACTAAAAACGGAAAAAAATAAAACGGATAAAAATAAAAACGGATAAAAATAAAACACATTAAAAAAAATCATGTGCTAATCCCAGGTTGGGGCACCTTGATATCTAAAAATGAACTAAAATAAAATAATAAATTTCGGCACTTGTTCGTAATACTCCACCACCCGTTTTTCTCACCTATTTTACTCACCAATTTCTTTTTAATTTTTTAGGTGTACAATTACCTATCATGCTGCTAGAGAATTCCAGTTTGTTTAAAAAAAATTGTGATGGTCAAAAAGTGGGGGATCAGTTTACATAAAATTTATGTAAGAAACTGATCCCCTCTCCTAAAATCTAAAATATTTGAAAACAATTTCTAAAAAACACGGAATTCCCTAACGACATGATAGGTAATTGTACACAGAAAAGAGAGAAAAATTGGTCAGTAAAAAAGTCGAGAAAAACGGATGGTTGAGTATTACGCACAAGTGCCAAAAAAAATCAATACGCATGCATATAAATATATCCCCCATCCAACATAAGATGAAAGTGTAATCTTAAAAACTTGTATGAGCATGAATTTCGGGTATTTTATATATATATATATATATATATATATATATATATATATATATATATATATATATATATATATATGTGATTTTATGAAGGCTTACCAAAGCATTCCTTTCAAGACACCAATGATCACCATTAAAGATATTTTTTCTTACAAATACTATTTATTCAAATTAAATGTTTTTTCCTACACGTGTTTCACTACCAAGCAGTTACTTGCTTGGCAGATCATCAGGGAAATTAAATGTCTGGAATACTGGTTTCAACTGCCGACAAAACACAATGTGGCGTTGTAATAGTTGAGGTCACTTAAGAAGAGAAGAGGAAAAAAAAAAATAAAATAAAATAAAAATAAAAATAAAAGTCAAACTTAAAAAGCAAGGAAGAACAACGATAAGAAAAGAAAGTCCTAGAAAAGTCTTAGAAAAGTAGCTTTTGCATTATTTCTTCCACCAAGCCAACAAGCAAGTAATCGGTCCCAAATACATTCAATAAAACCACAAAACCGGAACAATGTGCGATAATACACTTTCACGTTGGCCGGTACAATGATGAATAAATCCCCCCCCCCACAAGAAAACAAAAGAACTAAATCATTCAAGATACCGCTCACAAGTTACCATTCCAACCCAATGATAGTATGGGAATTCTAAATCCAACTTCTCACAAAGAAAAGTCCACACAAATGTTCGTCCGAGTTCAAAGAGTCTTATTTCAATTGTTGATTTATTACCCTTCGAAATAAACACACGACGAGTTGAATGTCAATCCCGCAGAAAACTCCCTTCCATCAAGAAAAAATCTTAATATAGAAACTATTTATTCAAAATACTGTTTCTAAAAATATTTATTATTAAACCTATTCCTTATAGAAATTAATCATCTAGTGTCTGGGACGTCATTTTACATTTTGGGAAAATATCCTTCATTTAATTAACTGCCGAATTATTATCGTTTTGTTGTTTAACGAAGCGAAAAAAGCCCATCCCGCAGAATTTGTTTTAAAAAAACTGGTGCTATTTTACTTATAGGCCGATCAAGTTAATTGTGTTCATGTAAAAGCATTATTTTGTACTTACTCAGTCATATTTTATCTCTCACGCCCCGAAAAAGAATTTTAAAATATCAAGCAGAACTTTAATTAGAACGATTTTTCCATTTCCATATGGGTTATATGAAATGGCGAGTCTGCGATTTTCGGAGTGGCCGGTTAGCTAACTAAGGGCAGATAAGTGTCCCCTTGTCTATTCTACCGACCGCTCACAGCCCAAAATGTCGGCTCGGGCACAAATACAGGTTGAACATCGTAATGGAAAAATCGTTTTAATTAAAGTTCTGCTTGATATTTTAAAATTCTTTTTCGGGGCGTGAGAGATAAAATATGACTGAGTAAGTACAAAATAATGCTTTTACATGAACACAATTAACTTGATCGCCCTATAAGTAAAATAGCACCTAATATTCTCCACAGAGAGTTACAAACAGACACAGCCGTTAAGGAAATATTTTAAATGATTTAAAATAATAACTAGATTTTTGTAGAAGGCCTTTTTATAATAACAGTTTATTTTTGATATATGAATAATTTTTTTAAAAACAAATTCTGCGGGATGGGCTTTTTTCGCTTCGTTAAACAACAAAACGATAATAATTCGGCAGTTAATTAAATGAAGGATATTTTCCCAAAATGTAAAATGACGTCCCAGACACTAGATGATTAATTTCTATAAGGAATAGGTTTAATAATAAATATTTTTAGAAACAGTATTTTGAATAAATAGTTTCTATATTAAGATTTTTTCTTGATGGAAGGGAGTTTTCTGCGGGATTGACATTCAACTCGTCGTGTGTTTATTTCGAAGGGTAATAAATCAACAATTGAAATAAGACTCTTTGAACTCGGACGAACATTTGTGTGGACTTTTCTTTGTGAGAAGTTGGATTTAGAATTCCCATACTATCATTGGGTTGGAATGGTAACTTGTGAGCGGTATCTTGAATGATTTAGTTCTTTTGTTTTCTTGTGGGGGGGGGGGGGGGATTTATTCATCATTGTACCGGCCAACGTAAAAGTGTATTATCGCACATTGTTCCGGTTTTGTGGTTTTATTGAATGTATTTGGGACCGATTACTTGCTTGTTGGCTTGGTGGAAGAAATAATGCAAAAGCTACTTTTCTAAGACTTTTCTAGGACTTTCTTTTCTTATCGTTGTTCTTCCTTGCTTTTTAAGTTTGACTTTTATTTTTATTTATTTTTTTTTTTTTTCCTCTTCTCTTCTTAAGTGACCTCAACTATTACAACGCCACATTGTGTTTTGTCGGCAGTTGAAACCAGTATTCCAGACATTTAATTTCCCTGATGATCTGCCAAGCAAGTAACTGCTTGGTAGTGAAACACGTGTAGGAAAAAACATTTAATTTGAATAAATAGTATTTGTAAGAAAAAATATCTTTAATGGTGATCATTGGTGTCTTGAAAGGAATGCTTTGGTAAGCCTTCATAAAATCACATATATATATATATATATATATATATATATATATATATATATATATATATATATATATATATATATATATATATATAGTCTAAAGAAGCTTTGAGTCATTAAAAAAAAAAAAAAAAAATGAGGAAAATGCAGTTTAAATTCCCAGAGAAACTAACTAAATCCAAGATATTGCAGACTTAACATTCGTTGGAAAATTCATAAATAAAAAAATATAATTGTAAGTAAATAAAATCAAAAAGGGGGATTAAGTATCTAACAGTGAAACAAAAACAGGGAATCTTAACTTAAGCGTCTAATATTAACACGGGGATCATCAGCTGTTTACCATGTAACTGTTTCGGAGATTTAAAAACAGGACAGTTATAATATTCATGGCTCTCTAATGGGACTTATCAAACTACCATTTCCCCAATAATCAAGTGTCGAAATAATTCAGCTTAAAATTTCACTAATATATACATAAATAAATAATAATAATAATAATAATAATAATAATAATAAAATGATAATAATAAAATGATAATAATAATAATAAAATAATAATAATAATATATTACCCTTAAGACTACCGTGTGATATGGTAATTTGCATATCAAATAACATTAATAATAATAATAATAATAATAATAATAATAATAATAATAATAATAATAATAATAACAACATTAATAATAATAATAATAATAATAATAATAATAATAATAATAATAATAACATTAATAATAATAATAATAATAATAATACTAATAATAATAACATTAATAATAATAATACTAATAATAATAATAATAACATTAATAATAATAATAATAATAACATTAATAATAATAATAACAATAATCATAACATTAATAATAATAATAATACTAATAATAATAACATTAATAATAATAATAACATTAATAATAATAATAATAATAATAACATTAATAATAATTATAATAATAATAACATTAATAATAATAATAATAACATTAATAATAATAATAACATTAATAATAATAATAATAACATTAATAATAATAATAATAATAATAATAATAATAATAACATTAATAATAATAATAATAATACTACTACTAATAATAATAACATTAATAATAATAATAATAATAATAATAATAATAATAATAACATTAATAATAATAATAACAATAATCATAACAGTAATAATAATAATAATAATAATACTAATAATAATAATAATAACATTAATAATAATAATAACATTAATAATAATAATAATAATAATAATAATAACATTAATAATAATAATAATGATAATAATAATAATAACATTAATAATAATAATAATAATAACATTAATAATAATAATAATAATAATAACATTAATAATAATAATAATAATAATAATAACATTAATAATAATAATAATAATAATAATAATAATAATAATAACATTAATAATAATAATAATAATAACATTAATAATAATAATAATAATAATAATAATAATAATAATAATAATAATAATAATAATAATAACATTAATAATAATAATAACATTAATAATAATAATAATAATAATAATAATAATAACATTAATAATAATAATACTAATAATAATAACATTAATAATAATAATAATAATAATAATAACATTAATAATAATAATAATAATAATGATAATAACATTAATAATAATAATAATAATAACATTAATAATAATAATAATAATAATAATAATAACATTAATAATAATAATAATAAAATTAATAATAATAATAATAATAATAATAATAATAATAACATTAATAATAATAATAATAATAATAATAATAATAATAATAATAATAATAATAATAATAATAATAATAATAATACTATCCAAACCCTACACCTAAGAACCATTCTGCGATATGGTAGCTAGCAATAAAATTATATAGGAATATTTGATATATATATATATATATATATATATATATATATATATTAAAAATATACATTCTCTTTTCTCTATTGGTGTATAAATTTTTTATACATATACTTTTGATATTCTTTTTTTTCTCTATTGCGTCGTTTTATATGTTCGGTTTCATTGCTTTGTGTGGTCTTCTTTGGTAGTGGATTGTTATTATCATATCCCTACTCTCTGGAAACGATCGTACACAAAACTGTTGTTTATGTTCAATTTTTGGAACAAATGTAAACGAATATGTCATAAATTTGTTTACCACTGAACTATATATATCTAAATGAATAAATGCGAAAGTTTTTTTTTTGTTTATCCGAACTACATTCATATCAAAACACCTTACCCTTTACTAATTCAATTATACACTCAAATACTTTCACATACCGTATATATAGTTACAGAAAACCTGACTAAACACTTTCAAGGCTACACATTATTTGCATATTTACTTTTTAAACATTGTCTAATAAATTCATATTCACTACTATTCACTTATAAATTGATTCTGCTATTTTATTATATTTACGAAAAACCTTTCTTTATATTAATTTCTTAATTATTAGCGGGAGTAATATTATTTTAAACGATTTAATGAATTCCATTGAACATTTAAAATCATAACTTACGTTTCATTATTTGCTTTTTGTTTTCTGTTTTTTTTTTTGGGGGGGGGTACTGTTGGATAATGTCCTTGTGGGAACGGACGCATCTTGAGGTGGGCGTATCTGTTGGAAATCGTTTGATTTGGCTTGCGCGATTTAGTGCGGGTGAACCCGTACAGTCGAGTGCAGAATAGGGCTGTTCTCACAGTCGGAGCTCACAGATGTGACAGGTTCACCACGTTGACGAGACCTCAGATCAAGGGTCAATGTGCACCTGCACATGGGGGTTCTGTGACGTCATGGGCTTTTGCGTGGGAAGCAGAGTTTTTGCGAGTCTGGGTTTTGGAGGCGAGCCGAACGGACGTGTTTCACTATGTAGTCTGCAACATGATTAGGGGATTTAAATTCCCTAAGAGAAATCAGGCGTGAGACAGTTTTCTCCCCCCCCCCCCCTCGAATGTTACATGTCTTCAGTATGTAACATATGTTTGTGCGCGCGGTTTGAATTCATTTTCGTTCGTGCTGATGTCTTATCAAGTTGAAGTATTCGCTTTCGGATTTCTTATGCTGTCTACTCGGTTTGCGCGAGATTTATTACCTTTGAATGTAATTTTTTTCTTTTGAGTAATTTTATTGGACCCGGAAGAAAAAATGGTCGAATACATTAGGTCAGTTTAATTTTATTCGAATTGGATTTTATGGTTTGCATTACTCCTATCAGTTCTTAGGGACTCTGAATTTGGACATTATAATATTCAACACCAAGTGAGTTTTCTGAACTTTTCATATGATTTGTTTTATCGTTTTATTAATTTGCATACACCTTGAATACAATTTTCACAGTTATCTACTGCATCGATAGCAAACGAATTTCCCGCCTGGATAACTTTTGTCGTTTTTGGACCACCATTCACCAATTGGATTATTTTTTAATCAACCTCTTTGATACCTTGCCTGGAGCTATTTTAGACTTGTTGACTTGGATGAACTGTATAGTTTTACTAAAAAGTATGTTTTGGGCCGATATATTTGATGTTTTATATACCTTTATGTATTTTTATATATATTTTTTATATATTTTTATATATTTTTTCAAAGTTTAATTTGTATTACCTGCAATAATGTCATTGCGGTAATGGTCCTCTGAGGAGAAGTTTTTCTTTGAAAACTCATGAGTTAAGGACTTTAAAGAACTTTGCTTGAACACTGAATTGTAATAAAATTTGATTCGCACCTTATTTTATTCTTTCACTTTATCTATTGCTATTAATGCTCTATCCAGTATATTGAGCTTCATTTTTATCCGGATGTTCACTAATTAAAGATATTAGTTGCCTCTTATATCTTTTGTTGTATTAACCGTATATATATATATATGTCTTTCACAAAAATTGCCTTAGAACGATTTGTGGTGTCACCCTAAGAAATCGGATGTCTAATGCGGACCTATTTACATGCTGCGGTATT
>OY744543.1:9967956-10102956 GCA_963556195.1 Sepiola atlantica | reverse complement strand
AAAAGCTGATTGCTGCGCGATTGCCCTGTTGGGGTTTTCCGGCGAGGATCTACACTTGTCTAAGATCTTTTCTTGGTTTAACAATGACAACTGCCCGTTTCTAGCTGGTAAACCGAAGCTGTTTCTTATCCAAGTACCCGGTGACGACACAACCCCGTCGAATTTGATGTCGGGGGTCGAAATGCCCAACGATGCTTTGGTGGCAGTCGGCCTTGAAGAAACCAACACTCAACCCGGGTTGGTGACCTCTCTTTTCCACGTTTGCCAACAGCAACACAAAATGGATCAACCTCGTTATTCGGTGCAGGAGATTTTCAAGCGAGTACAACAATTCAGTATCGCCATAGCAAAAAGGACGGTCGAGGTAAAGAAATCGCTATCGAAATTATGGATTGTCGACCCTCATTGCAAACTTGAAAAACAAGATCCCTCTTTAAGTATAGCATAAATTCAAAGGTAAAAGTACAGAATAGCTAACACTCGATAACTCGTAAACCAGAGAGAAATAAAAACTAAACAAAAAAAAAAAGAAGCATAATTTATACATAACGCATTAGGATGAAATTCTCTATCGAATCTGCCTAGTTTTAACGTGTGGAAATGATTTGTAAATATTTTTTTACCGTTTAAAAAATCTTACAAATCGCTTCCGCGCGTTAAAAATAAAACTTGTTCAAAAAAAAAAATTTCTTGAAAAATCTTTTTTTTATGGAATATGATTCACTATGGTTCAAAATGTCCCCTCCTGAAATTTTTTTTTTTAAATATTAATTTTTCACAGTGCTCTGAGTTTTTTACCCTAAAATATACTTTAGCCAATAATTTTAGTCTCATGCGTTTTATATAAATTATGTGTTTTTTTTTTGTTTGCGAGTTATCGAATGTTAACTATTCCGTACTTTTACCAATTAAAATCATGCAAGAACCCCCCCTCCCTCTCGTTAAAGATCCTTTTATTAAAAATATATGAATTTTAATTATCGCCTTTGTTTAGCTAGCTTCTCTTTTTGAATTTGTTTATGAAGATGGCGACTATATTTTTCCAGATTAGTTTTCATTTCTGCGTTTGATGTGTACGATGAAACTTGCTACAACTTTACTGTTTTTAATGGGGTTTTTTTTTTCGTTTTTTTACTAAAGCATGATTTTAGTAAAAATAAGTTGTTTTGGAATAATGCCAAAATCATGTCGAAACCTATGTCGGTATAATTGTAAATGAGGGCCCTGTTAACCCCTCCCCCCAAAAATAGATTCTACTTTTGGGGGGCGATTTTGTGTAAGCATCCTGAAAAAAAGCGGTAAAATTTTTTTTAAAAAAGTTAAAAAATTAATATTTTAAGCCTTTTGAGTGGAGAATCAATTTAACATATAACTTTAACGCAAAATATTGATCACCCACTTTCCGACCAGATAGCGTTTAATTGACATGTAACCATTTTCTAGTTTTAGTTAAATCTTAGATGTAACCATGTTTTGGTTTTAGTTAAATATTAGGGGCTGGTGATAGGGTTATGGGAGTTTGTTTGTTTTCTGAGAGAAGGGGCTGTGAGCACCCAAACTTAGGGTTACGGGAATTTTTTTCTTTTGTCTTTATATTAACTTTTTAGCATGTTTCTCCCCCCCCCCCCCAAAAAAAAACCCTACATAATATCGCTCCATTAACACAAAAAAGATGTTATGGCCCTTTAAATGCTATCCAGTTAGACAATGTCCCGAAAAGGGTGATCAATTTACGTTAAATTTATATGACTGATTAGTAATCACCCTCTCAAAATTTATATGACTGATTCGTAATCACCCACTCAAAATTCTAAAATAATTGTTATTTGTTTCATTTACTGCCAAGTTTTTCAGGGTGTTCACACGTAAAAGAAGTAAACTCTATTTTTTTGGGGGGGGGGATGTAGTGTATGGTTCTCATCTGCAAATTGACCCCTATTTCACTTTAAATCATTTAGGTGACTAAAGTAGGAATTAACGATCCTTATCCAGAATTACGGAGACATTCGAAAAAAACAAAAAAATAAAACAAACTGAGAAATATGACTGTATGCAAGTTGTATATGTTCATCTGAAAGAGAAAGAAATATGGGGTCACGTGATCTGTATGGATGGACGTAACTGCCCCCCAAAAAACGTTGTTTTTTTTAATAATAATACAAGTTGTCTCGAAACCGTTTTCCAACGAACATTTCAAACTAACATTTTACCATGTAAGATTTGTACATATATAAATCTATTGTGTTACTTTTGAACTACGTTTTATTCTTCCTTCAACTTGTGCATGCTTCATCTTTCATTCAACTTTCATACACTGAAATTCAAATCAATTATCTACCGGTTAATGGACTTCACTCAAACGTACAGACTCACTTGTACTTTTAAATCTCTGGCGCAATTCGCAACATCCATGCACTGGCATCTGATAATCATTTCACCAGCAAAACGAAGCCATAAGGTACATCATCTTCGGGGCAGATTTAATTGCTCACAAACAAATTACAGATCCACGTGCATTTCAATCATTCAACCGCAGACTCACTTGCGCTTAATCATTCAACCGCAGATCACTTGCGCTTAATCATTCAACCGCAGATCACTTGCGCTTAATCATTCAACCGCAGACTCACTTGCGCTTAATCATTCAACCGCAGACTCACTTGCGCTTAATCATTCAACCGCAGACTCACTTGCGCTTAATCATTCAACCGCAGACTCACTTGCACCCAATCATTTAACACAAAAAGATTCGAATCACCTATTCAAAAACGTTGGCAGACGGAAAAGCTACAGAAACAAGTATCGTGCACACGACATTTTCTAATTTTCAACAGCAAAACAGACATACACACAAAGAATGTTTCTCCTTTGCAACTTTGCATATTGATAAATATTTTCAATATTTTTCAATCTGATTTTTTTTTTATTTTATCATATCGGCGTGAACACAAAAACAGAAACCAACCCGAATTCACTTCAACGACAAAAGCTCAAACTTGGGCCATAAAAATCAGCTCCCAGAGACAGTCTAACAAAAAGGCGCAAAAAAGCCAAAAATGTTCATCACGTGGTGCGCTCCCAACTACGTCCGCCAAACCACTCGTAAAACAATATAAAAGCAGACTTTGTGACAAAATCTGTCTCTTCTCTCTTTCTCCACATTCCATCGAGCCGGCAACAGGGTTTTCGCTTCAACACCCCCCCCTCCCGGCCTTCGGGGGGGGGGGGCTGGGCATTTCAACTCATGCATACACAGCGTCTACTCTCAACTAACACACACATATATATACACAAAGGCTTATACTCCTATCATTCTTCAACGCATACACACACATACAAATGCCTAGACGAATTATCAACTCTCACGCACACACATTCGTACAACCACGAACAAAAGGCGACACGCACATTCACACACTCTGACGTACTAACTCCAAGCCTCACACATGGCTACACACATACAAACATGGTCGCACACACAGCTTTCTACTATTCTCGGAACTGACTTCCAACGAACATTTCAAACTAACATTTTACCATGTAAGATTTGTACATATATAAATCTATTGTGTTACTTTTGAACTACGTTTTATTCTTCCTTCAACTATGCATGTTTTATCTTTCATTCAACTTTCATACATGTTTTTCCATGTTTTATCTGTTTTTACACTTTTAAACATTTCTTTAACAATTCTAATGTAAGCGTGGATCTTAGCATTTCCTCTAAGACACAATATTTTAATAAGCTAAGGTCGGCGCTCCTACAGTATTTACAGATTTTTGCTTCGCTTATTAACTTAAGCAGCAGCCCCCCCCCCCCTTTAATCAGTAATTTCATAATATGTGGTCGATCATTAGTTGAAGTGAAATGGGTTTCAGCGTTACTCACGGTTTTTGGGTGCTAAAAACGTTTAGAAAATATACGTTTTTGTTTTGAAAGGTTAAGAAAAAAAATATATGTTGAACACTGATGGTATTTATCTACCTCCCACAGCGGTAAGATGTGACACAAGGTCGGAAAGTGGGATTCGAAAAGCCAGCGCCCTAGAGAATGAAAAGCACTCTGGCCGACAAAAATTGCCTGGGCAGCCCCGTCGGCATTCCCCAATAGGGAACCCCCTAGAACTGCACAGGACAAAGTATCCATCGGAACAGATTGTATTTAGGGCAATACATCCCGGGAAACAATTCAGGGAATTAAAATTATATTCCCAGAATGTATCCACCCTTAGGCATGAAAGCCTACAGTGGAAGGGGGAAGGTGGGGGTCGGGGGTCTTTGTGACATTTAAAGCCAACACCTATCAGCATTCCCCGGTAGGCGCGCCTCAGGCGATAGCAATAAACTGACCATTCTCAAAATGTGACACGGTCAAGACTGGGAGGTTGACCTTCCATAACTGTGCAGAACAAACGCACAGACGGCGGAATCAAGACCCGAAGACCAAGACGATACCGGTCTATAGGGTGTAGTATCCATCGGAACAGATACTACACTTTGATCTTAGCCAAAAGGCCAAGTGATCACTCACTCAAAATTAATTAATCTTTCGTGCATTTTCTTTTCAAGTCAGAATAAAACCGATCATGTACAATTATGCAGTATAGTTAACAGCCAAAAAATAAAAAGAAAGAAAATATACAACAATAAATTTTACCTAACGTGTTAAATAAGTTAAAACACAAGTAAACTTATCAAGGTAAATAGAAGAGTAACTTATCTTGCCTTCGGTAACGTTTATTTGTTGCCTATTTGTTTTCATTCCTTTTTTGTTTTGTTGGCTCTTGTTAAAAATGTCCCCAAAAATATTTTTCTAAAAAAAATATGACACAATTCTAAACATGGAATTTGATTGAGAAAATTTAAGATTAACTTATTTTTTAAATCTTGCATTGAAAAAGAAAGGGTTCTAATTTTCAATTGTTTTAATGTCTTTAAAATACTCAACATCATAAAAGTACGAATTATCTCCCTTGGATTGAGTTGTTTCCCTTTGAATAGATTACTTTTTGTGCGCATTTTTAGGTTTAATTTCCACTTTGATGATTGTTGAAAAAAACGTTAGTTTTTGTGTGGTTGCAAGTAGATATCCAATAATGATTGCTGAAACACTTTGTTAATATTTTGATTTTAAACAATGTTGACGCGATGCCAAGTATACCCAGAACTCGTCTTCTTGCCACCGCTGCAAAGGACTTTCCTTTCTTCCTCCGTGTACCTAAAACTAAGTGGAATTTCCATGAACAGAGTTTGTAGAAAATGACACAAAGTCCATCTCTAATACACAAAGTCCATCTCTAATACATAAAGCGACTTTATTGAGTCGTCTTCGTTAGTACATGAACAAAAAGGAAAAAGGTTGGCATGTCCATAAGTATGGACAAAGACAAAAGTAAAGGAATTTCCTGTTATTATAATTCCTCAGTAGGGAAAAGAGAATTGTTCATAATATTGAATGTTTGTACACCGGCTACAATGTCAAGACGTGTCCATGTGTGTATGTAAGTATGTGTGTATGTACACCGGTGTAAAAGTCAGTTCACATGTAAGCAGTTATGTGTGTGTGTGTTATATTAAGTCCACGTGTATGAGGCAGTAGCCATCTTGGCTTCTCGGTACTTCGTGTAGAAGTGGCCAGAGCTAGGTAGCCCGGTGTAGTAGTCGTCTACAGGACCGGCGGGACAGTTATAAAAGTGTGTGGGGGGGGCTCTCCTAAAAAGTGGGGGGGGCGATTAAACACATGCATATATAACTTCATTATTGATGACCATAAAGTGTGGGGGGGGGGGGCAAGTAAAAAAGTGGGGGGGGGGGGTTGAGCCCCATCCCCCTTCCCTGCCCCCCTCCCTGCCCCCGGTGCCGCCGTCCATGGTCTCATGTCGAGAGAGGCAAGAAAAAGAGAGTGAGTGAATATTAATTCCACGTGTATGCGACAGTAGCCATTTTGGCTTGTCTTCTTGCCGAAGTCAAACCCAGGGCCAAAGGCCTGGGAAAATGTCTGCTGCGTCTCCAGAGAGGGGGACGTGTGTTTGGCAGTGCCAAAGAAGGAAAGAGAGAGAAGTGTCGTCTCGTGCCACAGAAGAAAA
Source organism: Sepiola atlantica (assembly GCA_963556195.1). NCBI lineage: Eukaryota > Metazoa > Mollusca > Cephalopoda > Sepiida > Sepiolidae > Sepiola > Sepiola atlantica. The sequence continues at coordinate 10,096,870 of OY744543.1, read as the reverse complement.
AGAGAAAGAGCGGATGGCGCTCAAGTGTTTATATAGTTATGCTAGCCATCCGAGATTCACCTAAGAGAAGGCCACTGATTGGTCAAGCCAAGGAGGAAGTAGATTGCTTGAACCAATCAGCAGGCAGCTAAGAAGTCATCGATATTTAAACAATATGGCGGCTTGTAGGAAACTGCTACAAGTTTCGTTCAAGAACTTCCCATCTGTAGAACACATCACTACGGGACTGCTTCCCTGAAGACTACAATATAGTCGTTTTCAAATCCAATGTTAACAAATACTTGTTGAATTGTCCTCTTAAGCAAATCAAATTTTGTCCATCATTTTCAATCCTCTCATAGTATTGTTCATCATTCAACCGATTTTATGATTTTAAAATATTTATTTTGAGACTTAACGTACATTTTTGTGCGTGCAAATTAAAAAGAAAAGGTTTTCTGATTGAACGCTGACTTAATTGCAATAATTTGAACCCAATTACACAACTTTATGGCATGAATAGCATTTTTGGGTGCAACTATATATACATGTACACGTGAACTATGGCAGGTCAAAATAAATTAACAGGAAAACTATTTGATATACTTACGTATCAAGCAAAAGTTGGTATCTACACCAAAAAACGAGGGAAAATTATCGAATAGAATTTTAATTAAAAATAGAAATCAGTTTTATTGTATTTTTCCGATTCCATTGGCCAAAGTGCAAATAATTTTGAAGAGTTACGTAAAACAGGGGAGATAAGTCAGTCTTTCACTCTGGCTAATGATGAATCAATGGAGAATCTTTTTTATGTGTTCAGACTGACTTCCTCATCTTGGCTGCCATGCCCACAACGTTTCGGACGTTCTGCACTCCGGCCTTCATCAGGTGTCATGTATTGAACTCGGGAACCATCTGTCTGAACTCTCGAACCACATCTCTTTATTGTCACTGGGGTACCATGCTCGGAACCATTTTTATTTCTCCGTGACACACTCGTTAATTCTTCGTTGTTTTCAGTTCTGCTGCTGCTACTGCTACTGCCGCAGAATGTTACTTTCACTGCCTTCGCCCAGGATTGAACTTAGCACCTCCAGATAACTTACAACTTTTGAACAAACCGCTTAGACAACACCAGGTAACGTCTTACTGCATTCCATCTATGTTTATCTGACTTCTTATCTGTTGCTCAATTCTTCTCTCAATCATTTTCAGGATCACCTGATCCATCAACTTTCAGCCTCCGTAATCAACTCCATCTCGAGTTTCCTCTTACAACGATCGACAACTGTACTACGTTTCCAGTCTTTCGGAATAACCTTGTCTTTTTTTATCTGATTTGTCAAGTCTGTGATCATCTCAATGCCTGTTTCACCTGCAGCCTTCAACATTTCTGCAACAACGCCTGAGGATGCTGACGCCTTACCTTTCATCTTACTCAGTTTCCCGTACCATTTCTGCATCAATCATTATAGCTGGACCGGATACTGTTTCCGCATCTTCTAGATGTTCACGGTTCCGTGGCAACTCAGAATTCAACAGAATTCAGTGGCATTTCCAAACATTTCCTTTGTCTTGTCCATCTGTTGCTAACACTCCATTGTCATTTCAGATTCACTTCTCTCCAACAATATCCATATTTGTCTTTGACATTTGTTTAGCTACCCTGAATTCTTTTGGTCATCACTTCCTATATAATCTGGAAACGTTGCTTTCTCAGCTTTGTATATTTTTTCTTCTTGCTTCTCTCTTTGCTTCCACATCCTTATTCACTAAACCTTTCATCCACCGACTCCTTTGTTTCCGCTTTTCTTTGATACACTTCTCAACTTCCCCATCCTACCCTATGCCTTGTGGTCCCTTCCACCCACCAACAAGTCCGGTCTATTACAGACAACAGTGTACGCTTCAGCGTCTTCCACACTTCCTGTAGTCGATCTGGTAGCCGAGCACTCCATCACCTGCGTTTCATATTTCTTCATTCAACCTCCACACTTTTCTCCAGAGAATAAACCTTCTCTTTACCTCATAAGCTTTATTCAGTATGAAATTGCAAATAACTGGTTCATGTTGTATCACAATTTCTTCACCAGGTATTACTTTCACATCAAAGAACTTTCGGCCCTTTTCGCTAACCAGCAGATAATCTACTTGAGTCTTTGCTGTACCAGATTCATACTTTCCTTTCCCCTAGATTAGTCGTTAGCAACCAACATGTCCATTGCAAGACCAAATTCTAAAATTCTTTTTCCTTCTGCATTCCTATCACCATATACATTTCCTTCATGCACACCCTCAAAATCACCAGGTCTTTCGAACATGGCCATTCAAATCGCCTGCCACAGAAGTACTTCCTTTTCATCAACCTTATTAGCTACTGCAATACGCCTGTTATAAAACTCATTTTCCGTGACTTCTCTAAAGCCAAATTGTGTTACAAAAACAGATATAGTTGTGCATATTTTCTCACCAACCATCAACTTCATCATTATTAGTCATTTACATGCTTAACTTCAATCACTTTATCAATCGCTTTATCAACCATCTCTCTGCAATAAAAATACCAACACCACCTGTTTTCATTTCAGACCCAATACAGCTTATGGCTTGCATTGTTTCCGCCAATCATTCTCGCAGATTTACCTCATCAAGAATAAAAGTAAATTGAAAATTAAGAAATTGTTTAGCAACAATAAAACAAAAAATTTTAATATTTTGATAATCCAGTTTTTTTAAAAAACGTTTTATTGTAAATATAAACACTAATAAAATCACAAAATGTCATTTTTGAAAAATAAAACGAGAAACATTTGTTAAGACAAAACCATTTTTGTACAAAGATAGTTCAGCAATTGCAGATTTGGGGGGATTTCTCTTAAAGCTGTTCAAGAATTTTGTTGTTTTTTAATCCAGTCGAAGCAACAGTTCACATGGCTTTCACGGCGAGAACCCGAGTCAAACAAACATTCAAACGAGAAGTAGAACCCAAACAAAAAAAAATTGCATAATGTACGCAAATATAATTGGATACGTGCGCATATAATGGATGATGTGCCTGGCTATTGTTAAAACAGTCGGGGTTTGATCTCAAGTTGAAATACTGGCTTGTCTAGCCATACTGAAGAAGTGGGATACAGCGAAACAGTCTAATTGACAACGTATGCACCTCACACCCTTCATGGGTCGAGCACTCTGGTAAAGTAGACTGCTGTTGGCTATTAGTTAAAATACATAGCTCTTTGTAAAAATAATAGAGCACTCCCGGTTGATAAAAATGTTTAATATATGCATTTAGATTTCACTTATATTTTCACCTTCTGCTCATAGACACCTGCTTGTTGTAAAAAAACAATCGAGTTTCATTCTCTGTTTAAAATACTTATTTGTCTAGCCCCACCAAAGAGCTGTGATACAATGAAATAGTCTCTTTGTGGATGACATATAAGAGTCAATGTCGGAGTCGTAAGAATGCCAAGAGTCAGACTCGTAAGAATGCTATGCACCAACAGAATGCGAAGAGTTAATTTTGAAGTCAGAAGAATGCTAAGAGTAACACTCGGAAGAATGCTAATTGTTGGAGCTGGAAGAATGCTAAGAGTCAAAGTCGAAGTCATAAAAGTGCTGAGAGGCATGAGAATGCTAAGAGTAGGAAGAATGCTAAAAGTTGGGTTGTAAGAATACTAATAGTGCACGTCGAAGTCAGAAGAAAGATATGGGTTGGACTAGGAAGAATGTTAAAAGTTAATGTCGGAGTCAGAAAAATGTTAAGAGTCGGAAGAATGCTAAGAGTAAGAGTTGGACTCTGAAGAATGCTAAGAGTAAGTGTCATAAGAATGCTATGCATCGATGTTGGACTTGTAAGACTGCTGAGAGCCAGGGTTGTGAAAACGCTATGAGTTGAGTCAAAAGAATGCAAAGAGTCAGAGTCATGAGAATGCTAAGTAAGAGTCAGAGGCACGAGAATGCTAAGTAAGAGTCAGAGGCACGAGAATGCTAAGAATCAATGTCGGAAGAATGCTAAAAGTCAGAATAATGCACAGAGTCGAAGCCGCAAGAATGCCAAGAATCGGAGCCGTAAGAATGCTAAGAATCGGAGTTCGAGTTGTAAGAATTCCAAGAGTCAAAGTCATAAGAAAGCTAAGAGTTGCAGTTGTAAGAATACTAAAAGTCGAAGTCAGAAGGATGCTAAAAGTCGGACTCTAAGAATTCTAAGAATCAGAAGAATGTTGAGAGCCAAAGTTGTAATTATGCTAAGTGGGAGTCTGAAACCAAAAAATAATGAGGAGTCACAAGAATACTAAGAGTCGGACTCTGAAGAATGTTGTAGAAAAAAATCAGAGTCGTAAGAAGACTAACATTGCAGATGACGATATGTGTTTACATGTGTATAGCATTAAATTAGCAGTAATAGGTTTTTGGAAGGTAGGTGTAGATGTTTATAGAGTACGATTTATAAGGTTCCAGCCCAGGGCTCAGTTGCTGCCAGACAAGAGCAGATAGCGGATTAGGCTTTTTAGTCAGATGAGATAAAGGAATTTTCAAGATATTTAGTCGTCGTTTAGAACGTAGCGGGGAAGGGTTGTCATGTAGAGGTAGAGTAGAGATGGATGGGCTTTTAGACCCTTCCCACCACATACGCACCTGTATTCTCTGATGATCTAACTAGAAGGAACTCTTTGTTAAGGAAAATGGATCCAAATAGAATACAAGTAAATAAACTAAGTTTGAAGATTGAATTGTCTTTCTTCTTCCTTTTCCTCCAGAGATAAACATTGTTTCAGCTTCCGTTCGAGAGAATGGTACCCAGACCACCGCGACAAAAAGCTGCAGGGAGCTACCACCCAAGAGTTACGCAACACGAGGTTTATAAATCTGCGTGCACTTGTAAATTTTCTCAACAGGTGGATCGGAAGATGCAGACCATCATTTTGGCCCGTCAAGATCATTAGATTAAGTCACTAGAAAACATATTTTGAAACGAGTGGAAGAGAAAACAGAAAAACAAACGCACCCAAAAGAAATACACCAAGACCTTCCATAGTAGAAAACGGGAAGAATGGACCAGCCAACAACGCGCCAAATATTTTTCTGGAAGAATTATCCCAAGAATATATAGATAACGAAGGTTCAGTAGACGGACTCAAAAGCGGATCGCTCCATTTATGATCAAGGGAATGATAATGGCTTCCCAAGATCAAGGCTAACAAGAAGACGAGTGGTCTGAGCAACGACATGTGCAGGTTCTGCCACACAGAAGTGAAGTGTGAGCCATCTGACATTCAGTTGTAAGGTTCTGCTGGGGGACGGCTACTACACAATGCGACACAATGGAATGTGTAAATATCTCCACTGGACTATCTACAAAAAATAAAATTGAACATCCAGTGTAGCAGTAAGTCCTGGGAGCATATACCAGAAAGAACTGTTGGAAATAAGTCATACACCATCTACTACGACTATGCAATCCCTACAACTACATACTTAGAAAACACAGCTGTTAAACCGGACATGGTGATATGGGACAAGAAGAGAATAGCAACCCTAGTTGAAGTCAGTGTTCCCAATGATGCCGACCTAAACAGATCTGAGAGACAGAAGAGAACTAAATACCAAATTCTTATGTACAATATGAAAAAAAAAAAAAACTGGAACATACAGAAGATTTCAATCATTCCAGTAATCATATCAGCCATTGGGTTCATGAAAAAGAACTTTAAAAAACTACCTGGCGAATATACCCAGTGAACCAAGTGCAAGAGACATACAAACAATTGCATTTAAAGCGACAGTTATATTCCTAAAAAGATCTCTCGGTTGGAGTCTCTGAAATAGTGGGTGAATATCTGGCATCTGGTAGGATGTCCCATCCCCAGCAAAAAAGAATCAGAAAAAAAAAACTGATAAAATAAAAAAAAGATGCATCCATTTGATTTGCGCGTTTTGCAATCAAAATGATATTTTTTCAAACTTAAGCTTGACAGAGCAAAGAAAACCACTTTTTTAAAAATAACTTCTAAACTCTTGAGTCATTCCAACCCAAATGTGAGGCACATATTCAGGGTTATTGTCACAATTGTCCCACACCAATTATCAAAGCATGTAGTTGTTTTTTGAAATCTTAAGGTTTATGGAAAAAAAAAAAAAAAAAAAAAAAAAAAAATGACAGACCAATCTCGGGATGCCTTTAAATAAAACATTACAATAAAGGAATAGTTTTCATTTTAACGTAGTGATCGAATGCTTTATTGTGGAATGTGTGTATACATCTGTTTTAAGAAGTTTAAGACAAATAGTTTTCATAGGAATTTTTTTTCCAGATAATACAGCAAAATTATCAGTTTGTTAATCATTTCTTTTGTTATGGTGGGAAAAAAAACGAAATGGGAAAAATTATTTTCTGTTTCTATTCCAAACAAAAGTTAACTGGATAAAAAAATCATTTATTTTCAAAGATGTCTTTTTTTTCATATTGATTTATTTTATTTACTAAAAATAAATAGCTAATTTATTTTTAGTAATTTAAAAATATTATTGAGTGTTGAAATAGAGGGCTGCATTGGATATTTTATTTTTTTTTTTATTTTTAATTAAAAAAAATAAAAATAAAAATCTAGCTTGGCATTTTATCAAAAGAAAATGCTTTCATTTTTAGAGAGGGGTTCAGTTTTCTACTATCCTTTCATCATAAAACAAACATTAATATTGTTACAAGTGTAGGTCACTATATATGACTTCGAAGATCTCCGTAGATGACTCCACCAAGTCAAACCTATGGGATTTGTCGCTACATGTCAACAAAACGCAACCACGTTCCAGTAGGTTCTTCACTCAATACACGTTTTCTTGTTTTGACCGAGTACAAAGTCGACTTCACAATCTGCTGGGGGGGGGGGGGGGTTCTTCTTGTCCTTACAACCTCTTTCACACAGAAGAAATGTTGCTAGTGCCTCTCTCATTCACAATATCTTGCTACTCAACTTAAAGTAATCTTTTACTTTTCATAAAAAAAACTTATTTTTTACTTTTCATAAAAAAATCTTATCATTTTTTACTTTTCATAAAAAAATCTTATCATTTTTTACTTTTCATAAAAAAATCTTACCATTTTTTACTTTTCATAAAAAAATCTTACCATTTTTTACTTTTCATAAAAAAGCTTACCATTTTTTTTACTTTTCATAAAAAAGCTTACCATTTTTTTTACTTTTCATGAAAAAATCTTATTTTTTACTTTTCATAAAAAAGCTTACCATTTTTTTTACTTTTCATGAAAAAATCTTATTTTTTACTTTTCATAAAAAAGCTTACCATTTTTTTTACTTTTCATGAAAAAATCTTATTTTTTACTTTTCATAAAAAAGCTTACCATTTTTTGTACTTTTCATGAAAAAATCTTATTTTTTACTTTTCATAAAAAAGCTTACCATTTTTTTTACTTTTCATGAAAAAATCTTATTTTTTACTTTTCATAAAAAAGCTTACCATTTTTTTTACTTTTCATGAAGACCATAGCATTTTCATTCTTCTGTTCCTTTCTTTAGAAAGCGTCTATTCCACGCACACATTTCTATTTTTATAAAGTTAGGTATGTTTATATGTACAGGATTCATTCCTAAACTAATTAACCAATCATTATGAATTTTGGAACACAGCTGCTAGGTGGTCTGAATGTGGGCTATATTTAGTTTAATTTACTTTTATGGAAAGAAGATAAAAAGCAGATGGAAGCCCTCAGTGAAAATTCAGATCCGTACAATTTTTGTAAAATTCTAATAAGTATTAGACATCAATTAATAAATATTCCCCAAATTTCAATTTATTTGGAGTATTTTGAAGTTTTTCACAGGCATAATATGGTCACAAACTCCAATTAGAAAATTCAAATATTTCAGATTTGCATTGAATTTGATTTATAGTCGAGACACCAATTAAGCAAGATTGCTTGAATTTCAATTTATTCTTAAGAACCACTTACGTTTAATTTTAAACATTTTCTAGAATAAAAACCATGTACTGGATTTTGATTAAAATTGGAATAAGGATTCTAGAGATAAGTTTTAGTAGCATTATATCTGGATTTTAATCTTCATAAGGGGGTCATAAAAGTGGTGCAAAACTGTTCTGGTCAGGGAATTAATTTTACCCATCCTGGGATGGGTATTCTTTTCGTTCTTTATAAGAACACCCTGGTATGTTTATTCTTTGTAAATATTCATTCGGCATATCAAGCCTTTATAAAAAATTTAAAAATTCTTAATTTCGGAATCAGTTAAAAAAATATTTGACTCAACACCTCATAGTAGGAATCAGTTACATCTAGAAAAAAAAATAGAAAAAAAAAGAAAAGAAAAAAAAGAAAAAGGAAAAAAAAGAAAAAAAGAAAAAAAAAGGAAAAAAAGAAAAAAAAAGAAAAAAAAATGAAAAAAAAGAAGAAAAAAGGAAAAAAAAAGAAGAAAAAAAAAAACAAGCTAGAATGTTTCCTTCTCACATCACGCACAAATGAGAATAAAATTCTTTACAATTATTCATTGATCACATGAAACCTTTATAAAAACACCCATACTTTTTCTTTCTTTAGAAACTTTAATCCCTCACTTGAAGCGTTAAAAATAAAAAAAAGCTTCATTTAAGACCTTACATTTATTACATGAAAGATTAACAACAGTAATGGTCTCTCTCTCTTTACGGACGTCACAAAAATAGACGCATACGTTCACTTATTGATGGGAATTCAAGACACTCCGAATGATGTGTATTCATTGAGATGTCTCAGTGCTTCGAGTTCAGCCTTTATAGATTCAAGTTCTTTTTCGAGCTTTTTCCGAAGTTTCCGTTCTTTCTGCAATTCGCTATCCGTATCAAGGGCATCGAGGCGGCGTTTAGCTTCAAGCCGTGCGTTGCCAACTTGACAAATCACCGAATCGGCCCATTTGACATAGTCGATAAGTACTTGCCGGCTACTGGGTATGTCAGGCACATTCCACGCGGGGAATTTCGAGCTGGACGTATGTTCTTTGCTCTTTTCATTTTCATCTTTCTTCTGTACTTTTGGTTTTATTACGGCCGTCGCATGCGTGGACGAAGACGAGCTGGATTTCCGTTTGGCCGATAAAGAACTACTTTGGGATTTTTTCGGCGAGTCGGAATCTTTTGCTCTAGCTGATTTGCTGTTGGTGCTGCTCGAACTCGAACTCGAACTCTGTAGCAATTTAATCATAGAACTGTGATTGTCAGAATTATTCGGAATGATTGGCGGTCGATATTGGCCGGGATTAATATACTTAAGATTCATTTTACGGATAATTTTTACCGAAGAGAGGACAGCAGAAAAATCTTTTTCCAAAAAACCGTGACGTTTGCGCATGTGTTGTTGCAGTTCGATAAACCGTCGCAACTGATGGCCACATTTGGGACACATTTGGTAGTTGTACCACTGGCGATGGATTTCTTCCCAATGGGAAGCAAATGTTTGTCTGCTCGTGCAAAATATGTTACACTGTGTAATGGGACATTTGATGCCACCTTCCTTCCATTGGATGCGGATAATTGAATCATTATCATCCATATCGTCCACCGAGTACGAATCTAGCACATCTAAAAAGAAAAACAAAAAAACAATCTGATCAAAAAGAAACAGAAAATATATCCAAGAATGTGAAATGTTTAATCTCAAGTTTGAAAAAAAAAAAAAAAAAAAAAAAAAAAAATTCATGAAATTTCAATTCATATTTTAATAGCACTCCAGAGTGAGTATACTTCCACCAAAGCTCAACTGTAAGAAAGAAAAAAAAGATTAAGCATTATAATACTATATAATTAAAATCAAGAAAAACTTAATTAAAAACTTGGTCGGTAGTCCTTGACCTTGATCGCATGAACCATTTACCCCCCCCCCCCCACATACGGTTTTGGTATTTGCCACTGGAATCGGGAATGACTGTAGTATGCTGAATTGCCCGGTATTTTAAAAGCATGGGATATCACACTCCTAATTATCACTTGAATTAATTTCTTTATAAAAAAAAAAAAAACTTGATTAATTTATGTGATTTTTGGTGTCAAATATTTTCGTTCTGTTATGGTCACGTACATAATAATTATTTTTTCCGTATTGATTAAATAATGAATTTTTTCATCAACAGGTTTTATAACCTGTTGATGGAAATTTTTAAAAAACTATTTGAAAATAAATATATGAAGAAAGTTTAGTTTAAACATGATGGCATAGACATTTTTTTTTTTTTTTTTTCAGTTCAACCTAAATATTTTCAAGTTCAAAAAGATGTACCCGAAGAAAGTCGAAGGTTACATTGACTGAAACCTTATGAATATAACAAAGATGAGAATAGTAGTCCGAAAAATTCACATAATACAGCTTATTTAATTCAAACTTCTTTGGCTCGGAGCAAAGTGTAGTAACTGATTTTTATGGAAATATTTTGGTGTTTATTTATTGTGTTGAACGAGGACATTAATTAAAATAAAATTTATATGGGCAAGTTAAAATGGTCTTAATTTATTTAAAGCCCTTTTTTTTTTTTACTTCATTTCATAAGGTGCAAACAAAAAACCAAGATGGTGTTGTCTACAACTTCAAATATCGAAATTCAAACTAAACACTTACTCTACTATGCTTCGTGGGAGTAAATCTATACCGTTTAATAGAACGCATCCAAGTCTGAAGTAATTCTTTATCTTTTGGAAAAGAAAAGACATTTACTTTTCGGTGGCTTTTACAATTTCCCTTGCAAGATGGAACGACACAAATAGAAGACATCTTTATCTTTGGGAAATGACAGAAAAAACAACGCATTTTTAGCGGGGAAACAGTAACGTCGTGGCCTTCAAAACTGCTGTCAATGACGTCACCAGGATGCCGTAACTTAGTTCACTGGCCTGGATTATGGTTGTCTTGGTCAGACCCCAGAAATCTGTAGCACCAATATTTCTTCTCCTTCACCACTAGCAGAGAGAAAGGCAACATCAACAGCCTAATAAATTTGGGATCTAGTTCTTTCTATTTATGTTGTGCCAACTTTGATTCCAGAGCGAGAATGCACCCCCATGGAGAGGTAGCAATCAGAGGACGAGAGACAATCTTAGATGAAGTGTCCTACACTCGGAGGACCGCTGTGGTGGAGCATGGATGACACAAGAGATGATTTAATCGTACTTGTTCATGATTTGTTGACTTGCATTCGATAAACATATTTTATTTGATTGTGACATGCAAAACATTAGACCCCCTCCCTGCTTGGAGGGGAGGTAATGCAACACCATCCTTCAAAATCAATATTTAATTCAGAATAGCTATTTTATTTTATCTATGTTATTAACAATAAAACGTAATTTGAGTTCATTTTCCCCAGAAAATAATTTACCAAATCGGATTTATTTTCGTATAGGTATTATTTAAAAAAAAAAAAAAAAAAAAAAAAAAAAAAAGGGGGAGAAGGGAGGTAAATCTGTATTTATCTATTACATACTTATTTTCCATTTCGTTGGAGCAAAAATATAAAATGTAGGAAAAAATAAAATTGTATATTTTCAAAATAAGAAACGTAAAACAAACTGCGGGTATCTTTCAGAATGATCAGTACAGTCGCGGACGGGGTCTAAAAAACTAACGAGAACGGGGTTATAAAAATAAATATGCAACAAGTGAGTTTAACCTACGTCGAGAAGAGATATTTGTCTACTTACCTATGATATTTGTTTGTATTTTTACGTACTATAAATGGGGTTTTATTAGATGTAAAAAAAATTTCTTGTTCATTTTTTACTCGTTTTCTTTAGACATTATGGCGTCTTACGAGCAAGCGCCATTTTTTTTTTTTTTTTTTGGGAAGTTCGCGTGATAAAACTATTGATTTCTACTAAATAGCAGTTGGAACGGTTTAAAAATACAAACAAATATCACAGGTCAGTTTTAAATTAACTTTTATCGACGACAGTTACTTTTATTTGTTGTATATTTGTTTTTTTGAGCGTTTTCAGCGTACTGATCATTCTGAAAGATACCCTAAACTGCAAGTAAATACACTCCCTGGCAACGCCAGGTAGATACAGATAGTTACCAATAAAGTTCACTTTATGAACGTGAAAAAAAAAAAAAAAAAAAAATACATCGATTTATAACAGAATGAAAAAAAGATTCATGTTAATTCAGTTTGTGCGACACAACACTAGTAGCAGGTGACTGTCCCGGACATGTTTCCCCTCATGGCGACCTAGAAAATGAAATGAACAAATTCCTATGCGGTTGTTAGGATACGGCCAAACCCGTCCGTAATTGTTGCGAAGTGGAATTCATCTGCGAAATATTCTACCATGTTTATAGTCATCAACTAATCGCAATACAGATACCAGCCATGAAGACGAAAGGCAAGATGGCAACACGATCAACGAGCAAGGGATTCAAATAAAGCTTTACAAGAGACATACAAGTCACCACAGTGTGGAATGCTTTTTCGGAAGACACCGGTCAGCCTGAAATGAGAAATCTACAAGGTGCCCTCCTATTTTTTTTTTTTTTAACCAGAACTTTGGAAACAATAAATATGTACAAAAGAAATCAATTTAAATATTAGTTTCAGGGTCCATATTATTCATATGTGATTAAAAAAAATTATTAAAAGAAAAAAAAGTGGCTCCTCCGAGAAATGTTGATTATTTTTGGTTTAGTACAACAAATGAACCATAATACTTGACTCTGGTCTATAAACTTTAATTATAGCCAGCAATTGCTTTCAAATTGGCATTTTATGCAGGATATGACTTCAGTCGTCTTTTTTTCAGACATAGCCGAGGCAATCCTTTGCGCATTTTGATATTAGGGTCTGTCTCGCTAGAGGTCTGACCCTTTTGTGTAAATGAGGTATGGTTTGGTTCAGTTCTAGGTCATTCTCTCGGGCATTACTTTCGTCATTGACAACATTCTGGCAACCTAGGTGTTGACTTGAACCACTAGTCTAGTGACTAGACCCTTCTTTGCCGGAATAAGGTATAGTCCTGGGTTGTGAACCCTCCCAGGTATTATCTTCTGCTTCAAGAGGGGGATTTGGTTTATTGCCAGTCACCTGAAGAGTCCGTACCGGGGAATGCTAAGGGGTCCATTCTCCGCTATTTTGGTACCATTCCAGAATGTCCCTCGTGGGAGCCGGACCCCCTCTCCCCATATTAAACTGACTCCATTTCTAACCTGGCTGTATTTGGTATATGGTCCAAGGTGGCTTGGCTTGAGTTAGGAGCAAGATAGCAAACTTCGAAGACTATTGAAAAGAAACAATTGGAGCGAACGGACAGTTTTTCTGCAAAATGATTAGCGTGCATATGAAAATCGGTGAAAATCGCAGTTCCAATTAAATTAACCGGAAAACTCTTTGAAATAATTCTTTTGGCTAAGATCAAAGTGTAGTATCTGTTCCGATGGATACTACACCTCATAGACTGGTATTGTCTTGGACTTCGGGGCTTGATTTACGCCGGTCTATGGGTCTGTCCTGTGCAGTTCTAGGAGGTCCACCCTCCCAGGCTTCGCCTCCCCTCTTTGGGGAGGAGTAAGTTTATTGCTTACTGCCTGAGGCGCCCCTATCGGGGAATGCCAACGGGGCTGCCCAGGCAATTTTTAAACCCCACTTTCCCGACCCGACCTTGAGTCACATCTTACTTGTAGGAAGAAAGATAAAAACTGGCCTTGTGCCTAACTCCTGGAGAGGAGTAAATCAATACTTATGTATCGAGCAAAAATAGGTTTGTACCCCAAAAATTAGCAAAAACTATCGAGTAGAATTGTAATAAAAAATAAAAATCCGTTATATCGTTTAATCGCGTCGGCCATTTATTCGAGCGAAAAAAAAAAAAAACGAAATTCAGGGGGAGATAACTCAGTCTGTCATATTAACAAGTAATAAATCAATGGCAATAATCAAAATACGATGAAACTGATTTTTTCTTCTAATTAAAATTCTACTCGATCATTTTTCCTACGATACTTATTTAAATCTGCTGCGTAAGTATATAATACTGTTTTCTTTGTGTTATTGATAATTTAATACGGACGCTTCTCTGTACAAGCACCGAAATATCTTTTGACAACTACAGACTTACACTACAGTGCTTTCTTCTACTCCTAGAAAAAAATTGTAAAATCTTTAAAAAATGTGTTTTTATATCAATATTTGTGGGTTACCTGTCAGGATTTTTTTTTTTTATAATGACGCAAAAAAAAAAAAAAAAATTAGTGTCTCGAATCAGATCGAGGCATCTTGAAATCCATCTGAATTTAGGATTAGTGTTGGGATTAATGAAGTTCCTTCATTTAATACTTTTGTAAAAAAAATTTTTTTTAATACGTAACAAAAATAAAAGTACAAAACTCCCGGGCAGCGTCGGATAAGTACGGACAGTATTTTATAAATGGATGAGATTTAACGGCAATTTTTAAAAAAGTGTTTGGTTGCCATGGTGATTTATAGGACTTCTACAATCAACGTCCGGCATCTTTTTCGCTTGGCACACGTGTTTCTAAACACTATTTTTTTTTTATTAGCTTAGTTACTGTGAACTGATCCCCCTCCCAAAATATTTGTACATTTCTTTTTTCCAAAAAGCTCCAAAATTTTCTAGCGACAAGAAAATTCCGTTTTTTTTTTTTAAAACAGCACTAAAAAGTTGGTAAAAAAAATTGGTGTTTGTTCGTAATACTCTACCATCCATTTTTCTCAACTTTTTTTACTGACCAAAGAAAAAAAAAATTGGTCAGTAAAAAAGTTGAGAAAAACGGGTGATGGTATGTAGTATTACGAACAAACACCAATTTTTGTTACCAACTTTTTAGTGCTGTTTACATGTATTGTAACTGCCTACAAAACTGGGTGCTTATTTAGATTGGGACCTGAGCTAACTTTGACCCGTTAGGGTCAGACTCAAAGTTAGCTCGGGTTCTAATCTGATAAAGTACCAAAAACTGTAAATCTCATTTTGGTACTTTCACAGATTAGGACCCACGCTAACTTTGACCCTAACTCTAATCCCCACCGTGACCTTAACGACGGGGTCAAAGTTAGCGTGGACCCTAATCTGTTAAAGTACCTTCATTTTTATTGGGGAGTGTAGGGGGTAGAATTTTACTAATAATGTGTGTAAGGGTTGTATTCTTCAGAATTTGAACCGGATCAAACCGACTTTTACCGAACTAAACTGACTTTTGTCGAACCAAACTTAAATTAGGGGTTAAAAAAAAGAAATCAGTTCAATTGAAATTCTGTAGAAATACCAAAAAGGGCTTTTATAAAAAAAAAAAAAAAATTCGTTGAAACGTGCACTCAAGAAATTCATTTCCCCTTCCAAATAAAAAAGCCGGGAATTTATAATGTAAAAAAATAAATTTAAAAAATCATTAATTTTTTTGTTTATCATTTTTAAAACTTATTAAGTAAACATTAAACAAAGTTCAAAATAAAATCTTTATATAAAAATATTTTTAAAGCTATTTTTCATCGTCGAAAACATTTCCTTTTCATTTAAAAACAGAAGTGGAGAAAACACGGTTAAAAAAAAAAGCAAGCAACGCTTTGTTTTTTTTGTACAACGAATTCGGGTTTTCTACAATTTAGTTTCGAACAAAAAAGAAAAGAATTGCTTTCAATTTAAATTAAAATATCACATGTAAATAAGTAGGAATACGCCAGAAAATCTTACGTACAAAATTCTCCATCAGGGTTATCCATGAACGAGGACATTTTTAAAAGAAATGACGTCACTTCCGGAAAAGGGAGAATTCGTTATTTTTTCCCCTTTTGAAATGTGTCTTTTTCTGTTTTAAATTGACCTTTTGATTTTAATGATGAAATTATATATCCAAATATTCTGTTGATTTGCTTTTTTTACAGCCTTAAAAAAAGAGTATCCAACTAAGCTATACCGCGGTATTCTCCCCTCTCTAAAAATGCAATTATTTTTTAGATTAAAAATAAATAAAGCGAAACTACAAAGCTTAATATTAACAACGAAGTTCGTCACTATTTCAAAACAACTTATTGGATAAAACCACTGTATTTACTTTTTTGGGGGCAGATGCGCATAACAGGTATGAACGCTGGCTTCCGGTGGAAAAGGGTTGAAGAAATTGTCTACGGATGCCTGAAAGTGATACAACAAATTTTTTTATTCATATTAATTTCAGACTTTTCTTTTTTCATATTAATTTCAGACTTTCCTTTCATCATAATCTAATAATTAAGACTATTTGAAAAATAATTTATTTGTTTTTATTTGATTGTTTTCAAAACATTTTTTTAATTAATAGTGAAAACCTTTTTTCTTGGAAATTGAGTAACTTCCGGAATCAAACTTTTTTCTTAGAAATGGAAATGCCCTAACCCTAACCCTAAACCCTAAGCCTTAACCCTAACCCCAAACCCAACCCTAACCGTAAACCCTAACCCTAACCCTCCCAAAAAACATTATTTTCACTAAATATTAAAAAAAAAAACATTGAATAAAAAAAAAATCACATTCCGTTGTTCAAAAAAAAAAGAAAGATTATTCTATTTTGTTTATTTTTTTCAATGAAAACTTTTTTTAAAGTTTTGAAAACAATCAAATAAATTATTTTTCAAATAGTCTGTATTATGTTAATTATTAGAATATGATGAAAGAAAAGTCTTAAATTAATATGAAAAAAAGAAAAGTCTGAAATTAATATGAATTAAAAAAATTGTTGTATCACTGTCAGGCATCCGTAGACAATTTCTTCAACCCTTTTCCACCGGAAGCCAGCGTTCATACCTGTTATGCGCATCTACCTTCTTTTTTTTTTTTAAACAAAAAAATAAGTGCTATATATAATAATAAAAGCCGATTATAGCATAAAATGGTTATTTTCTATTTCAGTCACCTAATTTATTTAGGGTCAGATGTCTTTCGTGCGGCATTTCTCAACTTAATTTTATTTAAATAATATGTCAGAAAAAAAAAAAAATGATAAAAATAAGTCAGTTATCGCAATAGCATTTTATTTACATCCTCTCCAGGAGGTTAGACACAAAGTCAGGTGTGGGTTTTGATGAAAGTGTTTCTGTGGAACAAACTAGATTCGAACCCGGCACATCCATGTTCTCAGTCCTCGTCGTTAACCACTTAGCCAACATGCCATCCACAAACGACAACAAAAGCAACAACAGCCGCCATTAATGATGTTTGAAATATCTGCTCGCTTTCTAAGCTGAGTGCTGATTGGAGCAAACACTTAATTTCTGATTCTGATTCACCCAATCAGAAACAAGCTCTTGTTATGATCGAGAGGGTGATGTTCCCGGACTATAAGCGTGTTCAGTAAATCAAGCAATGTTGCATGCAAAGACAGAGTAATAATTAATAAACAAAATGAAGTAGTACAAATAACGTTTATTGAACGTATGTGTACGTGGAATGATGAAGTGTGTGATGTATGCATGTGTGTCGATGGAAAAACAGTTCTTGAAAAGGTATAAGAAGAAATGAATCCGGCGTGTGGAAAGTCTTTGAAAGCCGTACACAAAGAAAACGAGTTGAGAACTCTTACCGTTTGTAAAGTCGAACAGAATGAAGGAAAAAAGCGACCACGTGTCTGCGCGTGTTGTCTTACCTGCTGGGATGATCGCGGGGAGGGCGGAAATTAGATTAATGGCGGCTGTGGTTTTTTGTACTATTATTGAGCGATGACGTCAGGCCTCACGTGACTGTTTTTCTGACCACCGATTGGCTGATGATGAACACTTGGACAATAAAAGGAGTATGTTCGGAAGATCAAGTCAGTGTGTATCAACTGCATCAGTGAGATTAGACGTCCGACGTTCGTTGTGTTAATCAACTGCCGTAGTTGCGTAGTTGCGAAACAAATACAAGCTATTTCGGCGAAATGGGGGAAAAAATTGACCTCAAATTAATACCAGAGTTTGATGGATCGAACCCGGTAATTGACTGGGTGGAAAAAGTGGAATTACATTGCCTTTTGTCTGGCGTAAAAAACCTCGAACATGTTGTTCCTCTGCGCTTGTCCGGTGGCGCCTTTGCGGTGTATCAACAGCTCAGCCATGAGGGCAAACAGGACTACGAGAAAATCAAGGCGGCACTGTTCAAGGCGTTTGCGATTGACCCCACCACTGCTTGGGAGCAACTTGAGGCAAGGACCTTACGTCCGGGCGAAACGGTCGACGTGTACTTGGCAGAGCTGACGAAGTTGACAGTGTTGTTTGGTGGACTGCCTGAGCAGGCCTTAGCATGCAAATTCCTAGCGGGACTCCCGACAGGAGCGAAGCAACTACTACGAGCTAGCTCAAGTGCAGATTCGCTGCCCCTTAATGACCTAGTAGATCGGGCCAGGACTGTAATGAAGAATTACTCCGAAATGAGGGAACCAGTAATTGCTGCTGCTCAGTCCACACCGAATAATAAGAAACCGTATCAAGGACCCGGTCCACGTGGTGGAATCGTATGCTACAGATGCAATGGACAGGGCCACATCGCAAGGAACTGCCGGCAACAAGCAATGGTTGTTCGCTGCTACCGGTGTAAGGAAGCTGGCCATATAGCTCAAGACTGTCCGGGAAACGGAACCGGGGACAAGGTGTCAGCGTCGACCTCTTCCCCACGCAGAAATTAAATGAGACGCTGCCGATCATCCCGATATATATCAACGAAACACTGTGCTCAGCACTCCTCGATTCCGGGTGCTCCCGCACTATCGTATGTGCAGATCTCTGCCACATTTGGAGAAAGAAGAACGTCAGAGTGACTACCATCAGTGGAGAGACGCGCACATGTTGCGGCGTGGGCAATGTAACTATACGGACGAAAAATGGAAGCTCCGCTAACCTAGAGGCGCTGGTAGTGCTCGAAAAACCCCTGAGTTTTGACCTGCTCCTAGGATATGATGCCATCAGAGCCCTTGGTGGTGTCCATATAACGGTGACAGGGGCGGTACATTTTCAGGAGAAAGCCCCAGTGTGTGCTGCGCTAAGGATCGACCAACCAGACTTCAGCGTCGAATTTGACGAGCAAAAGAGGGTTTGGACTGCCTCATGGAAGTGGTCGAAAAACAGTGAACCAGCCAAACTGCAGAATGGAATAACTGAATACCATGTGCCCGACCACATGAGGCCCGCGTACGAAGAGGAACTTCGCAAATGGATCGAGGATGGCTGGCTGATTCCCTACCCATACAAAAAACTTGGACCTCCTAAGGGTCTGATCCCATTAATGGCGGTCAATCAGCACAACAAAGCCAAAGTCAGGCCGGTAATGGATTACCGAGAACTGAACTCGCATGTCGATGCGTTTACAGCTGATGCTGACGTATGTGCTAGCAAACTACGAGAGTGGCGCCAGCTGGGTTCTAATGTGTCCCTGTTGGATCTGAGAAGGGCATATCTGCAGGTCCGAGTTAACGAGACAATGTGGCCGTTTCAGACGGTAGTGTTTGCCGGTAGAAGGTATTGTCTCACAAGACTGGGCTTTGGGCTGAACGTTGCGCCCCAAATAATGAAGACGATTGTCAATGCTGCATTGTCACAGGATAAGACCGTAAAAGAAGGGACATCAACATACCTTGACGACATATACGTGGATGAAGACATTGTGCCGTCATCACGTGTGAGGGCCAAGCTAGCCGAACTTGGACTGATGTGTAAGGATCCAGAACGCTTGGAGGATGGCGCTCGTGTCTTAGGGTTGAGCGTTCAACAGGAGCGAGGGACCTTGAAGTGGAGGCGCGGAACTGCACTTCCTGAAGTGCCCCATGTCCTTACGAGGCGGGCTATATTTTCCCTGTGTGGAAAACTGGTGGGACACCTACCAGTAGGTGGATGGACTCGGGCCGCGACAGCCATCATGAAGAGGAGGGCAAGTGCAGTTACCAAATGTTGGGATGACGAGACGGTGGACAATTTGTTGCTGCGCATGGTGAAGGAGACCATCACAAGAGTCGAGCAGGAGGACCCCGCTAAAGGAGATTGGTGCGTCCAGGGAGACAGGCTAAATGTGTGGGTGGATGCGAGCTCCCTCGCGATCGGGGCGCTATTGGAGATGAACGGGTCCGTGATTGAGGACGCCTGCTGGTTGCGACCAATGGATGATGCTGCTCACATCAACCTGGCGGAGTTGGATGCGGTAACAAAAGGAATAAACTTGGCACTCCAGTGGAAAGTCAAAGAATTATGCATACACACAGATTCGCTGTGCGTATACCACTGGATACTTGACACACTAACAGGCAAAGCGAGAGTGCGCACCAAGGCGGCTACCGAAATGCTAATCAGACGACGGTTGGAGACAATAAGGAAGTTGGTGGAAGAGTACGACCTATCGGTGAATGCGGTGCTTGTCACTTCAACCTGCAATCTTGCCGATAGACTTACCCGTGTGCCCCAGAGATGGTTCGACGCAATGAAGAAAGAAGCCGAACCAGGGTCTTTATGTGCTGCCTCTGTTGAGGAGACGGATAAAATCAAGAAGGTACACCATGACAGTGGACACCCCGGAGTGAGACGGACGTATTATTTTGTACGCTTAACCAACCCGTCAGTGTCCAAAAGCAAAGTAGAAGCAGTGGTCAAGGAATGCCAAATATGCCAGTCAATCGACCCTGCTCCCACCAAATGGCAGAAAGGTCGGCTGGAAGTCGACGAGAATTGGAGCCGACTGGGCATGGACATAACCCATTATGGTGGTCAGCACTTCCTCACACTGATCGATTGCGGACCAACGAGGTTTGCGATCTGGCGATTATTAACAAGACAGGACTCGGCTAGTGTCATTCGTCAATTAGAGTCCATATTTTACGAACGGGGGCCACCTGAAGAGATTCTCACTGACAACGACACAGCCTTTTGCGGCGGAGAATTCAGGCGTTTCGTAGACGAGTGGGGGATCCGGCTTAGACACAGGTGTGCATATGTACCGAGTGGCAACGGTATAGCGGAGCGGTGCCACCGAAGTGTGAAGAGGATAGCAGCAAGGAAGCAATGTACGATTGCAGAGGCAGTATATAGATACAATACGACACCAAAGGATGACGCGACTGCTGAAAGTGCACCTGCTAATGCGATACATTGCTATCGAGTGCGTGTTAAGGGCATTGACGCCTGCCTGCCTAATCAGAAGAGGACGCAGGGACGGTACAAGTTGGGGGACACCATCTGGGTAAGGCCTCCCAGTAACCGATGTACGACCAGTTTCGGAAGAGGACGGATCACCGGCATAATTAGTGAGCAGGCTGTGCTGGTTGATGGTACTCCACGGCATGTGAAGGATGTCCGGCCCGCCCTTGATACAAACCAAATATCGAACAGCGAAAGTGATGAATCATTCAATGATGAAATGTGGATCCGACCTATGCCCCATTGCCGTGATGACATGGCTGAGAACCTCAGCACAGATGGCGATAGTTCCAGCGCCACTTCTGAAAGCCCCAATGACGATGGAGCCCAGCTTGATGGAAGGACTGCTGGCAACGTTAATGGCGACAGATCTGTTACCCCTCCTGAGAGCTCTGATGAAGATGAAGAAGTCCAGCTAATCCCCCTCCGTAGGAGTGCCCGTAACAAACGACCGCGGCCGCCATGCCGCATGTGTGATCTTGAGACCAGAGGGGAGTGTAAAGTCGAACAGAATGAAGGAAAAAAGCGACCACGTGTCTGCGCGTGTTGTCTTACCTGCTGGGATGATCGCGGGGAGGGCGGAAATTAGATTAATGGCGGCTGTGGTTTTTTGTACTATTATTGAGCGATGACGTCAGGCCTCACGTGACTGTTTTTCTGACCACCGATTGGCTGATGATGAACACTTGGACAATAAAAGGAGTATGTTCGGAAGATCAAGTCAGTGTGTATCAACTGCATCAGTGAGATTAGACGTCCGACGTTCGTTGTGTTAATCAACTGCCGTAGTTGCGTAGTTGCGAAACAAATACACCGTTGTTTGCCCACGTGTTGACGGAAGAAAAGTGTGTTGGTTGTTGTTTTGCCGAGACTAGTTGAAGAGGAAAGCGCGAGACGAAACGCTAGTGTATGAGCGTCGTTCTGCCGAGGCCAATCGACCAGAAGAGAAAAGTGAAACGGAACGCTAGTGTCAGCGTACTTCTGTCGAGGCTGGTGAAGAAGAGAGATGGATTTTTCGTTTGCAACGGTTTTTATAGTCAGAAGGGCAGATAACTCTGGTGTCGCTTTACAGTGCCACCTGTCGGTGAAAAAGCGACACCTACCGGCAAACCGGTGTAGTTATGTTTTGAAAGGAGGAGGTAACTGCTACACTCTCATGCGAGAAGAGCACTGTTCCCAAAGTTTATTTAATTAAGTGCTCGGCACTTTTCCTTCTTGAGCTGCGAGAAGGCGAGCTGCCTAACTCATCCATGTTTACCCGCGCTTGGTTGAATTTATTCAATTTTATATTCAAAGCACTGGGCAGAAATCGCATTGTGTCTGTACGGGTCGACCGGCCACACGATGCCTTGTTTTAATTAAACAGTCGGATTTCCCCGGTCCTTACCAGTTCCAAATTGACCATTAGCTGCCGAAGACCTGCTGCGGATGATGGGTATGGACCGACTCAAGAGCTGTGAAAACCGGACCTGGGTTGCCGAAAACATACAAGACACCACCTGAGCCACGACGCTTTACCAGTACTCTTTCTGTATCTCCAAACGAGCTGATTCCACGGACATAGTCCTTTACGAACAAGAAAGAACTATTTCCGTGGGCTCCAGGCGACGGCTCCAGACTCGCTTGTGTCACCGCGGTTTTGCCCAGGAAGCAATGGGCATTGCCAACATTGTTGCCGATGACGTCGCCAATTCCAGCCGCTCTCTATATCTGGGTTCCGGAATATTAACCCAATTCCCTTTTGACAGGAGTTCAGCCGCTGATGCTGTTAAAAACACATGCACATGTTACTGCTATGGATCTGGCGCCTTTCAGGGAAAACTTTTACTTGTGTTTTAGGACCGACTGACCAATGCTCGACCGCAGTTGGCACGAAATCCTTCTTCACTTCAGTCTTCGAAGGTCTCGTTCGAATATTTGCTACTACTACCGAGATCTGCACCCACAATTGGCTCCACTCAGGCTTACGCACTAGGCTTCCATGCTCATCGAGGCCTCCTCCTACTCGGTATCATTCTGGGGCATGTTATCATATCTTGCTGCGACTGTCCAGTACTGGTCCGTCGCTCCAACGCCATCCTTTTTCAAGGCCAGTCGATTTGGTATGTAAGTTATTACACACTTCTTAGCAGATTCCAACTCCAGTGCCACTGCTCTGCTGTCTATATCAACTGACACTCTTTCGAGCGAGGATGCATTAGGCACCGTAGCTGGACATTTGGTTCATCCCACAGACTCAGTTCTGCTTACCAAAAGTGGCCTACTTTACGCATCCACCCGTTGTGGCCATGAACAGATCCGGGGCCTCCAATTGTTTGCTTTACCGGATGGAATTGTGATGATTGAGCGCCAGCTATCCTGAGGGAAACTTTCGAGGGAGCCAGCTACTAGATGGCTCGATTGGTCTTTCGTCCCGACACCCAGTTCCGATGATTGATTTGCACGTCAAAGGCACTTCGGACTTCCACAAGAGTTTCCTTCGGCTTTATACCCACCGGGCATTGATCGCCAGAGTCATACTCTGAGAAGGAACCAGCCTAGTATGATGCACCCGTGCACAGTGTTTAAACTCGACAACAAAATAGGAGTAGTCAAAGCTGCAGGATCTCACCGATAGGTGGAAGGAGGATAGAAGCTGATGCCCGCTATTCTCGGTCTCTTTCTGGGTGAGGAAGGAAACAACTGCCCACCAATTTGTGAGAGGAAAAGTGCAGGTCTGTTGCGATGATGAAAGACAAGACACCTTGCTGGCGGGATCGAGCACGGCTTGGAGGCGGGTGAGTCGAGGAAGAGACAACGGCTGAAACTGCAACTCCCCTTATGACCCTCAGACGACTTCACAATGAACCCTCTCTCAGTCAATGCCCTCCAACATGCACTCTTGTTTTTGCTACGGCTTCAGGGTAAGTCAGAGGGGGGCCCTATTACTCGCAAACTATTTGGTCCGTGTGTCAAGATGGATCGAATAGGTTGCCAATGCACGCTGCTTACCCAATGTGGCGGGTAGGCGAAATGGCATCACAGAGAGACCTCGTCAAATAAAACAGGCGGGGTCACCCCCAACACCGCTAGAACCCGAACACCAGCAAGGGTCCTGATGGCGAGGCTGTTTCAGTTCTCCTCTGCCTCTTATGCATGCCAGACACGGTGGAGTGTTAAAGGAGTGACATGAGGTCACCCGCACGCCAAGATTAGAGATGAACTGGCTCCGTTCCCAGCAGAAGGGGACAGTTACGTTCGTCGGCCTCTACCTTATTTTATCTTACTTATATGTTTTCCTATTATTAGGGCGTTTTTATTCGATCTGGAACGATGTTTTCTCTCCCTTTTTGACTTTATACTTAGGATGTATTTTGTGGTCAGGAATTTAAACGAGGGGATGTTAAGTTTCGATATGTCGACATTGTTATACGTACAAAAAAATACAAATGCCATGGAGCCTATCAAAGATGAATTTGGCGGTATCCACAAGTAGTAATCATACGCAGTTCATACCTTTGATCAACGTGATTAGTGTTCTTCATCGTTCGGCTGGCAATCATTTCTTTACAAAAGTAAAAGTATCAGTTTACTATTTATTTATTTTTTTAATTTAAAAAAAAAATTAAAATTTTTTTTTTTTTTTAATTTTTTTTTGTTTTAATTTTTAATTTTAATTTTAATTTTTTTAAAATTATTATTTAATTAATTAATAAACCTTTATCCTCGCGTGGCTCTTGGCCTTGATAAGTGGTGAATGAATAGTTATAAAAAAAAAAATTAAAAAAAAAAAAAATTAAAAAAAAAAATTAAAATTAAAAAAAAAAAAAATTAAAAAAAAAAAAATTAAATTAAAAAAAAATAAATAGTAAACTGATACTTTTACTTTTGTATTTATTTTATTTATTTATTTGATGTCTTGAAATAATTTATTTAATTGCATGCACATTTAAAGAATTATAGAATTGACACTGTTGTTTTTCTCCCAGGAAAGTTCGACTCACAGGAGAGAGAATTCATCTCATATGTAAAGTAAAGTGCGATCTCCCCCCCTATTTCAATCCCCGGAATAATTTGCTAATGAACAAAAACTACATAAAAAAAAATCTCTTTCATCATTCATTAGGGCCATCTATTTGTTTGTGTTCTGAAAAAGAAAAATTTTCATTGCCAATCATTTTTTACATTTTTATATTCAGTCCGCTCAACAGTTTTTGTCTTGCTTACTATTGTTGAAGAGGGAGTCGGAGGAGATAACCCTCTCAAACTTCCAAGCCCTCTTTCTGCTATCCAGTTCACTGTATGCTAAATTTGATAACATATTTCTTTCCATATTTATCGGTTGAAAATGATACGGCTGGACAGTTCCGTAATAATCTTTTACATTTCTTTCCTTTAATATATACGCATACATAATGCTTTCCTCAATAATTACTTACCTTAAATCAATTACTAATCCTTGACAAGGCTTGATTTTTTAATTAACTTAAAAATGCTCTTTACATACGCTCAGATCTTTCCCTTATTCGTACGTTTCCAGGTATCCATACATTTTTTCGATTCATGAATCCCAATTTTACTACATCCATTTCTTTTCAACTTAAATACATTCTTATAATACCTGACTTATTATCTCCAGTTCATTTTTTTTATTAACATGCAGGTCGTTTGCAAAGTAGCCCGACTTCAATTAATGCCAGAATGAAAGACTTCCCAGAGTTTTCAGTTGAGTTTTCTGTTCTTTTACTATCTTAAATGTATTTGGCATTTTTACTAATTTCAAACAATGCTACGAAACTTACCCTGTGTTTTCTTAAACTTTTTTCTTTTCTTTTTTTTTTCTCCATATTCTTGACTACTCACATACCATTATCTGCAAATGTAGATGTATTATATGAATGTACTTAATTCTGTTTTTGACTTAAATGTGTTTAGTTATTGATATATACTTATATCTTATTGCCTGTCTATTGAGTTCCCACTGAAGAAATTCTTGAAATCTCATGCTGGCCTGAAGTTTTGCCTCTCTTTCTTATTTCTCTTATTTGTACTTACTTGCGAGAGGGAAACCTATCTCGAACTTTCTGTTCCCTCTTTAGTATACAATGAACATCTACATATATATATATATATATATATATATGGAAGTCTTTTTTTTTTTTTACCTGTGGGGGCTAGGAAATACCCGACTAGTACACGGGTGCAGGATATTTTTTATTAACGTGCAGGTTGAGGGGCTTCATGCACACTGGTGGGCCCCATCCAGGTAATTGGCTAGCTACACACACGACAGATCTCACTCCACACCTTCAAGAAACTAAGGCTAATAAACAGAAACATTCATTATCGCCATTTTAGCAGGGGGGAAGCCAACTTTTTTATGAGATGAGATGGGAACTGGACAAGGATAGGTTGTTGGTTTGTGTAACTTTTCTTTGGGATGTAAATCATTTGAACAACACGTTGCACAGACGGGTAATAGTTTTTATGTAGGAGAAACACAGGAACAAAACAAAAAATAATACATGGGGTTGAGTGAATGCAGACAAGATGAAACAATCTTCATCCTGAAGTTCGTCGATTCTTCTGCCATTGGCCTGGTAGAGAACGCAAGATCACATCTTGTCTGGTTGGGAAACAATGTCAAACTGAGGGTGCTCTGCTGATCATGTGATCTGGCTTTATCGATTGTGCATGAATCTCGTTACATGCAGTTGAAGAGGCGATGATTACAACAATCGTAAAGCCAAATCACAACTTACATAGATCGACAGAAAATAGTTCATTCATGTAAGCTACTACACCATTTATTAATTCGTGCTCTGAAAGAAAAATTTTCATTTCAAGTAGTTTTTTACATTTTTATTTTTAGTTTGCACACCAGTTTTTGTCTTCTTGCTTACTATTGTCAGAGAGTGAGAGTCGGAGGAGATAACCCTCTCAAACTTCCAAGTCCTCTTCTTGTTACCCAATTCACTGTGTGCTAAATTTATAACAAATATTTCTTTCCCTATTCATTGGAATTGGTCGCCATTTCTGTAATAATCTCTCACATATCTTTCATTAACATACATAATTAGTGATTTTCTCAATAATTACTTACCTTCGGGGCTTGATTTACGCCAGTCTATGGGTCTGTCCTGTGCAGTTCTAGGAGGTCCACCCTCCCAGGCTTTGCCTCCCCTCTTTGGGGAGGAGTAAGTTTATTGCTTAGTGCCTGAGGCGCCCCTACCGGGGAATGCCGACGGGGCTGCAGAGGCAATTTTTAAACCCCACTTTCCCGACCCGACCTTGGGTCACATCTTACTTGTGGGAGTAAGATAAAAACTGGCCTTGTGCCTAACTCCTGGAGAGGAGTAAATCAATACTTACCTTAAAGCAAATACCGATTATTACATATAATTATATTTTAATTAATTAAACACTACACCTTAGATACGTGCTACAAATATTATTATTTCATCTATTCTTACGCTTCCGTGCTACCATACTTTTTCAACATTTGCTATTTGAGCTATTCGTGATTACTACTTGAACTAATTCAACGTATTACATTTCCTTTACAATTAATTACATTTTTTTAATTACTGATTAGTTAACATTAGTTAATATTACGTCACTATATTAATAATTATAATAGCAAAATTGCATCCTACTTTTTCATCGCTAAAATTGCGATTGCCAATACTTTCTGCAAGATCAAAGTGTAGTATCTGTTCCGATGGATACTGCACCCCATAGACTGATACTGTCTTGGCCTTCGGGTCTTGATGACGCCGGTCTGTGGGTTTGTCCTGTGCAGTTCTAGGAGGTCCACCCTCCCAGGCTTTGCCTCACCTCTTTGGGGAAGAGTAAGTTTATTGCGTACTGCCTGAGGCGCCCCTACCGGGGAATGCCGACGGGGATGCCCAGGCATTTTTTGTAGGCCAGAGTGCTCACCTTCTCAGGCGCTTTCCCGACCTTGTGTCACATCTTACCTTGTGGGAGGAAGATAAATAAAATAGAACATTTCCATAATACTTTTTGATGCTTCTGTATTACATGGGCCCAAATTTTTTTTTTCTATCTTTAATTTTGAAGAGTCAAATGACAGGGGGAGATAATTCAAAGTGTTCCTCCAATATTTATCTAAAAATGGATTTTAACGCTCTGAACTCACAAGATATTTTATATTTAACTAGAGATAATCGCAAAATAATAGACTTCTTGCAAGCGCACGGATTAATTTTAGGTGCGGAATTTATTTCAATGAATCTTTTTACTTTTTATTGGTACCGAATACCATAAAGCGTTGTGATTGGTTGATTCATAAATAATCCTTTTACATATATATATATATATATGGGTAAGGTACATGATAAGTCATGAAAATGAAATGCGTGGTAGACAAAATGTTTGAAAAAAGAGACAAACGGAAAACAGGTTAGAATGCAGTAGATAAACAAAAAACAAAAGATTTGACCGGTTTCGTTCGTATAATCGAACGTCTTCAGAAAAAGTGAAGATTTGAAAACCATTTTATTTTGAAGGCACACACATGGGAGAAGGAAAAGATGATCCGATTGGACCATATGAGAAGACTTTTAGCTATATATATATATATTTTACTTTACTCTAAGTTAATTAAAATGCATAACGGTAAAATCCCTTTGAAGATAAATCCTGGGAGAACATTTTGAATTATCTCCCCCTGTCATTTGACTCTTCAAAGATGTAATTTTTTTTTCGGTCCTGTAATACAGAATCAGCTACTTTTCTTATTAATTATTTTTTAACAAATGTACAAATTCCTTCCTCAAGCCATCCCCACAACAAATTTGCATATCTAATTCTTTTTTTACATTTCTTAAAATCTTTCCCCAACCACAAAAAAAGAAAATTATTTCCGTTACACCCACCTAATGTTTTTGCTGCTTGTTTTTGAGAGGATTTAATTTATTTATTTCTTTTATCAATTAAATTCACGCGTCTGCTACAATAATTTGTTTGCTGAATAAAATGGCACTCAACTGAAAATCCGGCTCTTAGCCTCTTATTAATTATATACTTGGGTTCTTCATTTTTCCTGGACAACGGCAGGGCACAGGTCTACTAGTTAATCATAATCTTGTCTAATATTATTTAATGCTAATCGGTTACACAAATAACAAATCGATAAAATTCTAACATGGATATAGTTCTATGTAAAATTCAGTTCTAAGTGACAGTCATCTGAAGGTTGAAGGTTCAATCCTCGGTGCGGGCGATACGAAAAATTGCATATTACTGAAGACTTTTCTCAGTCATGGCTGACAGAACGAGAGCATGCTACCCCCATGGATTTAAATAAAGGGTTCCGTTCGAGATCCCTGAGTTCGACAGAAATATTCCCAAGTTCGAAAAGATACACCTGAAGAAAGCCGGAGGTTACAGCGGCTGAAACTTTGTGATAATAACACTCAAGATGAGAACAGTAGTCCGAATAATTGAAATTATACAAATTATCAATCCTCATCTAAAAAATTCAGAAACAAAATTCTAATAGTTTTTACAAAAACGGTTTTATTTGCATTTTTCATCCCCTTGGGGTTATCTCCCTTGTGGCATAACTACAAACAGAGTTATTTCCCTTTGCATCCTACTCGATTTATTTATATATCGGCCATTAAATGCTCGACGCCAGTTAATTTTATCAGCATTCCGCATGTATAATTCAACTTGATATAACTGTTTTTATTTAGACAACAAAAACATTAAATACAATGGTTTTATAAAGTTGTTTTGGAATAGTGCCGAGATGTATTGCTTTTTTTATCCTTACAGATAATGTTAGGTACGTGTAAAATGGCCGTCTCTTGTATGGACTATGCTTATTAAAAAGCGCTTATCATTAATTATTTAATTAGTTTCCGTTTAATTTTTGATTGTGTTTGAAAGATAAAAGCCTAAACTTAATCTCTAAAAGGAAAAAACTGCATATTTACGGGTGAAAAAGAAATTATGATGAAATATGTAATCACGGCGGCTAAAAAAAAAAACTTCAGTGAATTTTGAACTTTGAAAAAATTACTTGTAAAAATCCCTTGAAAGATAAATATAAGTTTTTGGAAACTATTTCAAAGATAATTATTAAATTAAAGTCATAAGATACTGAATTAAAAAAAAAATCCACGTTTTACTAAAAGTTAGCAAAATTATCCCCCTAAAGTCATAGATTAGTAAAATCAGGCATCAGTTAATTGGTAAAGGACTATGTTTACCGGTTAACTCTCGCTATGCAAAATATATGGAAGACAAAAATGTCATAATTTATCATTTTTAACTTTATATATAAAAATGGTTTTGTAATAGTTTATAGAAGTTGAAAAATTATTATTCATTAATTTCTTTATTCTTTTTAAAGTTATAAAGAAATTTAAGTACCCTTATTTTGTTGTAATAAAAAAGGAAATGCTTATTTAATTAAAATATTCGTGAGTGTACGCAATTAAGATCTTATTTATTTTATTTTTAACTAAAAAGGTTCATATTTAACTTGGTATTAGTTTTTAATTCAGTAACACTCTGCAATTATTGATGACGTCTGTTTATCAATGTTTTTCCTTAGAATTTGAAATAAAACTTTTTTTAAATGTTAAAAATTATTTTTACGTTACGAACTGCGTCAATTTTATCAATTTTTTTACATGATGATTAAAAAGTTTAGTTACTCGATTTATTCTTAACGTGTCGTAACGATACATAACATTGATTCTTTTTAAAATAAAGTGTATTTTTTAAATTTTAAGTGTGAAAATGTAAATTAAAGTCAATGACTACACTGACAATTTATTCATTGAAAAAAAAAGTTAAAACATTTATTAATAAATAAATAGAATTCAAACATGACATTTTCTTTCAAAATTGAATTCTATTTATTAATAAATAATTGTTTTTAACTTTTTAAATATTTATTAATGAAAAAAAGACAAAACAAATACAAATCTTTCCAAATAATTGACGATAGATTGTGAAATTAACGAAATTGTTGAATCTCTAAAAATAAAATTTTGAAGGCGGTGTACAAGTGAGTGTTGTGGAGGGTTAAATCCACCTGTTTATTACAGAACAGGGCCACCATACCAATCCAAGTGAATCGTTAGTAGAAATTATTCAATTTTTTAAATTCTTCTTTTCGTTATGTTCCTGGGTCTCAAATTTGTTAATTTTTTGTTTATTTTCAAGATTATAAAAAAAAATTATTGCGCTGATGATGCCACGTTTATGTATGAAAGGGAAATATAATTATGCCGCATTTTTTATTTTCCCAGAAACTCTAATCATTAAAATCACATGAAATATTTTTTGCAATTATATTATTTTTTTGGTGAAAATATTGATTAAACAATGGTTTATTCAATAATAATATTGCTAATTCAAAAAATAAATTTTTCTTCGAGTTATAGTGATTTTGTTAACACGGTATTTAGGGGCTTTTTCGTAATATATAAAAAATATTGAAAATTTTTTTTTGAATTGTTAACATCTACAATGCTTTATTTTCATAAAAAACCAAAAAAAATAATGCATGTTTTTTATTAATATATAAAAGTATAACTTTAGTAAAGGTGTATTTTGTTAAAAAAAAATAATACATTTTCACTAAGATTTTAAAAAAAAATAATGGTTTCATTATATTCCGTGATTGTTGATTAATAAATATTGAAAATTTCATTAAAATTGGTTGATTTCCTGAATTTTAGTGAATTTTTAAGTGAAGGGGGGGGGGGGTCAAAATGCTTTTACATTTTAGGAATCGGCCATTGATTTTACACGTACCTATTAATAAATATTGAAAATTTCATTAAAATTGGTTGATTTCCTGAATTTTAGTGAATTTTTAAGTGAAAGGAGGGGGGGGGGGTTCAAAATGTTTTTACATTTGGGGAATCGGCCATTGATTTTGCACATACCTAGATAATGTTAACCCCCAAATCGCCAATTCAGTCAATATTATTATGTAGACTTGTAAGGGGATAATGGGATGGATGAAAGGGGTTATCCTTTTATCTTCTCGTAAAGAAACGGAACAACGAAAAGTATTTCTGTAACTATAACAAAAAGGGGTTTTATTAACTCAAGGTTACCTATACCGTTTGGTATAGGTAGAAGAGAGTGGGACAGTGTCCGTCTGAGGAAGAGGAAGAATATAAGAGTTCTTAGGGCCGCTCGTGGATTTCTTCAGGTGAAGATGGTAGTAGTCGTCGAGTTGGCGATGGCGGCGGGAGAGAGAGCGTTTCCTCGTTCCTCGATGGTGCTCTCTGCGATGTGTCCAAGCTGGTGCCAGGAGGTTGTCTGATCTTTTTCTTCGAACCCTAAGGGGACATAAGTAGTCCCTTAGGGAACTAACGATATTACTGCGCCCTGTGATTTGATTGGACAAGCCAGCTCACAGGGACAGTGATTACGCATTCAAAAGTAGTCCCTATTGGTGATAGCTACAGACTTGCTATATAAAAGCAAGGGGTAGCGTGAGGTGTAACTTATCCCAAAATATTTTCCAAGAGGGATCACTCGGTTTCATATCCTGGGTCTCGCAGCATCAAATATAGTTTGATGCCACGAGGACCGCACGCATTCTGACTGGTTCCTTTATCAATCGTTTTATGCCCATCATGCGTTTAAAAGATCCGCAGAACTTTGGTGTAAATGCAACTTTGTCAGGAACTTGGATAAAACAAGAAAAACCCTCCATGAATAATAACAAATATTTATTGAAACACAGGTGTGTAGCAATAATGAGAACGAAAAGTTATGTTTCTCTTGTTGGGGAGACAAGACAAGTTGAGGAATTTGACTGGTGCTAAGTCTTAGGAGACTTTGAACTTTGCTTTGTGTTTTTACACCTCAGAGGATGTTGAATTTGCAAACAATTTTTTTTACTTATTGCAACACAGGTGTGTAGCAATAATGAGAACGAAAAGTTATGTTTCTCTTGTTGGGGAGACAAGACAAGTTGAGGAATTTGACTGGTGCTAAGTCTTGGTTAGGAGACTTTGAACTTTGCTTTGTGTTTTTGCACCTCAGAGGATGTTGAATTTGCAAACAATTTTTTTTTACTTATTGCAACACAGGTGTGTAGCAATAATGAGAACGAAAAGTTATGTTTCTCTTGTTGGGGAGACAAGACAAGTTTAGGAATTTGACTGGTGCTAAGTCTTGGTTAGGAGACTGTGAAATTTGCTTTATGTTTTTGCCCCTTAGAGGATTTTGAATTTGCAAACAATTTTTATTTTACTTATTGCTCTGATTATCAGCAAAGTTAAAGACCATATATTTCTCTTGACTTTGCTGCGAAACGCACGTAAGAAAAAGCATTAAATTTGGAAAAAATAAATTAAAAAGAAAATTTTGTTTGTGAGAAGAAATACAGGTATTCGTTGAAATATCAAAACAAATTGACAATAAATGAAAATAATGGGTTTGGATTGATTTTTCCTATGGTCATTGGAATGCAACTATAAAGTATATATATATATATATATATATATATATATATATATATATATATATATATATATATATATATATATATATATATATTACATTTATTTATTATTCGGTACAGAAAATCAGTACAACATCAGTACCATTGGTTTCAAGCTCATATATATATCACCATCTTTATAAACAAGTTGAGAACGAGATTAAGGGTACATAACTAGTTTATAATTTTCTAAAGAAAAAAAATGTTTTTTAAAGAGTAAATACATTTTTTTCATTGGTTTAACAAAGAAAAAAAAAACAGATAAAATTATATTTTACCCCCCCCCCCCCTCAAAAGAAAATGATCCCCTGTCGTTAACTATAAAATTATGAACTTGAGTTATCGCTCTTAAACTTGACCTATTTTATAAAGATGGAGACTATATTTTCTGAGCGTTTCTCGTGTACAATGAAACTAGCTATAACTTAGCGTTTTCAATGTTATTTATTTTATTTTTACTAAAACAGGGTCTAAGTAAAAATAAGTTGTTTGGGAATGACCCTGCCGAAACCCATTTCACTCTAAATAATTTGGGTGACTGAAATAGGAATTAACCAATTTCCTCACGCTGAAGAGACATTATTATATTGTTAAGAGTAAATTAGTTCGTAAAGGCGTGCCCTTCCTGTGTAAAAAAAACAAACAAAACAAGAAGAAGCAATGAATTAGACAGGCCCTGGGCCAGCAATGAGAGACGATAGTTGTAAAAGAAAAAAAGTCGGTTGTGCGTGTGTGCGGGCGGCGGAAATAGATTTGCAAGTTGCAAGGTGCTCACTGTTAATGCCTTGTATGGAGAAAGGGGAAAAGGAAGCTGGCAAAGAAGGCTGAGAGATTCGAGAAAAAAAAAACTCGTACGTTGTGGTGGGCGAAAAAAAAGAAAAACAACAACAACAAAAAAACTTGCCTGGCGAGTGCGACACGCACAGTGGAATTTATTTGAACTACAATTTAATTATTTTGATTTGGGACAAACAGCAAAAAATAGTCTGAACTTTTGTTTGCTGCGCTGGTTAGTATTAATTTCTCCTCCTTTTTTTGTTTTTGCTCCTAAAAACTCGGACAAAAATCTGTTTCTGTCTACAGTCACTTGAAAAGAAATATTTATGGTGTTTTAAAGGTTGGTTTCCTGCTGAACGCGACTTTCTACCGTGTAAAATCTATGTAGAAAAAAAAGGGTATCTTTTCTTTTCTTTTTTCCCCCTTAATTACTGACTTTTGTATTTATCATCTTCAAGTTTATAAATTTAACTTTAAAAAATACACTTTGAAGGTTGTGTACGTTTTCAGCGACCCACATTCTCTATCGGTGCTTGTACGTATCGACCCCCATGGCTGTCAATATTGGCTCTGTAAACTTCGATAACAAGTTATAACAGCTGAAAAGCGATCACACAAAATTAAACTAGGGTTTTTGAAACGAAAAATACTTACCGATTTATTTACATTGGTTTTTTTTCACATTTGTTTATTTATTTATTGTAATTGTTTTCTAATTTGTCTGTATTTCTGAGATGAGGCGTTTTCATTATGGATTTCAGTGTTCGGACTGACTTCTTCATCTTGGCTGCCACGCTCACAACGTTTAGGCCGATCTGCCCTCCGGCCTTCATCAGGTGTCCTGTATCGAACTTGGGAACCGTCTGTCTGGACTATCGAACCCAATCCCTTTATTGTCACTGGGTACCACACTCGGATTCCTTTTTCTTTTTTTTTTTCTTTTTTGCTGTGTGTGTCCCAGAGCCAAAAAAATGGTACCCCAGTGACAATAAAGGGATTGGGTTCGAGAGTCCAGACAGACGGTTCCTGAGTTTTATACAGGACACCTGATGAAGGCCGGAGGGTAGAA
Source organism: Sepiola atlantica (assembly GCA_963556195.1). Taxonomy (NCBI): domain Eukaryota; kingdom Metazoa; phylum Mollusca; class Cephalopoda; order Sepiida; family Sepiolidae; genus Sepiola; species Sepiola atlantica. The sequence continues at coordinate 10,061,418 of OY744543.1, read as the reverse complement.
CGGCCGAAACGTTGTGAGCATGGCAGCCAAGATGAAGAAGTCAGTCCGAACACTGAAATCCATAAAGTTTTCTAATTTGTTTGTTTTTTGTCCAGTCGCGCGAACAGTTTATTTTATTTTTTGTGTGTAAATTATTGCATTTCAAGAAGAGTTTATTTTCCGTTGGGAGAGGTCGACGTGGTTTGTTGTAGCCTTCGTGCCTGCCTACGAAATTAAAAGGAATGGTCCGCACCTTCCAACAGTCAGAAATAACTTTTCATTTGTTTTTTTCGGAAAAGATATAATATAAATATTTGGGATGCCATGTTTGCGTGAAATGCAACAGTTTACAAAAATTGAAATGAAAACAAAATAAAAAGCAACAATCTACAAGAAACAAAACAACAACAGTAAAAAACAAAAAAACAATACACCTATGTAAATATATCAGTAAAAAAATCAATGTAAATAAGTCGGTGGGTGGTTTTCCGTTTTTCTTTTCAGGAACCAGAGTTTCATTTTGTGTGGTCGACTTTCGGTTGTTGTAACCGAATTTTATTTTGAATTTTTATATCGTCCACCATCGGGGCTAATAAGTACTACCAACTTAAATTTAATGACGATTCTTTCCTTTTTAAAGAGGGTTTATGCTTTTTATTTTTTATTACTAAGTTTTAACTTTGGATCCATCTAAGAGTTCTTTTGGGACATCTTACCTCATTGAGGCAGTGGCGATTCACATTTTTGCAGTTTTTTTATGCTTATTTTTATTGAGATACATGCGAAATATGGCAGTTCAAAATAAAATAACAGGAAAACTTATGGATATACTTAATTATCAGTGAAAAATATTAGTGTACACCAAAAATTTACGAGTAAAATTTTGATAAGAAATAAAATAAATTTATTATTCGGAGTCAACGAACTCCGTTCGCGTCGTAGAAGATTATCTCTCTCCTTCTAATATGAAGACGCCACGCGGTCTTGTGGTTCGGAGTTCGTTGACTCCGAATAGTAAATTATTATTTGTTTTTTTCATAAGGATTCTATTCGATTATCCTCCGTAATTTTTGGTGTTTCACTGATAAGTAAGTATACCAATAAGTTTTCCTGTTATCTCAATAAAAATAAGCCCCCCCCCCCCCCGAAAAATAATTCTTACGGACCCATTCTTTTTTAGCTTTCGGAATTTTTGAGATAACGATTGATACTTTGTATTATTCGAACTACTATTCTCATCTTGTTTGAACGTTTCGGCGATTTAGTCGATTAGCAGCCAAAATGGCGGACAATGAACCGTCCGCTAATTTCCGAATTCACAAATAAGTAAGTAAAAACCCAAATAAATTGTTTGGGACTAATTTCAAATTTATCTTAAATTATTTTAAAGGAAATTCAGTTTGGAAATCAGTTCAAAACAATTTATTTGGGTTTACTTACTCATTTGTAAGATCTGAAAAAAATCAGAAATTAGACGGTTCATTGTCCGCCATTTTCGCTGCGAATCGACTAAATCGCCAACGTTTCATACCTTCTTCAGGTAAAGGTTCCCAAGTTCGAAAATATGCACCTGAAGAAGGTCGGAGGTTACATCGGTCGAAACGTTGCGAACATAACAATCAAGCTGAAAACAGTAGTCAGAATAATCCAAATACATTTTTTTTGTGGGGGGCGAAATTGAGCTTTAAGGGCCCCTAAAATTTTAACGGTCCAGAACAAAATGGCCGGTCCACAAGACACACAAAAACATCAGGAAGACTAACATTTTTTTCGTATTGCCACCCAGACTTAGTGGTAGAGTTTAGGAAGAGCATGTATTCTTTTTATGACTTAACACTGACATATTGACGTTTACCGCCCAGAAATATGTAACGATATTGACATAAAATACACATGCCCTTCCTTGGTAAACGTTACTATTAGCGACATACATACAGCTGGGAAATTAGTCTAAAACAATTTTTGGGGGTTTACCAACTTATTTGTGATCTATTTGCGTTAAAAATATTTTACAGAAGAAGATATATAAGCGAGTTAAATTACCGTAAATATCAGTTCTGAGCAATTTAACCCAAAGTAATTTTTATGTATAAAATAAAAACTAGTTGATTAATCTAAGTGATTTTTGGTATAGGATATATTCAGCCCGCGACAGGTACGTACATCAAACAGATATATCTCAGTTTGTTTTTTGGGAATCTTTTACGATAATCAACAGAACGAAAAAACGGGTAAAAAAACAAATGTGCAACAAATAAATGTTACCAAAGGCAAAATAACTTACTCTTCTACCTACCTGGAGAATTTTATTTGTGTTTTAACTTATTTCAAAGGGTGTTTTTTTTTTGTTCAAAACAGTCGGTGTTGACTACTCAGAAAAAAAAAATCAAAATGGAGGCTCGCCCATGACTTGAAAATCGATAAAAAATCTAACACTAAACAATAAACTAATAGAATATTACATTTTCGCATGATTGCTGACATTTATTGTATGCGTTTCTATCAGTGTATTTAGTTTTCGATTTTTCATCGATTTTCAAATCCTGGCAATGGGCGATCCTCCATTTTGAATTTCTTTTCGAGCAGTGAAAACCGACTGTTTTGAACAAGAAAACCACCCTTTAAAATAAGTTAAAACACAAATGAAATTATCCAGGTAGGTAGATGAGTAACTTAACTTGCCTTTGCTAACATTTATTTGTTACACATTTGTTTGTTTTTTCACTCTTTTTTCTCTTGATTATAGTAAAAGATAACTTGTTTTTGGTTTTCCGAATGTCTCCCTTAATCTGGATAAGCACAATTTTTTAACGCAAATAGGTCACAAATGAGTAGGTAAACGAAAAGTGATTTCCCGACTGTATTTTCTTTTTAAAATAATTTATGTTGCCAATATTAACGTTTACCTACCACCAACCCTAAGGCCGGGTAGCAATATAAAAACGAAATAATAATAATAATAATAATAATAAACGCTGAAAATGGTGTGGCGTGACGTGAATGTAACAGAACCGTTTAAAATCAATGTCGAGTCTACGGGACCCTCGAAACTTAATTTCGCCTACTTCTTTTTAAATGTCAACTTAAACTTGATAATATTAACTTCAATTTCTTTCTTTTTCAGAAATACTTCATCAACGAACCGAATTCGGATCATTACAAAACCTTCTTTTTTTTTCCACCAAAAATATTTTTTTTTTGCCAACGATAAGCATTTAACCAAACAACATGGAATCACATTTAGGATTTCTGTTATTCTCTCTGGTGTTCTTATCAGTACCGGCATCACTTTTTGCTGACGAAACTCTGTTATGGCGACCAGAGACCTACCCTCACCCAAGAAACCAATTCACTCTCTGTAACCGCAACAAACCAACCTGGGTGTGTGACCCGAACCATCTCCTCGCAAAGGACGAGGCAGACACCCTTAATTTCGTTTTAGAAGAGATGCATTCAAAATACACCCCCTGCCCGTGCAGTGCCTTCCTCTGTGAACAGGACCCGAATGGCTATTATATGACGATTATTCTGGCCAAAAAGATTGTGACCGGAACCAACACCAGTCGGCCCGCTGTCCTCAGCCACGCCATGAATTTCGTCTCATCTCTCAAGAAACGGATGCAGTTTCTGGAAGATCGGTGCGACGAGGGGATCATTCTGTTTTATTCGAAGGACGATGACATTTTGCTGACCTACACCGGAAAAACAGGTCATCATGTTCTGACCAAAGATCTTGTTGAAGAAATTACAATCCGGGCCGGGAAGAATTTCGAACCCAACGAGAACCTGTCTGTCGGGTTGATGAAAATGGTCCTTCATTATAGACAGGTTTTGAACGGCCACTACGTACCCCTATCCCCAGCTCTAGGGGGAGAGACCCTGATCGGAGGGGTTAACACAATCAGGCCACTGCCTCAGGCCTATATTCATATTTTCCTTTTAGCTATTCTGGCTGGACTTTTCGCCCTGATTGGTAACTAAAAGTTAAACTAAGTTAAAAATTAAATTTAAAAAAAAAAAGAAAAAAAAAGGCTTTTAAATCTTATAACAAGTGCAAACTAAAGTGGTTAAAAGAGAAATTAAAAAAAGTAAAAGGAATTTTTTTTATCCACAATGACTCATAAAAAAAAAAACAATTTAACCACCGGACTTCAGGAACGTGGAGAAAGGAAATACTGCAAATACGAAAATATTTTTGAAAATTCTGGAATCATTTAACTTCTGTTCTTCATTTCGGAATTTCCTCTACACTTCCTGGAGTAAAATGCATTCAAACGCAGTTACAACGTTGGGGCATTTATAACGACAGCTAACAGAACGAAAAAGTGGTAAAAAAAAACACAAAAACAAATAGTCAACAAATAAATGTTACCAAAGGCAAGATAAGTTACTCTTCTACTAGCCTGGATAAGTTTATTTGTGTTTTAACTCATTTTAAAGAGTTTTTTTTTGTTCAAAACAAACCTGGTGTCTACCTGTTCAGTTAGAACGAAAGAAAATGGCTGTTCATGAGCCATGCGCGGAAATCCTTAGTAATTGGTGAAAAATCGAAAAATAAACAAAATAATGTTAGAAACACACTCAATAAAGGCCACCAATTGTGGGAAAATGTAATGTTCTACCAGTATTTTGCTTAGTTTTCGTTTTTTGAGCGATTATCGAAACTGTAATTTCAGCCGTTTTTTTTTTCGTTCTAACAGGTTTGTTTTGAACAAAAAAAACGCTTTAAAATAAGTTAAAACACAAATAAACTTATCCAGGTTTGTAGAAGAGTAACTTATCTTGCCTTTGGTAACATTTATTTCTTGCCTATTTGTTTGTTTTTTTACCACTTTTTCATTCGGTTAGCTGTCGTTAGAAATGCCCTAACGTAGTATAATTTTAAAGAAAGGATAAAAAAAATTAAATTCTTCGAGTAAACGTTCCTATTGCCGACATAAATTATTTAAAAAGAAATACAGTTGGGAAATTAGTCAAAAAAAACAATTTATTTTTGGTTTGCTTACACATTTGTGACCTATTTGTGTTAAAAAAACAATTTAATATTTAATATAAGATATAGGCATTTAAAGTTACCGTAAATATCGGTAACCATCTTATTTAGTCACATGAAGCAAAATACCTAGCATAAACAAGTGACTAAACAAGATGGCTACTTCGCCCAGAACCGATATTTATGGTAATTTAACATGTTTATATCTTATATTAATTTTGTTTAATGCAAATAGGTCACAAATGAGTAGGTAAACCCAAATAAATTGTTTTTGACTAATTTCTTAACTGTATTTCCTTTAAAATAATTTGTCACCAATTTACCGTTCTTCGGAATATTTCGAAGCAACAACCATAAAAGCACATTCTTTAAAGATATTTGCTAAATTCTTATTTTAGTCGCGTAAAGTATTACGAGATAATAAATTATTATTTTTAATAAACTATTGTGTAACTAATTGACTACGTCTGCTAGATATGTTAAATTATTGGGCACTTCTGCAGATTAGAGACGAGCCGAAATTTATTTGTTTTCATTTTAGAAGATCTCCAATAGTGTCAGGGGTCGACAACTCTTTTTTTTTTTCCCACTAACCGGTACTCAACAGAAAGTGACGGACTTTTTGCAATCACATAGACTACTTTCTTTCACCGAGATATGCATCTGCGGAGTTGAAATGCAAATGTCGCCCGTTTAAAAAACAAAAACAAGAGAAAAATTAATTTTTTAAACTGAAAATAAAAAAATGTAAAATGAGTTAAACCAAACACGATGATTGTTCTAATTTAATTTTTAAACTGTAAAAAAAAAAAAAAAAAAAAAATTGTTAAACCAAACACGATGAGTATTCTAATTTAATTGTTTATAAACTGTAAAAAAAAAAAAATTAAAAAAATGTGTTGAATCAAACAAGTTGACTGTTTTGAAATTAAACAATATATACTGCTGATTTTCCCAAATTTTCTTTTCTTCAATAAATGTTCTATTAATATACTCTCAAGTGAAACAAAAAGAGAGTTGTCGGACCCTTACACTATTGGAGCTCTTCTAAAATGAAAACAAATAAATTTCGGTTCGTCCCTCATCTGCAGAAGTGCCAATTATTGTTTACCTGTAGAGAAAAAAATGGCGTCCATGTCAAAGTTTTAGTTTCAGAAACAGGAAATGTCATTCAGTTATCTCTCTTTTCGCTCCTCCCCTTCACGCTTTGATTTTCTGCAAACATTAAATAAGCGTGAAGGGGATGAAAAGGGAGATAACTAAATGACATTTCCTGATTCTGAAACTACAACTTTGACATGGACGCCATTTTGTCCCCAAGTAAACGATAAATCAACGTCTCTCGCAGACAAGTCAATTGGCGAATCTCTTTATCTATTTTGGTAAAACATGGTTTTAAGTAACACTAAGTTATTGAGAATTGTACTGAAACTCGTACGACTTTAAATAATTTATGTGACTGAAATAAGAATTCACAACCTTTTGTATTTTTATACAGCTTTTCTGATTTCAACATTCACAAAAACGTTCTTCTTTTTTACTGTGAATATAAAGTAAACTTAATTAGACTATGTTTTATGTAAATATTAGCAAAATAAAACAAAGAAAATTGCGTTTTTCCGTTTGCTTTTTCATGTTACGAGATTAATTTGATACTTTGTATAAGGTTTTAGTGCTTGTGGATTGTAGGTCCGGAAAAAAACAAATTTATCTTTAATTTGAGGAGAGTCAAATAAGGGGGAGAGAACTCTAGTTTCAAGTTTCAACCACGCTGTATCTTAAAATGGATTTTACTATTGTAAGTATTCTAAAATAAAGTTTTTTTAAAAATGTATACGTAAAAGGATAATTTAGGAATAAAACAATCGCACCGCATTCGGCACCGATGAAAAATAAAATGATTTTGAAAAATAAATAAATTTATTGAAATAAATTATCACAGAAGGAAAAAAATAGAAAAAAAATACGGAAATGGAAGGGAGAAAAACATGAAACACGGGAAATAAAGTTTTTGAAATAAATGACAGTTTTACACTGGGTAAAATTCGGCAATTTGTTTGAAAACCGTTTCTGTTTAGACAAAAATGAATCTTAAATACACATATTGTGTTTGTATAAAAAAAAAAAAAGTTACAAACATTATAACGCCATTTTCTTTTGAAAAAATATTTTGCTAAAATGTTTTAATTCATGCTTAATTTTAAAATTATTTTAATAATGATAATTTTTGTGTTTGCACAAATTTAAAAAAAATTTTTTATGCTTCTATATTACAGGGCCGAAAAAAAAAATTCTATCTTTAATTTTGAAGAATTAAATGACAGGGGGAGATAATTCAAAATGTTCCCCTAGTATTTATCTATAAATGGATATTAACGCTCTGAACTTGGTAGATGTTTTATTTTGAGTTTGTGTGGGAACAAAAATTCAGAAAATACACTGGGAACTATATTCACAGATTTCCGAATTTTATCCAGTGTAAAAACTTTAATTTATTTATAAAAACTTTATTTCCCCTGTTTCACATATTTTTCCTTTCATTTACGTATTTTTTTTCTATTTTTTACTTCCCGTGATGCCTAATTTATTTCAATAAATCTTTTAACTTTTTATTGGTACCGAATACCATAAAGCATTGTGATTGTTTGATTCCTAAATAATCCTTTTATATATTTTTTTTTTTACTTAAAGTTAATAAAAAAGTGCATATCGTTAAAATCCCTTTGAAGATAAATCCTGAGGGGACACTTTGAATTATCTCCCCCTGCTATTTGACTCTTCAAAATTAAAGATAGAAAATTAATTTTTCGGCTCTATGATACAGAAGCCCCGTTTTTCTTTTTAGAGAACTATTAAAATAAACGTAAGTGTATGTTTTTGAATTTCTCATAAAACGTTCAATGTCGATGTGCATCTGCTTTTGGTCAAACTTATTTTAATATCAAACATCAAAGTTGTTACTGGTTTTAAATTTAAAATAACATTTTTATATTGCTTGTGTTACTTTGTCGTTATTTTATCATTATTTTCAATTTACAAAAAAAAAACCCAGCAGTTTTCTGTTTAAATTATTTTGCATCAAAATAAATTCAGTTCATTTCTTGCTTCTTATTTCAATTTGTATATTGTATTCCTTAAAACACACGCAAAAACAAAAAAAAGAAGTTTCTTTCATTAACAAAAGGAAAAAACCCGACAATCAGCTAAATCCCCATCCACAGAACTGTGGAGGCCCCCAGATGCCAGAGAGCCTTTTACTCCAATAGCTTCTTCCCTCGAGCTGCCGGCTTTTGGAACTCCCTTCCTGCTCCCTGTTTCCCCAACTGTACCGACATGCAGGAATTTAAAACTAATGTGAACAAGCATCTCGCTGCACAGCTCCCGATTTAAGATGCCCCCCCCCCCAAAAAAAAACAAAACAAAAAAACTTTCACCCTAATTCTCAGTAGCCTCTTACATCTACAGTGGCAACTTGCCTTGTTTGGGGGGGGGGGGGGGTGAACTAAGTTAAATAAAAAAATTTAATTAAAAAAAAAAAGGAACAATTTTTCTACTAGCACCCTGAACATTTTGTTGATATTCTCTTTTTTTTTTTTTTTTAAATTCTTTTAGTTCTCAGAGATCAATTGGCACCTTCTTGGGGCAAACACTTGATTTTTTTGATTTTTCTTATCAGTGTTCGTTTAAGGACCTCCCCATCTTTTGAAACCTTGATCAAGTAAAGCAGCGAAAAATAATAATTTTCTTCTTCCCAGTGGATCACTAAACTATGTTATAGTTTCTTCCTCTCGTGGTCTGCTTAATTTTACCAGATTCCAGGACCAGAATTCATCTGGTCTGGTGGAGTTCAATTCCAAATTCCTGTGTTCGACATAAAGATATCTATGTTCAACCATAAGGTTCCCAAATTTAAAAAGATGCACCTAAAGAAGGCCGAACGTGACATCGGACGAAACGTTGTGAACCAGGATGAGAATAGTAGTCTGAATCTTATATAGATATAAATTTTTGTCCGGCTGTCCGAATTTTTTGAAACGTAATAAATACATTGCGGAATTTGTCTCATTTCGAAATATCAGAGATCTGAACTACTTTTAGGAATATTTTTAGAATAGTAAATAATAAATTCCCCAAAAATAAAGCGGATGCCATGAACGGAAATCAAAACTGAAAACTTGAGATATTCAGTCTGAGGTTCTACCAACTGACCTATTCAGACTTTCTTATAAATAGAGCTTAAAGCATTACCATAACAAAATAATTTTTATTATTGGTAGTATCACTAAGAAAAGGTGTACAATTACTTTCCCTGTATGAGCCAGTGTGTAACCATGTTTAGAAGATCTTTTGGGGGCTTCAAATACTATGTCTGGTGCCCCCAGATCAGGCTGTCTGAAAAAAAACATTGATATTTTATTGTTTGTTTTTCTTTTTGCAAAACTTAATCATGTTCTGCAAAGCCAAAAACAAATAACAACAATTTCACCCCCCCTTTCCCTTCCTTCTCCAAAACTTTTACCAAAATTACTGAATTCAGCATAAAATAACCAGAAAAAGGTTGATATGCCATAAAACAAAACAACCAAACACCATGAATAAACATTTGAACATATAAAGAACTTGAAGCATAAAAACTTATCGAAATTGACTGGATTTAGCATAAAATAACTGAAAAGGGTTGATATGCCGTAAAACAAAACAACCAAACACTATGAATAAACAGTCGAACATATAAAGAACTTGAAGCATAAAAACTTATCGAAATTGACCGGATTTAGCATAAAATAACCGAAAAGGGTTGATATGCCGTAAAACAAAACAACTAAACACTATGAATAAATATATAAAGAACTTGAAGAATAAAAACTTTTGCCAAAATGACCGTATTCTCCATTAAATAACCCGAAAAGTGTTGATATGTCGTAAAACAAAACAATCAAATACTATGTTATTTTTATATAAATATTTGGTCAGGGTTCACTTTTAAGGGGTAGTATCCTCATTTCAGGTTGTCCTGACAAACCCTTGTAGAGAGAGAGCGAAAACACTCATTCAATGTAATGTGTTGTTGCTTATATACAGTGAAATTGGTGTCCCAAGCAAATTTTTTTTTTGATGCCAGCAAGGAAACAGGTCCTGACAGCATTCCAGTCATTCTGCTGCCAGAACTTGGTCCTATCCTTACAAAATTATTCAGTTGTTGCTTAAAGGAGAAATGCTTTCCATCTCCATAGAAAACTGCTTCTTTTTTTTTTCTTTTTTTTTTTTTCTTTTCTTTTTTTTTTCTTTCTTTTTGGTCCCCCCGTCTGTCCGTCCATCCGGATTTTTCTCCGCAATCATCCATTGAATTTCTCTGAAATTTTGCATGAAGTTGTAACTTTGATCAGGTTAGAAAGTGACATTCTCCGATTTTTGAAAAAAAATCTGGTTAGCCCCCCAGGGAGTCAAAAGGCCCCGAAATGGCAAAAAATGACATTTTTTGCCCCATAACTTTTCATCCATCCATTCAATTTCTGTGAAACTTGGCCAAAATGTGGAGGCAATTGTTCCTAATAGAAAATAAGTATCGCTGACCTTGGAAAAAATCTAGTTCGCACCCTCAGGGGTTCAAAAGCCCCCAAAATGGCAAAAAATGACCCTTTTCTCCCATAACGTTTGATCCATCTATTCAATTTTTCTGAAACTTGGCCAAAATGTAGAGGCAATTGTTCTGAATATAAAATGAGCATCCTTGACCTCAGAAAAATTCTGGTTCGCGCCCCAGGGAGTCAAAGTGGGGTCAAAAATGCCCCAAATTGCCCAAATTTATTACATTTTACACTTGTCACATACAGAGGGAGACCACGCATGCGCGGCTTGTTTTTCTTTTCTTTTCTTTTTATCTCCCTCCCACAGCGGTAAGATATGACACAAGGTCGGAAAGTAAGAGTGAAAATCCAGCGCCCTAAAGGTTGAGCACTCTGACCTACAATTGCCCAATATTTAAAAATACTGCAAATCAGTCTTCTGCATCTCAGTACAGATCAATCAGTCACGTATGCATCATGAATAAATTGTTTGAATCTGTGATAAATCAAAAAAATGTCAACCATCTCAGCAAAAGCAATCTACTTAGTGACAAGCAATATGGATTAATCATATTAGCTATTTTAGCTTTCAAATCTTTCTCATAAACTAGGTTTGTTTGTATACACAATTGTTTTCACATGGAGTTAAATTTGGCTAACACGGGGGCCAATAAAATGGTCCACTCCTTCCGATCCATCTGTTAGGAAATTCCTGATTTAGAAAATTGTTGCTTATTTTGTGGTGCAGAATTATAATTATACTTAAACCTAGGTACATGGTACATTATAACATTTTTTACAGATTATTTCTATCGCAAATACAAATAAAGTTATAGCTTTTTAAAGGTGCACACGGACTTTATGGACACCCTGTATATTTTTGCACACTCTCTATCTATGAAAGTATTTTTCTTTCACTCCCAAATTTACTGGGTCAGTTGGCCACCATTATTAAAATATTAATCTGCCTATCACATAAAAAAATGGTGGCATATTATTTTGAATGGTTCTGTTTTTGCATAATCCAATATCACGCATGAGTGTGTTTTTTTTTAATTTCTAAGATTTAAATAATGTGTTTAGTGCTTTGAAGCTGAGAAAAGAATGAAATGCTTTTTATAGTTCACAGATATTGCATAAGTGTGCCAAGTCATTACCTGAAATAAAAAAGGTCAACATTTGCAAGATAGCAATCGAGTCCCCCAAGATCTTTCCTCTGAGCCCCATGGCTTTTATATTTGTTTGGTGTCATTTTTTTTCATCGTTTTGTTGGTGTATGTGGCAGCACCAGGCCCAGGCTTATTTTACCTGTGATCCTGTCATAGGGATAATGCTTATCTATCCTAAGTCATATGTAGAAATAATAATGAACGATCACACACATTGTGTGCGTTAGATGTTTACAATAAAGAATTATATATATAATTTAGTATAGATTTTTATTTATACAAATATTTTGGCTACATATGTGCATACATGGTTAAGCTACAATCTTATTAGACTAATCTTCTGCAGGCCAAGTTGTTGAAATAAAATGTAGCAAAAGATGTTTGAAAGAGTAGAAAGTGGTTCTTAGGTTTATTTTCGGCAGCCTCGTAACTCTTGCTTCCCTTATTTTGTCCTTTAGTCCTCACATTTCATGAGCGATGTTTCTGACAAAGGGGGAAAGAATTGCTGTTTTCTGCGTTGGAATCTATCTATTTAACACTTATCGTTGGCTAGTTTTTGACCTTGAAGTAGTATTTTTCTTTTTTAGCTCTTTACATCAAATGGCTTCATGCCTTGTCTGGAGCGATTTCCATTAAAAGATAAATAGATTTATGCTAAATAAATATTCTGCTCTATTTGTTATTGAGCACTATAATATTATCGCAATAATGATTCACAGGATTGTTTATGCAATTCCTATGAACAAAACTTCACCGGAAATACTATATATATATTGAAAACAGACACGCAACACATATTATATTAGACATTTTATACAGGGTGGGCAAAAATAAGGGTCCTATTTTTAAAAATTCATAACTTTTTTATTTATTGATTTTTTAATTTTTTTTTTTTAGAATAAGTAAAGGACCCCTTCCGAAGCAAGCATGAGCCGTATTAGCCCTAAGGAACGTACCCTCATTTAGAAAACATTATTTTTTTCTTAAAAAACTCAAAACAGTGTAAAAACAATACTTTAGTTTTTGTAAGTTTTAAGAAGTGTTTTTCGGCTAAAATTTGTTTTGTTTATTTCAAAAAATCTCGGAAGGGTCAGTCTACACACACATAAAGTTTGGTGAGTTTAACTTTTATTTTGTGGAAGTTATTCAAATTCAAGTTATTCAAATTTAAAGATAGGACCCTTATTTTGGCCCACCCTGTATAAACATCGTAAAATTGAATCCATGTTTTTTTGTTTTGTTTTTTTACTTTTCTTTTTTTTCCTCAAAAGAAAAACTGGTTCTGCTGAGTCTTTTATTAGTTCAACCACTTCAGACCACTGAGATCAAAGTGTAGTATCTGTTCGAAACTAAGTCTCACTCTTGATGGACAAATAGAATGGAAATAGTTGGTCATTATTACCTTGTAGTTGAAGAGCAAATATAATAATATATCACTACACTGGGATTGACATTACAACTCCAATGCTTTGAGTAGATGTGTCATCCCTCTTGATTAAAATAAGTTTAATCAGTACAACTGGCCTTTTGGCTAAGATCAAAGTGTAGTATCTGATTTGATAATAGCCTAAGTAGGACGGCCCCTAAAGCAAATGTGGTATTGTGGTGACTGAGATGATTCTAGTTAAGAGTAGGAAAGACATTTTAGTAGTTATATCGATCTTGACCCAGTTTTCGCGAGTTTCTTGTCGGAAGCGTTCGGCTATCCTACGCAAACGCCCGAGAGATGACGAGCCGATTTGTACCAGACGACAATTTTGATACGGTGCTGCGTCCTATGATTTTAAGTTATATTTTCAAGAAATTTTCTAAAAGAAACAACAAAAATAACAAAACAAGCAAAACATAGCAAAGTTACTGTTATGAAATAAATATTTTTTGTTATTTTGATACGTTGCTGCGTCCTATAATTTTTAGTTATAGTTGCAAGAAATTTTTTAAACAACAAAACAAATAAAACAAGCAAAACAGAGCGAAATTACTGTTATCAAATAAATATTTTTAACCCTAACAACAAAAAAAAACAAAACAAGCAAAACATTAAAATCATAGGACGCAGCACCGTATCAAAATTGTCGTCTGGTACAAATCGGTTCGTCATCTCTCGGGCGTTTGCGTAAGATAGCCGAACGCTTCCGACAAGAACTCACGGAAACTGGGTCAAGATCGATATAAGTACCGACATTTTTATTAATTTAGACCAAGGATTACTAAGGGCACCAATTTTCCCAACAATTTTGATGGCCTTGTGCTTATTTTCTGCAAATAAATAATTCAAAGTGTAGTATCTGTTCCGATGGATACTACACCCTTATAGACCGGTACCGTCTTGGCCTTCGGGTCTAAATTCCGCCGGTCTTAGGGTTTGTTCTGTGCAGTTCTAAGAGATTCACCCTCCCAGGCTTTACCTTCTCACCCTTTAAGAAGGGGTTAGTTTATTGCTAATCGCCTCATTTCCATATAACATTTTTGGGGGACAGAAATTCATATGAAGAAGCCTTTTTTCCTCAAAAGGAATTTAATAAAAAATAAATTTATTACATTTGCTGAGTTGGCCCAAGTTAAAATTGGAGTTAACACTAACTTGGTTAAACTCGATCTGGTTTCAATTTTACCTTGAAGCCCTTCCAATGAACGTCAAGTTTCAAGTAAAATATGCAACTCACGAAAGCCGTTTCTAACCGGTGCAAAAAGCAGATATACTCCACCAACGCTAAATGTTTTTTGTCACTTACATGTCGACTATCAGGTTCGTATTATATCACCATGGGAGTGTTTGCTTGTGGTTTTATTAGCGTAAAATTATGTGTTACACCTTTTGTAATTGTTTGTAAAAAAAGAGGAAGGTTATGTATGTCTTTATACATTCTTATGCAAATCAGTTAACGATGATTGACGGAAGTTGCCGAGTGCGTATTTCAACGTTCATTGAAAGTCCCTGGACAAACAATAGATTCTTTTGACACACATTTCCTTTGAAATAAAATAAATAAATGACAATAAATAATAGTGTGTCAAAAAATCTATTTTAAACGTAGATAATCGTTTGAAATTATCTAGATATTAAGACATGATGGATTATGTCCCTTGATTTCAGTTTTTTACTTTTTGAAAGCAAAACAAAGGGTAATTAATTTCCTAACGTATTTTTATGCTAAATATGGTAAACACTTAATATTTGTTAAGTATTGTTTTTACTCAAGAAAATGACATAAATTATGCTTTTAGTACAAAATAAATTGTTTGGAATTGTAGCAGTTGCATGAACGAACTATTTTGTATCGATGTACGTTAGTTTCAACTGAGATGGTGATTCAGCTTTACGATTGCGTAATTATTGCCTCTTTACTACCTGCGTGTATAACGCTTCTACATGTAGCGAGATTCATACGCGCCAACACATTTTGGTCCCAAGGACAATACGCGACGTTAACTTCAGTTTTTCTTCAAGCCGACAAGACGTATTTCCGTCCTGATCTCATTCTTCTTTGGTTACAGGCATACGAGATGACGAACTCCAGGATGTGGCATTATTTAACTGACATGAATCAGCCGATTGTACCATCTCTTTTTTGTTCTTATGTTCCGCTGAATAAATATTAACATCAATTTTCGTTTCATTTGGTTGTTGAGCCATTATTTATTTCGAGGAAGAATGGTGACCCTTTTCTTGTATAACATTTCTATTTCAGTCAGATTCGGCCAGACGTACTAACTCTTCCTGATTTAAACCAGATAAAATTGGCGACACAGCTTAAGCTTCGACGTCTCGCAACGGTATTTAATTCCCTCCCACCGCAGGAATATGTGACACAAGGTCGGGAAGGTGGGGAGATCAAGCCAGCGCCCCTAAAGAAGGAGCACTCTGGCCTATCAAAAATAGCCTGGGCATCCCCGTCGGCATTCCCCGGTCAGGGTGCCTCAGGCTGCAAGCTATAAACTTACTCCTCCCTAAAGAGGGGAGGCAAGGCCTGGGAGGGGGCACCTCCTAGGAAAACCCAGGACAGTATACCTCAGCCCGGCAAATAAAAGGCCACCGAAATGGCCCAGTTCCTGCCGGACTGATTGTCGAGAACGGATCCTCGACTGGTATAACCCCATCCCAACGTCCTCAATCAACCAAAGTTAATGAGAGACTGATCAGGCTGGGGTTGTGCGCAACTGACATGGTAAACACCCACAAAATTATTAAACATCTCGCCAATAACCACCCCGAGCGTCTTTTTGATCCCCATGTGTTTAACACACGTGGACATGCTTACAAAATCAGAAAACAGCATAGCTCCCATTTTGGCTAAGATCAAAGTGTAGTATCTGTTCCGATGGATACTGCACGCCTGTTCTGTGCAGTTCTAGGAGGTCCACCTTCCCAGGCTTCGCCTCCCCTCTTTGGGGAGGAGTAAGTTTATTGCTTACTGTCTGAGGCGCCCCTACCGGGGAATGCCGACGGGGCTGCCCAGGCAATTTTTAAATGGCCAGAGTGCTTACCTCTCGAGCGCTGGTTAAAACCCCACTTGCTCGACCCGATCTTGGGTCACATCTTACTTGTGGGAGTAAGATAAAACTGGCCTTGTGCCTAACTCCGCGAGGAGTAAATAAACATAGCTCCCATGACTTTTGGGAACATATTTTTACGCTCAGAATTGCTGAAGCATGGAACACATTGCCTGTATTTATTGTTGGCTGCCGAGACACTGCATCCTTTAAACCAGGGGCGGGCAACCTCCGGCCCGTGGGCCACATCCGGCCCGCGAAGGCTTAGCGTCCGGCCCGCCACTCTGTTATGCTTTATTATTGCAATCCGGCCCGCGGACCTACCAGTAAAACTCATATAATTTTCTGCCATAGACGTAAAAGTAGGTTTCAATTAAGATTTACATTGGGATAAAAATGTATGAATATCAGCGAGCGATGATGCATGTATATTTCATTTTTCTTTAACTATTAATTTCAAATCCTTGGCCTGAGATGAAAATAGAAAAAGAGAAAGAGAGAGGCAAAGAGGAAACGTAGGACGAGGAAAGGGCATGAAACAGAGAACCTATGTGAGGTGTGTCAGAACGAATGCTGGATCAACTTGCTACTTCCCCGTCATTATTTTTTTATGATTCCAAAATGGCTCTTCGTCGGCGCCTTTTATAACATCACATACAGAAGTCTCTTGAGAAAAAATATCAGATTTATAGAGTGTTCAATGCAATTTTTGTACAATTTATTCATGTAAACAAAATATAGTAATTCTGAGATTTCGTTTTCACTCCGGCCCGCGATCTCTTTCCAAAAGTCTCATCTGGCCCTCACTCTGAAAAGGTTGCCCGCCCCTGCTTTAAACCCTCATGATTGCCGAAATTCGATCAAGCAACACCTGATGTCCCCCCCTCCACACACACATGCGCACACATGTATATCATGATTCATACACTGTTCATTTCTCTGAAAATTGTACATTATCCTGCGGTGGATCGAGATGCGATTCGAACGAACGCTAAAAAGTGAATGGCTTGAATAGTCACTCTCTTTCTTTCTTCGGTTCGTTTGGATACACTCCCATCTTCACTACCAAAGTTAGTTTTCACAGGAACGTGTTAACTTAACATTTATCAACCAATGAAAACCGTTTCAAACCTAAAATCTAACAAGCCAATGCGAACTAAGAAACCCCTATAAGAGATAGTGAAATAAACAGGCAAGACAAATCGAATCCTCGAAGGGACCCACAAGAATGTACGCCTCCTCCCCCGGGGAAGTGAGAAGAAGAGAACACTTCAAAACTCACGTACAAGCTCCATCATCTCGCGCACATATCCAAATGAACTAACAAGAGGTTAGATAAAACAGAAGCAATTTTGGCTAAGATCAAAGTGTAGTATCTGTTCCGATGGATACTGCACCCCATAGACTGGTATTGTCTTGGTCTTCGGGGCATACGCCGGTCTATGGGTCTGTCCTGTGCAGTTCTAGGAGGTCCACCCTCCCAGGCTTCGCCTACCCTCTTTGGGGAGGAGTAAGTTTATTGCTTACTGCCTGAGGCGCCCCTACCGGGGAATGCCGACGGGGCTGCCCAGGCAATTTTTAAACCCCACTTTCCAGACCCGACCTTGGGTCACATCTTGTGAGAGTAAGATAAAAACTGGCCTTGTGCCTAACTCCTGGAGAGGAGTAAATCAATACCCACTTACACGCACTAACAGGACAAGGTAAACCTACACATACTTACACAGTGCCATACTGCCACTTACTCACACACATTTATCCACGGAACATTTTCCTACCAAAATACGAGTTGTATAAACTTTCTCACACGAGCATTTCTTCGCTAAAAATGACTTATATTCATGTAAACTTATTGTTATATAAATGTTTTTTTTTATTGGTCTCCCGATTTATAAAATCGGGGGACCTATGTTTTGAGGCATTTCTGTCCGTCCGTCCGTCCGTCTGTCCATCCGTCCGTCCGGATTTTTCTCCGCAACCATCCATTGAATTTCTCTGAAATTTTGCATGAAGTTGTAACTTTGGTCAGGTTAGAAAGTGACATTCTCCGATTTTTGAAAAAAGGTCCGAAATGGCAAAAAATGACATTTTTTTGCCCCATAACTTTTCATCCATCCATTCAATTTCTCTGAAAATGTGGAGGCTATTGTTCCTAATAAAAAATAAGTATCGCTGACCTTGGAAAAAATCTGGTTCGCGCCCCCAAGGGGTCAAAAGCCCCCAAAATGGCAAAAAATGACCCTTTTGACCCATAACGTTTGATCCATCCATTCAATTTTTCTGAAACTTGGCCAAAATGTAGAGGCAATTGTTCTGGATATAAAATGAGCATCCTTGACATTAGAAAAATTCTGGTTCGCGCCCGCAGGGGGTCAAAGGGGGGTCAAAAATGCACCAAATTGCCCAAATTTATTGCATTTTACACTCGCCACATCGAGTCACATACAGAGGGGGACCACGCACGCGCGGCTTGTTTAATAATGTTTTCCTTGATTTTTTCATTCATCATTGATTAGTTGTGGTGCACCTCCAGAGCACTGTACACAATGATTTCATTGTTATTATAATTTATCTTTTGATAATTGTGCTGATTTTCGATAACAAGTATTTGGACTAAAAGAATAAAAAAAAATGGTAGAGCATGAATCGATAATTGCTCTATATATCTAATGCAAACATACGGAATTAAATTCATTGGAATGCATTTCTGTTTCTTCGTAAAAAAAAGTCAGCCATTTTAATCGTTAGTTAATAGTTAAAAAAAGAAAAAGAATTACTTTGTGACCCTTCGAAATTTAAAAGGGATTTGGAAATATATAAACTGTCCAATAGAAGGTCATTTCTGGCTTGAAAATTCTTAGCAAATCTTCATGTATTAAAAGATTGAAAGTTTTGGAAGCTATTTTGCATACAATAATGAGTGCTTATCCAGAAGTACGGAGACATTCGAAAAAAAACAAAAAAACATATCTGTTTGATGTACGTACCTGTCACGGGCTGAATATATCCTCTACCAAAAATCAAGTAAATTAATAAAGTAGTTTTTGTTTTATAAAAGAAAAACAAATTTTTATCTATAAAAACGAATAAGGGGGAAATATCGGCGCCATGTTGTTCATATTAAAGGGAGATAATACGAACTTTTGCGAAATAGAGAAATAAAGTCTTGAATTTGGGATGTTATCTCCCTTAGCTACCTTGAATATAACCAAAAATGCCGCTGGTATATGAACATTACCCGTTTATCAGTAAAATTTGATTTTCGTCTATAAAATAAAAATTACTTGGTAAATTTACGTGATTTTTTAGTATACGATATATTCATTCTGTCACAGATACGTACATCAAACAGATATTTCTCAGTTTTCTTCTTTTTTTAGGGGGGGGGAGGGTGGTCTGAATGTCTCCATACTTCTGGATAAGCACCTAATAATGTTATAAATAGAAATAAAAACATCACCATAACAAAATTAGTTTTATAGAAATTTTGTTCAATTAATAATTTAATAGGTGCTTCTGCAGTTTCACAATGACATGTTAGGCCTCTCTTAAAAAAAAATAGCTACAGAAATGTATAAACTTTGTTATGTACTTACGTGGTAGCTGAAAAGAAGACTGTACACCAAAAAAACTACGCAAGTTCATCCAGTATTTATTAAATAATAAAAAAAAAACGATTTTATCTATATGTCGCCATTTTTCTTATGTTTTGACTTTTTCCGAAAGTTATCTCCCTTGCCGACTTCGTAAGCTGAAATGGTCTACTGGTACGTAGGATCGTTTTTTTTTTCTTTTTTTTTCTTTTTTTTCTTCTTATAATTTAATAAATACTGGATAAATTTGCGTAATTTTTTCTGTACAATCTTATTTTCAGCTACCACGTAAGTACATAACAAAGTTTATACATTTCTTTAACTATTTTAATGTCATTGTGAAACAGCAGAAGCACCCTTCAGTAATCAAACAATATCATAATAATTAAATTTAATTTTCAAAACCCTATAAAAAAGAAGAATTTTTTTTTTTTAAGGCGAAATAAAACTGAAAGTAAAATGACTCTCCGACAACGCCGGGTAGGTAAACTAGTTTTAGATATTTAGATTTGCGCCGTCTGTTGGTGAGTTGAAAGCATCATTTTGTTCTCTCGCATCAAGCTAGGACTCTTTTTTTTGTACGTGGGATGGGAGTGGGGGGTTACATTTTTAAACATCTACTCTCCCGAGTGGGTGTGTCTTTTTTATTGGGTGGGGGTGGGGGGGTAGTGAGTCATATGCAAGGTAGATAAATAGTTTGACTTCTAAAAATATTCATTTAGAGCATCTGTTATGGGTTAGGGTAAGATAGGATGGTGAGTGAGACATTATTTTAAAAAGTATCCGTGTGTGAGAGAGAGAGAGAGAGAGAGAGAGAGAGAGAGAGAGAGAGAGATTTGTTTTTAGATCATATGATCCTGAACGAAAATTTCTAAACAGCCAGCACCCTAGAGAATTAAGAGCACTCTGGCCTACAAAAAATGCCTGGGCACCCCGGTTGGCATTCCCCGGTAGGAGCGCCTCGGGCGATTAGCAATAAACTAACCCCTTCTCAAAGGGTGAGAAAGCAAAGCCTGGGAGGGTGGACCTCCTAGAACTGCACAGGACAACCCCTAAGACCGGCGGAAGCAAGGTTTGAAGGCCAAGATGGTACCAGTCTAAGGAGTGTAGTATCCAGATACTACACTTTGATCTCAGCCAAAAGGTCATCTGGAGGAGACATATTTGATACATTTTTATTGCAAACACACACATTAAGTTTGGCCATTTATCGCAACGACAGTGAGATTAAAACACAAAATTCAATACGGCATAATCACGTTGGCACACCGGTTCCTGTTAAATCACCAAAGTTAAGCAACATTGAGCCTGGTCAGTACTAAAATGGGTGACCATTTAGGAATTCCAGGCGCTGTATGTAGGAGGACGTCGACACCTCCCTGAAAGAACTACAAAAACCTAACGTCGTCATCTCACCTAATCGGGGATGTACATGCGACTAAAGACCGCTCGTGAATTTGATATTCCCTAGAAACTTCCTTCTTCGGAGGAAGCCGGTTCAACCCGCCCAGGGTGAATGCCGCATCAGGTACAGGATCATGTACATGCAATCGACGTTCTAAGGTTAACTAATTTGCATATTGCTTTGCAAAACGACATCTCATTAATTCACTATTCGTTCTTATTATTTTATAACTGTTTTCGTTTTATTACGACACACAGTTCTATCTACAAATATATTTTATTACGACACACAGTTCTATCTACAAATATATTTTATATCGTGGATAGAAATTAGCATTTTGGGTGAAAAAAGTTTTTCCAGTCTTTTCAGGTCAATTAACTTCTAGGGTTGTGACCCATCAGTACATTGTCAATTTAAGATACGTACAATGGCCAAGCAAACAAGTCAGTGAGTATCCCCCCCCCCCAATTTTTAAAAATTTAATTATAAAATTAAATTCCAGCATAGTGCATTTTGATTCATTCGTACACAAGTCAGCCATTTTATTCTTTTGTTAAATTGTAAATTAAAAGCAAAGCACCCCTTCAAATAAAGCAGACGTACATTGCGGTCAAGCAAACAAGTCAGTGAGTACCCCTTCCCCTTAATAAAGTTTTACAAATATTTTTATATCATGGATAAAAAACCTAGGATTTTGGGCGGAAAAAAGTCTTTATGATTCTTTCTGATTAATTTTATTTGGGGGGGGGGGGGATTCTGGGTTTCTTCAGTCCCAGGACCCACGAGTATATATATATATATATATATATATATATATATATATATATATGTAAAATAAAAATGGAATAAAGGATAAGCAAATCAACAACTAGCAAAAATATAAACTCAAAAACACAGATTGAATAGTTCTACCAAAATATTTCAATTGTTAGGGCAATCATCATCAGTTGGCAGCAGAACTTAAATTAAAAACAGAAAAACAGATATTTTTGCTAGTTGTTGATTTGCTTATCCTTTATTCCATTTTTATTTTACATTTTGTCTGAAACATTGTTTCTTTTATTCCTCATATATATATATATATTTCTTCAGATTTTATAAACACTTCTGATGATTGGTGATACCATGAAACTGCAGTAAATATTAAAGCTAAGTGTATTTTATTATCATTTATTATTGATATAGCTCTATCACATAGGATATCGAGCACTTTATTTGTTCAAAATCTGCTCTCTCATTTCGGTTCCAACCCAAGCTTAAGATATTTGTTTTCATTTATATATGCGTAAAACTATACGTAGTCATTTGTGTGTGTAGTTCTGCGGTGTACTCTAAAGTTTGGATTGTTGTTAGATTTGATTATCCAGAAATCGCATCATTCTCTGTTTCATGGGTAAACTTTATGGAGGGTTCGACTGTGTTTAATTTGTGTTTAAGGTTTTCTATTTGGATGTTTTCAGTAAAGAAAATTAAGATGTCATCAATATATGTAAAATATTCATGATTTTGAATGGGTTAGATTCTAGTGTGATAATATAGAAAGCCCCCCCCCCCCCCCTTAACCTCATTTCTGCACAACTAGGACCACCAGGAGAGATTAACTAGGAAAATAAATGACAATAAAAAGACCGGCTGATCCATTGAGCTTCACAGACCAGTGATGCCATGACAATTATTTGTTGACTTTCTGAATGGCCATATAACGATGGCGAAAGTTAGCTGAAGAAAGGAAAGGATGCCGCCAGTTTCAAGCCATAGGCTGAGGGGAAAACCATGGTCCAAAGTAAATATATTCAAGGGGATGCTGGCTGTTAAAGGAAAATGATCTTGGTAAAAGATGCGACAGAGCCTGGCATGAGACAGCAGAGTCAGTCTTAACTTAGATCCTGAACTTGAGAGATAGGAGGTTTAGCTCAGACGTGGATGCTAACAGTGGGACCCTAACGACACACACAGACACACACTCACACACACACACACACACACACACATCTATTATACTAAATGTGAGTTCATCAAAATTTGTTTTTTCCAATATCTTATTTTGGTGTAGCACATACTCTGGACAGGTTCAGCCAGTTTCCTCTAAAGAAGGAAGTCTCTAGGGAATATCAAATTCATAAGTGGCCCCCTAATTGCAACTTTTGTTTCGTTCGCCCTGTCAGCCTTTTCCCATGGGCCTCTATCCTCTTCTTTGAACTAAAAACATTACTTGTAGAAAATATAACAGGGTTTACTCGTGCTTATGAGTAATGCACCGAAATATGCACACATGGCAAAGCTTTCCAACACGTGGATAGACTTTACATTTAATCATAACGACAGTCAGTTTGAGCCTAACCCTAACTCTAACTCTTACGCTAACCCTAACCATAACCACAGTCAGCTTGAGCCTAACCCTAACTCTAACTCTTACCCTAACCCTAACCATAACCACAGTCAGCTTGAGCCTAACCCTAACTCTAACCCTAACCCTAACCATAACTATAGCCATAACCATAGTCAGCTTGAGTCTAACCCTAATCCTAACCCTAACTCTTACCCTAAACCTAACCCTACCCATAACCATAACGACAGTCAGCTTGAGCCTAACCCTAACCCTAACCCTAACTCTTACCCTAACCATAACCCTAATCCTAACCCTAACCATAACTATAACCATAGTCAGCTTGAGCCTAACCCTAACTCTTACCCTAACCCTAACCCTAACTCTTACCCTAACCCTAACCACAGTAAGTTTGAGCCTAACTCTAACTCTTACCAAAACCATAACCATAGTCAGCTTGAGCCTAACCCTAACTCTTACCTTAAACCTAACCCTACCCATAATCATAACCACAGTCAGCTTGAGCCTAACCATAACCCTAACTCTTACCCTTACCCTTACCCTTACCCTAACCATAACCATAACCATAACCACAGTCAGCTGGAGCCTAACCCTAACTCTAACCCTAACCCTAACCGTACACTCTCTTTCATAAAATAAATTTACTTTCACATATCTGAACAACTTAACGGAAATTCCACAGACTATGCGTTTGGTGGACATTATGTAACTTCTGTTGGGTATTTGAGGATATTTCGCCATGGCTGGGAACATCATCTGCATACTCCTGGTCGGTAATGGAACCAGTACGTCCAACTTGAACACCTGCAACGTTCATGATGTCTTGATCAAGAATCTTGTCGATAATATAGTTGAAATAAAAAGGGGGAAAAGAAAAACCAGTTTGTACATTGAAGAATCCTGATTGCTCTCTGTAACAACGGATCTTTGTTCGTGTGTGTGAATAATAGGCCTTTGCTTCATAATAAATCTAGGATTTAAAGATATGTCAATCTTATAGATTTTTTGGTGCTTCCTTCAAAAACACAAAGAACATTTCTTTATTACCATATTGTCATGCAGTTTCAAAACGTTTATACAAACGCTTGTTGTTGATTTACGACCTGTTTTGTCCCTTTTTTTACTTCGAAGTAGACACTAGCAGACGACATTCAATGTGAATAGGCATCGTAGGCAGAACATGTTGAAGACTTTGAATGCGTGAAGATAATCTCTGCACAGGGGCCCAGTCTCCCAGTCGTATTAGGCATACTAATACATTTTATTAATAATTTAAGTTTTTGAAATAAAACAAGCAAAAAAATGCTATAATAATAATACATTTAAGTTCACTTTCTACTCTCCTTTCTTTGATCCCCACGGATTAGTCGACACAAACAGCTGTTCGTCTCCCTCAATGACACGAAGTAGTTGGTTCATTGTATAGTGACATCTGGTTGTAAAGATTAATTATCATAGTAATGTCCTTTTAGCTGTAATAATGTAAAAAAATGAAAGAAAAACCAAACATGATCTTTGATGGATGGTTTCATGCTTTTTGATATTTTATTTTTTGACACATAACGTAAGCCCCTCCCCTTGCCCGCTCCCCGGAGTAGGGATCAAAGACAAAGCTTCGAAAAAATGTAACTGTCAGCTCAAAGACAATAGAGAAAGATCTTTCTCACTTCTTTGCCAGGTCCCCAAGGACCCGTGGCGCAGTGGATATAGTACTAAGTAAAATTCAGTTCTAAGTGACAGTCATCTGAAGGTTGAAGGTTCAATCCGCAGTGCGGGCGATATGAAGAATTGCGAATTTACAGTCATGGCAGATGGAACGAGAGCATGCTACCCCCGTTAATTTAATAAAGGGTTCCGTTCGAAATTCCGTCCAGATTCCCGAGTTCGACAGAAAGTTCGAAATATATATATATAAATATATATAAATATATATATATATATATATATATATATATATATATATATATATACATAAATATATATATATATATATATAAATATATATATTTATATATATATATATATATAATATATATACATAAGTATATATATATAAATATATATATATAAATAAATATATATATAGATTTATATATATAAATATATATATATATAAATATATATATATATAAATAAATATATATATAAATAAATATATATATATATAAATAAATATATATATATATATAAATAAATATATATATATATAAATATATATATATATATATATATATATATATATATACATACACATATATATATATATATATATATATATATATATATATATATATATATATATATATATATATATATATATATATATATCAATTTTGAGTTATATATACTAGTAGGAATACCCGTCTCAAGACAGGTAGTAATACTGAAATAACCTTCTGCCCTTTTTATAAATTTCAAGTAGTCAGACCTCAAAGCAATTAAAATAACGATAATTTGGCGAAATTATTACACAAAAAATATAAATTCTGCTGGAAGCAGCAGCAGCAGTGAATGTGCTATTTATTGACTCTTCATTGGACAAAACTCTAATCAGCGTTTTCTTTCAGGCGTCCCAGAGAATTACAGCATGTGGTATAAAGACCTAAATGCAGCGGTAGTCTTTTCTATCTGCTCCCAGAGACAACACACATGCATACGTCACAATCCAGCCCGGGGACACACACACAACGAGAAACTTTCACAGACTAATAAACAGTGCCAGAATATACACACTGGTAACTGAACACCCTTGCACACAAGTTAATACTACACTCTTTCTCTCTAACAAAACAAGCACGTTAATATACATGCATATTTTCATATGCCTATTTATTTACGCCAGCCGAAATGAACATGCCTGCTCAATTCTTTCTTAACGCACAAGGCGACAATCGAAACAAACATGTGTACTCAATTTCACCTTACAGATAAAGCACCTTCTTTCACTAGAACGTTCCTTGAACACTTTAAACTCTCAATATTTCCCAACCTCTCATTTTCATTGTCTTAAAAAGTAATTAAATAAAATTAATTTCGTATGGGTAGACTTTGTTATTCTTTTATTTGATAACGTCTTATCCTCTGCAGTTCTGTTTATTTGAAATTTTTAAAAAGAAAAAACTTCTTTATATTTTAAAAATATATTTTTACTGCTAAAAGCAACTTTATATAATTTCGTCAGAAGATGTTCGGGGGGAGGGGTAGGGGTAGGTAGAGAGCTCCGGATATTTCTATTCCCATTCATTACTGGGTCTGTGACTTATTTTGCGATGTGCTCTTTCCTGTCTAATCAAACAGTTGTGTTTGGATAGCTAATGTCAAACAAAACCATGGAATAAAAATTGAAAACGATGAGAAACTAAAGAAAATAAAATTTTAAGAACAAAGATGGCCGCCAAAATTTTAAGAACAAAGATGGCCGCCAAAATTTTAAGAACAAAGATGGCCGCCAAAATTTTAAGAACAAAGATGGCCGCCAAAATTTTAAGAACAAAGATGGCCGCCAAAATTTTAAGAACAAAGATGGCCGCCAAAATTTTAAGAACAAAGATGGCAACAAAAAAAAGGAGTGACAAAAATGTTGAGCTTTTGTTGCGCTCTATTAAGTGAAAAATAAATCGGATTTATAAAATAAAAATAGCTCTATTATGTCGCTATATATATGTCGCTATATATATATATATATATATATATATATATATATATTGTTTTGATTTAATTGTTTTGATTTAGATTGAAATGCGATTCTGATAATGGTTTGATTATAACAAACGAAACCGGTTAAATCTCTCATTTCTCGTCTATCTCTTGTATTTAAATCTCTCTCTCTCTCTCTCTCTCTCTCTCTCTCTATATATATATATATATATATATATATATATATATATATATATATATATATATATATATATATATATGAAATTTCTATTATTAAAACTAATAACCATTAGGAGAGCCATAGAATGCAATTTTGAATTTTTGTATTTTCAGCGATATATGCCCTCGCCAGAATAAAAACTAAAAAGACAGTTTCATACTCTTTTTTTTAGTCAGATTTTGTTGTTGGAGTCTATTCGTGTGATACCCTCAAAGAGGAACAGATGACAATGGATACCGGTGTGGACTATGGAATGGCTAACACTAAATTCATTTATTTAATCGTAAATTTGTAATATATTTCAAACCCATTCATACAAAACACTGATTTTATTATTTGTTACTTAATATTTGAAGAAAAAAAAAATGAAAAAACAAAAACAAACAATTTGTTAATTATTTAACATTTTCACAATTACCACAAAAATCAGAAAACAAATTATTATTTGCCAAAAAAAAAAAAAAATGACGTCACATTTGGCCACAATGACAAAGTTCAGAAATCTTTTAAAATCATCCAAAGTAAATAATTAAAATAAAAACTTATTTGTAAAAACATCTGAAAAACAAAAACAAAAACACAAAAAAAACATTGACTATTTTATATAAACTCTGCATAAAAAATTCCTAAATGATGAGACAAAATATACCATTATTTAGACAAAATCGAATAATCTGATCCTTGATTCTGGAAACTCGGTTCAAAGTTACTGTCATGTGATCTTTGACCTCTAATGGAAAATTCTAATTTTTTTTTCTTGCTTAAGCTAATCTTATAAGAGATTTCCCGCTTTTAATCTTATTTATATGCACCAAAGTCCAATTGTTGGATAATAGCTCTACGGGAATGGACGTATCTGTTGGAAATCGTTGGTTTGACTTGCGCGAATTAAGGCGGGGTGGACCGGCAGTCGAGTGCAGAATGGGGCCTGTTCTCACAGTCAAAAATCACAGACGTGACAGGGTCGCTGTGTGACGAGACCCCGGATCAAGGGTCGGTGTGCACCTGCGAGAGGCTCTGCGACGGCACAGGCCTTGCGTGGGAAACAGAGGGATCCGTGACGTCACTTGTTCTTCGTGAGAAGCGAGTTTCGTCAGTCTGGGTTTTGGAGGCAAGCCGATGAGACGTGATTGTTAAAATGTAATTTACAACAGATAAGGGAAATATTTCCCTAAGAAAATACAAGCGAGAGATATCTTCCCCCACCCCCTCTACGAGTGATTAGGGAAATAATTGTTAGGTAACTACGATAAAGTAGTAATTTGCTCTTTCTCGACGTGGTGAATATCTCCCATTTGATTTGATAACTAACGCTTTAAATAAAAACTGAAGTTGAAAGTTAAGAGGATTGTTTGTCTTCGGAGTGCGTCATGGGGTTTTTGTGGCAGACAATGGACGGCATGGTTCACGGCAGGAAGGAAGGAAGAAAGAATTGATCCACTAGACGACACGACCCTCTACACGGCGAGGGAGAAATCTAAAGGTATGCAAACAATATATGAACTATGTGATTTATGATGTTTTAAAAATGACGAGTATTAAATGTGAACTGCCACGGCCCTTTCAGGGACGAGTATACGAAACGCGCACTGCCGCGGTCTAGGAAGAGTAAGCTATGCAACACAATATCACTACATTATTGGCCCCTTTTATTCCCCTCCACCCACCATTTCTTGTCTCATTCACTCTTCGTCCTATCTAAAACAAGCAATCAGTCAAGCAAGATTATCAGAGTTTTAGTATCATATAGATGGATCCATGTTGTTAGAGCTTCTTTGCAAAGGCTTCCGATCTGTGGAACACGTTGCCACAGGAATGCTTCCCTGCAGGTTACAACATGGTCGTCTTCAAATTCAATGTTGTCAACAGATTCCTGCTATAAACTCGAGCTTGATCCATCCCACTAATCTTTCCCAATCCTCAAGTGGCCTTTGGCCTTGATAAATGTTGACCTTTTCAGACAAAAAAAAAAGTCTGCATTGGATGGAAATGTGGAGAAAATGAAGAGACGGACAGACATTTTTTGTCTTTTATATATAGATAGCATATCATTTTGGAGGGTATATGTTACGACGCTCAGCAGAGGCGCGAACGGGGTCCAAAAAAAGAACGAGAAAGAGTTTAAAAACATAAATTTGCAACAAGTAAAGTTGACTTATGTCTAGAATAGACATTTTTCTACTTACCTATGTAATTTGTTTGTATTTTTACGTAGTATAAATGGCTTTTTATTAGATGTTAAAAAAAAATTTCTTGTTTTTTAAAACATCTACTTTCTCAAAGAAAAATGGCGGCCAGTCCCTCGATATTATTACGTAAAGCGGCCATTTTGATTTCTTCGCTGACCGTCTGTCGAACTTAAATTTCTAATAAATAGCACTTCAAACGGGTTTAAAATACAAACAAATAGCACATGCAAGTTTGAAACTAACTTTTACAGCTTACAGTTACTTTTATTTGTTGTATATTTTTTTTTTTTTGCGTTTTTACTCTGCTGAGCGTCGTAAAAGATCCCCCATTTTGGATTATCTATTGAATAACACTACGAGAATTGCCCTTTGGAAAGAAACAAACAAACATTATGGCGATAGATTCCACTTATTAAATAGACATGAATTCAATGTTGGCTCCCGGTTGATCAGAGTTTTACTGACCCGTTCTATTAGCTGTGGGAGTGAAGGCGGGAACTAGAGTGAATGTGGGGGAAAGAAATATCAATGCTGACACGGGTGTGGGGTGTGTGCAGGGGCACGGTGGGAGCATCGACCGGATCAGGCAACGTTGATGGTATTCTGTCTGCGTATAAACATATGCTCACCCTGGGGACTCGTTACGTGTCCCTCGATGCTTCTGATGCCGATAGAGGCACTACATAATTAAATAAAAATATGCACTGTACAAAACATAAGCAAATTTATCAGTATAAAAAAAACTGATAAGAATTCAGTGTTCATCATTATTATATTCTGTGAAGTTGTGTGTATATATATATATATATATATATATATATAGATAGATAGATAGATAGATAGATAGATAGATAGATAGATAGATAGATAGATAGATTTAGAATTTTCACTTAGAAGATTGTTTATTCAGTGAAGACCGGGATTAGGCCAATAAAAATAAGCTCGATGATACTCGATTACAAGGTACAGAGCATTTATATGTGATTTATTGAAATGTTGTTGAAACTCTTACTCCAGGTACTTAATTCCCCTGATGATCTGCCAAGCAAGGACCTGCTTGGTAGTGAAACACGTGTAGGAAAAAACTCTTTAATTTGGATATATATGATAAATAAATAAGCTTTGAAAGAAAAAGTATTTTGTGGTGATGAATGATCTCCTGAACGGAATGGTTTGGTAAGCCTTCAAAAAATCACATATATATATATATATATATATATATATGAGAAAGGAAGGATGAGAGTAATCTGACATAATGGGAAATGAAAAAGGAAAAAACCAAGAGATATATATTTTTTTTTATATATATATTCATCAACGTTTCGTCTTTATTGTAAGACTTCCTCAGGATGATAATTTGAAGAAAAATGTCATGCAAGTACATCGAAATTTTGGGTTGACATAATGGAGTGATAAAGGAAAAGTAGTAGCCATGGCTACTTTGAGTGCTGGAGGAGAGTCCAGGCTGCGAGAAGTCAGTGGTGTCGAAGAATGAAATGAATATGGAAAGCTTTGAGTGAGTACCATTAAGGCAGCAGTGAAATAGGGAGGGGTGAGAATATTAGTGGTTATTTTCCTTTTTCATTTCCCATATATATATATATATATATATATATATATATATATATATATGTAATTAATTATAAATATTTTTTTTTATCTACATACGTTTCATCCTTAATGAATCGTCAGAGTAAGGAGGAATTATTCATGGTGCTTTGTTACATTAGGACTTGTGCTAACTTTGACCCCGTCGTTAGGGTTACGGTTAGGATCAAAGTGGGGGTTAGGGTTAGGGTTAGCAATAAGGTTAGGGTCATAGTCAAAGTTAGCGCGGGTCCTAAAATACCTTATTCACACTGATCGTCGGACTCGAACCCCGAAACCCGAGTTATTTTAAACTCAAATTCCAACGTTTTTGCCCTCACGGCCGTTGTCAACAACTCGGTAAATCAGTGAGAGATTAATCCTATTTAAAGACAGCTGTCAGAAAGAGTTCGACTTTTGAAAGGAACATTGCTTTTAAGCCACGATGACGGCTGTGTTAATACTACTCACTACAGAGCCCAGCCTAGTTTGGGGGCGACAAATAATTAATTACAAATATTTGTTTTTATGTACATACGTATACGTTTCATCCTCCTCTTTGAAAATTTATATATATCAGATTTGTGTTTAAATTGATCCATAGTCATTAGACACCAATTAAGCAAGATTTTTTGAATTTCAATTTCTTCTTAAGACATCATCAGAAATAGGAAGTAAAATCAACCGAACCTTTGTTTGTGAGAAGCCCAACGATTGGCTAAGAGAACAACAAAGGATCTGATTGGTTAAGAGAACAACAAAGAATCTGATTGGTTAACTAGCTAGACGTGTGTATAAAAATACCCAGCAAAACTAACTCCATGCATTTTAGCCTAAAGATTC
Source organism: Sepiola atlantica (assembly GCA_963556195.1). Classification (NCBI taxonomy): domain Eukaryota; kingdom Metazoa; phylum Mollusca; class Cephalopoda; order Sepiida; family Sepiolidae; genus Sepiola; species Sepiola atlantica. The sequence continues at coordinate 10,029,375 of OY744543.1, read as the reverse complement.
CCTCCGGGAATTCCTGTTGGCTAACCTTGTTACCTCAACTGTTCTACATCTACTAACCCAAGAACTCTCATACATTCTTTCAATGTGACCAAACCATTAAAGTCTCCTGTTCTGCACACATCTCCCTATACTGTCCAGATTTAATCTTCCGCTGATCTAAGCCTGTCTTTAAGACTCACACTGCACATCCATCATATCATTCTCGTATCATTTCTTTCCATGCAACACATGTCCTCAACCCTCACTTGTCAGGTTTTATTTTCATACATCATCACACTTTGTACACATGTCTGATAGACTCATTCCTTGGTCGACAGCGGTAATGCTCTGCTGGTTAGTAATGACAGATTAATAAAAATGCTATTTCGAATGTAAGTGTGACAGACTAATTAAAAGGTTGTTTTGAATTTAAACATGACAGACTAATCTGAACTTAAGCATGACAGACTAATCTGAACTTAAGCATGACAGACTGACTATCAGACAGAGCCTCTTATAGAGATGACTAGATGCGTATAAAACAAGAACATAAGTCAGTCGTGAGACTGCATACCTCCGCTTGACAATGTAAGGATGGGTAAAAAATTTATCTGTGCCTCACTTCTCCATATTGTATGATGTATTCCTGAAGTTATGTCATGAAAACTCAAAAACTATTTATCTGCTTAGGCTGAAATTTTTCATGGTGGTCACTTTTATCAACGGCCATCAGATCCGTGCATCAAATTTGGAAAAATCGGAAGTTGAAATTCCGTCAAAGTTTTGACCTTGACCGAGGTTTTCAAGATCAAAGTCAAAAGTCAAGACCAAGGTCATATAAGATGTGGAACCAAGGTCATATAAGATGTGGAACTAAAATATGAGCCAAGTAATGAGTCTTTACAATGAACAGAAGCAAAGTTATTGCCAAGAGTGTGACGTTTACCTTTTCTGTGACCTTGATCTTGATATTTGACCTAGATATCTCAAAATTCGATCAGTTCTAAGTTAGACCATGACCGATAGTTTTGTTAGATAATGGCTTGGACGCATCTGTTTGAGACGGGTTTGACTTGCGCGGATTGTGGCGGAGTCATTCCGTGCGGTTTGGTTCGATGTGTTTTCCCACGGTGCACGTCGACGTTGAGTAACCTTAGGGTTACGAGAGGTCAGAAAGTTGACATCACACCTGCGTGTTGGTCGCGAGATTTGATAGCGAGAGTTCGGCATGGGAGAATTAAAATCGATATTGAATCAGATTTCACTTGGAAGCGAGAAAGTCAAGATCACCAAAAATGTAACTGTACGAGAAAGATTCCGAATGACGGAAATCTAAGAGCCAATTAGTAAATCTCAATACTCCTCTCTCTCCGGCAATTAAGGATGTTAACTAGTGAAGTTAGTTAGCGTAAACTCTCTCTCAATCAACGACTCGTTCAGGTCGGCCAATTAAAGTAATTAAATAAAAGCGGCTTTTTAAAACAGAAAAAGGCTTGTTATACTTTAAGAAATTGATTTCAGAGAGCGAAGACAACAGTCCAAAAATGTTGACAAGCGGCGGCGGCGGCGGCGGGGACGAACGACGAACTATAGCAGTCGTGACAACAAAAAGTTGCAGAAGAAAAGGGAGCGCAAATAGTCACAGCGGCAGGAACAAGCAATGCGACAATGGTTTGCAGGCGAGAAAAGGCAGTACGAATATTAGCGACCACAGAGACTGAGAAGCACGCACGAGTGGTTGGCGTGGCGGCGCCGGCGATTGAGAAACAGATCTAAGTAAATACGACATATCGTCCCCTTTGAGTCAACAGCGAAGTTCGACGAGAACGAAAAGAGTTATTGGTGAACCGAATGACCAGTAATACAACAGTTTGACCAAGTTTGGTGACGATTGGTCAAGCGATGTGAGCCCTAGGTTGTACACAAACAAGCAAACAAACAAACAAACAAACAAACAAACAAACATAGTGACAAACAAATTAGACCGAAAACATAACCTCCCTGGTAGAAGTAATAAGATGCGGCCATTCAATCTGTGCGTTTAGCGATGGAACTGCCATTTTAAATTGAAGTGTGACAGAAAGACGGACAGAGCTTCTTATCTAAATGCTTGAAAGGGGGGGGGGGTAGGGTTAAGGGTGTTATTTACTCGATTAGATGCATATGTAAGATCAAAATAAAAATATTCCTTTGTGCGCAAATATTAGCATTTCTCATTCATACTTTATTTTATCATACCAGAAATTTCAAATTTCTCGCAAACATTCCATTATTCCAAGCGAAAGAAACCAACTTCAAAGTCGCCATTCTCATTCAACAATTCCCATTAACAATCAACCAATCAAATTTCATTTGCTACAAATAAAAAGTAACCAATCAGATTTCGCGTTGATATTATTGATGTCCGAATGTACATTTTTTGTTCTGTTTTCTTCCCCGATGCTGAGAGGATGTAGATGGAGAACAGGTTGACAAACTCATGGCCGACGGACACGGGATCAAACTGACATTTTCATAAGCCGGACCATAGAGTTGCACTACATATTAATACCGCTGCCATTATCTACGTATTTACAATGTTGCCGCATGTTTAGTGGGGTGCATAGTTATGATGCACGTGGACGACGAGCCTGCAATCATCATCATCATCATCATCATCATCATCATCATCATCATCATCATCATCATCATCATCATCATCATCATCATCATCATCATCATCGGCAGCATCATCATCATCATCATCATCATCATCATCATCATCATCATCATCATCATCGACAGCAGCAGCATCATCATCATCATCAGCATCATCATCATCAGCAGCAGCAGCAGCATCATCATCATCAGCATCATCATCATCAGCATCAGCATCATCATCATCAGCAGCAGCAGCATCATCATCATCATCATCAGCATCATCATCATCATCATCATCATCATCATCATCATCAGCATCATCATCAGCATCATCATCATCATCATCATCATCATCAGCAGCAGCAGCAGCAGCAGCAGCAGCATCATCATCATCATCATCAGCATCATCATCATCATCATCATCATCATCCGGTTTAACGTAATACCAATAATTGTTGGAGCACTTAGAGCAGTTCTGGAAAAACCTGGAAAAAAGACTTGATACCATTCCATACAAAGCATGCCGCTGATTGAATACATCAAAGAAAATTCTTGAGTGCGAAAGCATAGCCAGGTGACACCGAACGACCGCAGGTAATTTGAAATAGAACGATGTTGCATAAACACCATCAAACAAAGAGAATGAACATTACACAAATCCAAGGGACCGGAAATTGCCAGATATGTAAGAAAATCCCATAATTTGAGACCACATCTCTTGCCCTAAAAATAAAAAATAATAAAATGTCGTGGCACCAGAATCAGTTGATGCGACACCAATGGTTGCGAAAGGTCTGGAAGGAAAGACCAAAAACAAAGAGTACTAGGATCCTGAGGGGGCTTATTGTCATTCAACTTCCAGAGAAAGCCGACAGCCGTTATCAGCAAAAAATTCAATGGTAAACAGCTGTTGTGAGAATACAAAGTGATTTGCAACGGTGGTCAAAAGAAGCCAAGAGTACTCGAAATTGGGGAGATTTGTTGTCACTCCAGGAAAACCACTTGTTTTTGCCAGTGAGCGATAACTAATAATGACTAGTGTGAGAACTCCTAGTGAGTAAACATAATAATAATAATAATAATAATAAGAGGAGAAGGATGAGGAGACCGAGGAGGGACAGCACAAACCAAACCTCCACTGGAAAAGTACGGAGAATGCTAGGACTTTGGGAGGCTTATTGCTACTCAAATCCCAGACAGGACTAATTGTTCTTACCAGCGAGAAATCAATGGCAAGCGGCTGTTGTGATACCGCAAGGTTATTTGCGGTGGTTATCAAAAAGAGGTGAAGAATACAGGAAATCTGTGGAGGCTTTTTGTTACTCAGACTCCTAGTGAGTACAAAAAAAAAAAAAAAAAAAAAAATAATAATAATAATAATAATAATAATAATAATAATAATAATAATAATAATAAAGGAATACAAGAACAGACATGACAGCGTGCAGCATGGGGAAAGAAATACACCGGGAAATGTGCAAACAACTGAATTTCGAATATGCAAAAAACGGTACAAACACAAACCAGAAACTGTACTAGAAAACGAAAAACACAAAATCATATGGGATATGAATGTACAAACAGACAAACCCATAACAGCAAGGAAACCGGATATGATAATAATCAACAAGAAAGAAAAATCCTGCAAAATCGTAGACTTTGCCGTTCCAGCGGACCACAGAGTGAAGATCAAAGAGACGGAAAAAAAAAGCAAATATACTGAACTTGCCAGAGAACTGAAAGGAATATGGAACATGAAGAAAGTCAGTATAACACCAATAATCATAGGAGCACTAGGAACAGTCCCCAAAAACATGGAGAAAAGACTAGGAGAAATAGGAATCAAAGGAATAACTGAGACCATACAAAGGACAGTAATGATCAAAACAGCTACAATCCTGAGAAATGTCCTCGAATGCGGAAACCAACCCACATAAGCAACGAATGGAGAACAAACACATGGAAGCACAAGACAACAGAACCAGGGAAAATACAACCGCACGAGAGAGGCGCAAGCATAGGCTGACGCCACAAAAATTATGGACAGAGGGTCGAGGAGGGAAAGCGCAAACCAGACCTCCACTGGAAGAGCGCGGACAGCTCTGGGACCTTGGGGAGGCTTGTTGCCACTCGGGCCCCAGAGGGGACCAATGTCCCTTATCACCGTGAAATCGGTGGTAGGTGGCTGTTGCGATACCGCAAGGTCATCAGCGGTGATGAACGAAAAGAGGTGGAGCATACTGGAAGTCTGAGGAGACTTGTTGTCACTCAGACTCCAGGGAATACCACAGGTTGTGGGCAGTGGGCGATCACTGACGATGACCAGTGTGATAACTCCTAGTGAGTAAATAATAATAATAATAATAATAACAATAACAATAACAATAACAATAACAATAATAACAATAACAATAACAATAATAACAACAACAACAACAACGACAACAACGACGACGACAATGATAATGATAATGATAATAATAATAATAATAATAATAATAATAATAATAATAATAATAATAATAATAATAATAATGATAATGATAATAATAATAATAATAATAATAATAATAATAATAATAATAATAATAATAATAATAAGAAGAAGAAGAAGAAGAAGAAGAAGAAGAAGAAAATTAAGTTGAGTGTCCCTATTTATTTGCCTCCCCACAAGGGTAGGATTAGACACCAGAGTGGTTTTTAATGTGGAGAAAAATTCAGCTCCCCAAAAAGGGACACTCTGGATTTTGACAAAAATAAAAAAAAAACGAAAATTATAATCCCCACTTTTTAAATAAATAATTTAAGCCTTATTTAAGATATGATTATAATTAAATTGAATACCCACATGTTTATGAAATATTTTTTGAACGCACGTTTAACTGGTCCCCACTATTACCAGAATCCCTGCAATGGATTAAAAAACTATTCAGTCTGCGAAAATTGGCTGATGATTGTGCCACTTAAATACGAGTCGAGAATACGTCATCGCCAATCAGTCCGACAGAGACTGGCCATTTCGGTAACCTTAATCTGTTGGATTGAGGTGTTATCTTTTGGGTAGTCCGTTGAGGTCCACCCTCCCAGGCCTTGCCTTCCCTCTTTGGGAAGGAGTTGGTTTATTGCCAATAGCCTGAGGCGCCCGTACTGGCTCTTCTGCTGGGGCGCTGGATTCCCCCCCCCCCCCCGCCCGGCCTTGTGCCACATCTTCCTGTGGTAGGAAGGAAGTAAATCAGGCGGACTGCGACCTAGTCATTGAATAATCACATGATGAAAATAAGGCGGATTGCGACCTAGTCATTGAATAATCACATGATGAATGGGTCAGACGCATTTCGACGATATCATACAACGTCTCAATTGCGACTAATCCAAGAAACCCGACGTATGAAACATCCATTGATTCAATAGTATATAATATTGAAACACACACACACACACATACATACATACATACATACATACATACATACATACATACATACACACACACATACATACATACATACATACATACATACATACATACATACAAACACACATACTAACACACACAAAAAAATACACACATACAAATACACACACGGACATACATACAAACACACACATACAAATACACACATACAAATACACACACGGACATACATACAAACCCACACATACAAATACACACACGGACATACATACAAACACACACATACAAATACACACATACAAATACACACACGGACATACATACAAACACACATACAAATACACATACAAATACACACACGGACATACATACAAACACACACATACAAACACACACATACAAATACACACACACAAACACACACATACAAATACACACACATACATACAAACACACATACAAACACACACATACAAATACATACATACATACAAACACACATACAAACACACACATACAAATACACACATACAAATACACACACGGACATACATACAAACACACACATACAAACACACACATACACATACAAATACACACACCCACAAACACACACATACAAATACACACACACAAACACACACATACAAATACACACACACATACATACAAACACACATACAAACACACACATACAAATTCACACACATACATACAAACACACATACAAACACACACATACAAATACACACACACATACATACATACAAACACACATACGACCACACACAAACACACACATGCAAACAAACACATACAAATACACACATACAAACACACACACACAAACACACATACAAACACACACACACACATAAAAACACATACAAACACACACACACACATAAAAACACATACAAACACACACACACATAAAAACACATACAAACACACACACACACACATAGTGCGAGGAAGAACGCAGAAGAACGCAACAAACAAAAGGAAAAACATAAAAAGAAATTAAAAACAAAATTAAATAAAACTGCGTTAACTTTCGGTGTCATTTTCTCTTCCTCATTAAATGACCTCCCCCCACCCACCCCCGTTCTCACCTCATCCGTGGTGAACTCTTTGGTTGATGGGGAAATATGAAATTATCCGAATCCCATTAATCGTTTATGAGTGCCGCTCTCCGCTATCAAGAGGACACTTCAGCGGACAAGCATTAAGCCAGGAACACGGATCCGTTATCAGTTGATGAGGCGACCCAGTCTCACCTTTCTGTCATCCTCATCCCACCAGACGTCATGCTTCACCTTTTCTATTTAAGTAAAGAAAGAAGCAATCAATGGCCGAGTCTTCTTCCCGGGTTCAGAGAAAGAGAAAGGCACAAAAATGGCTGATCGTTTATGTTTCATAAGTTTTAATGCTTTCATGAGATTCCAGAACAATTATTCCCCACGCTCTCTTTTCTCATATATATATATATATATATATAGAGAGAGAGAGAGAGAGAGAGAGAGAGATGAAAGAAGAGGGATAAACATGTACGAATGACAAATTTATTTCAACTTCGATTGTTCAATGCAAGGTGTTGAATTTTGACTTTTCCACTGCCAACTTATCCATCTATGTAATTCCTCTGATGAAAAAATTTTAATCTTTGAAAAGCCTTGGTTTAAGGAAAGAATAACAAACATGTTTTTACCGAGTACACCTTGCATTGAACAATCGAAGTTGAAATAAATTTGCCATTCGTACATGTTTATCTTTCTTCTTTCATCTATCTTTGTAATTGCTCTATCTCGTATATTGAGCTTAAACCATTTCAATATAGGTGCTATCCACTAGAAGTATACTTTTAGTTTCATATTTTATCATATTTTATATATATATATATATATATATATATATATATATATATATATATATATATATATATGGAAAATGAAAAAGGAAAAAACCAAGAGATATTTTTTTATATATTCATCAACGTTTCGTCTTTATTGTAAGACTTCCTCAGGATGATAATTTGAAAAAAATGTCATGCAAGTACAGCGAATTTTGGGTTGACACGATGGATCGATCAAGAAAAAGAGTAGTCTTCGCCACCACTGACTCCTCGCAGCCTGGACTCTCCTCCAGCACTCACAGTAGCCACGGCTACTACTTTTCCTCATAAACCCATCATGTCAACCCAAAATTTCGATGTATTTGCATGACATTTTGCTTAAAATTATCATCCTGAGAAAGTCTTCTTTTTTTTTTTTTTAACCTAGTTCACCCCAAACAAGGCAGGCTGCCACTATAGACGTAAGGGGCTACTGAGAAAAAAAAAAGGGAGAAGGCTGGGGGAGGGGGGTGTGAACTTAAATTGGGATCTGCGCAGCAAGATGTCTGTTTACATTAGTTTTAAATTTCTGCATGTCAGTACCGTCGGGGAAACAGGGGGCAGGGAGGGAGTTCCAGAGGCCAGCAGCACGAGGAAAGAAGCTATTTGAGTAACGTGAGCGATCGGTACTTTTTCCAGTGCTGCTGTTGTTGCTTGTTGTAATCATCGTCTTTTTCTACTCTTTCGGTATTTCCACGGTAGGTGCTCGACTGAGCTCCAATCTCTGGCTATCCCTGTAAAACCTTCTCAGCAAAAAACTCGCCTTGCTACCAACCCTGCAAAGAACTGTTGTGTGTTGAAATTTAGTATATTTGATATTGGTCCGACAGCTGGTGCATCCAGTGCCGCCCTGATTTGTTTGGAGGTGTGCAGGCGGATCACGGCATCTGGTAACCTGTTCCACAGTGCAGCAGCGACCCAAACCGAAAAAGATGCTTTCCTACGATTAAGCCGAAATCGTCTCAGGTACCGCTTCCCTGAGTTTCCACAAAGCCCTCTCTGCGGACGGACAAGAATTTAATCAATATAATTACTCAAGTATCCATGGAGATAAAAAAGACGTTGTTCATGGTTCAGTTTGAGATATCATTTTCTTTGGTCTGTCAAAGTTCAGTTTGAGATATCATTTTCTTTGGTCTGTCACAGTTCAGTTTGAGATATCATTTTCTTTTGTCTGTCACGGTTCAGTTTGAGATATCATTTTCTTTGGTCTGTCAAAGTTCAGTTTGAGATATCATTTTCTTTGGTCTGTCACAGTTCAGTTTGAGATATCATTTTCTTTTGTCTGTCACGGTTCAGTTTGAGATATCATTTTCTTTGGTCTGTCAAAGTTCAGTTTGAGATATCATTTTCTTTGGTCTGTCACAGTTCAGTTTGAGATATCATTTTCTTTTGTCTGTCACGGTTCAGTTTGAGATATCATTTTCTTTGGTCTGTCAAAGTTCAGTTTGAGATATCATTTTCTTTGGTCTGTCACAGTTCAGTTTGAGATATCATTCTCTTTGGTCTGTCACGGTTCAGTTTGAGATATCATTTTCTTTGGTCTGTCACGGTTAAGTTTGAGATATCATTTTCTTTGGTCAGTCAAAGTTCAGTTTGAGATATCATTTTCTTTGGTCTGTCACGGTTAAGTTTGAGATATCATTTTCGTTGGTCTGTCACGGTTAAGTTTGAGATATCATTTTCTTTGGTCTGTCACGGTTAAGTTTGAGATATCATTTTCTTTGGTCTGTCAAAGTTCAGTTTGAGATATCATTTTCTTTGGTCTGTCACGGTTAAGTTTGAGATATCATTTTCTTTGGTCTGTCACGGTTAAGTTTGAGATATTATTTTCTTTGGTCTGTCACGGTTAAGTTTGAGATATCATTTTCTTTGGTCTCAAAGTTCAGTTTGAGATATCATTTTCTTTGGTCTGTCACGGTTAAGTTTGAGATATCATTTTCGTTGGTCTGTCACGGTTAAGTTTGAGATATCATTTTCTTTGGTCTGTCACGGTTAAGTTTGAGATATCATTTTCTTTGGTCTGTCACGGTTAAGTTTGAGATATCATTTTCTTTGGTCTGTCACGGTTAAGTTTGAGATATCACTTTCTTTGGTCTGTCAAAGTTCAGTTTGAGATATCATTTTCTTTGGTCTGCCACGGTTAAGTTTGAGATATCATTTTCGTTGGTCTGTCAAAGTTCAGTTTGAGATATCATTTTCTTTGGTCTGTCACGGTTAAGTTTGAGATATCATTTTCTTTGGTCTGTCACGTGTTAAGTTTGAGATATCATTTTCTTTGGTCTGTCACGGTTAAGTTTGAGATATCATTTTCTTTGGTCTGTCAAAGTTCAGTTTGAGATATCATTTTCTTTGGTCTGTCACGGTTAAGTTTGAGATATCATTTTCTTTGGTCTGTCACGGTTAAGTTTGAGATATCATTTTCTTTGGTCTGTCACGGTTAAGTTTGAGATATCATTTTCTTTGGTCTGTCACGGTTAAGTTTGAGATATCATTTTCGTTGGTCTATCACGGTTAAGTTTGAGATATCATTTTCTTTGGTCTGTCACGGTTAAGTTTGAGATATCATTTTCTTTGGTGTGTCAAAGTTCAGTTTGAGATATCATTTTCTTTGGTCTGTCACGGTTAAGTTTGAGATATCATTTTCTTTTGTCTGTCAAAGTTCAGTTTGAGATATCATTTTCTTTGGTCTGTCACGGTTAAGTTTGAGATATCATTTTCTTTGGTCTGTCACGGTTAAGTTTGAGATATCATTTTCTTTGGTCTGTCACGGTTAAGTTTGAGATATCATTTTCTTTGGTCTGTCACGGTTAAGTTTGAGATATCATTTTCTTTGGTCTGTCACGGTTAAGTTTGAGATATCATTTTCTTTGGTCTCAAAGTTCAGTTTGAGATATCATTTTCTTTGGTCTGTCACGGTTAAGTTTGAGATATCATTTTCTTTGGTCTGTCAAAGTTCAGTTTGAGATATCATTTTATTTGGTCTGTCACGTTAAGTTTGAGATATCATTTTCTTTGGTCTGTCACGGTTAAGTTTGAGATATCATTTTCTTTGGTCTGTCACGGTTAAGTTTGAGATATCATTTTCTTTGGTCTGTCACGGTTAAGTTTGAGATATCATTTGCTTTGGTCTGTCACGGTTAAGTTTGAGATATCATTTTCTTTGGTCTGTCACGGTTAAGTTTGAGATATCATTTTCTTTGTCTGTCACGGTTAAGTTTGAGATATCATTTTCTTTGGTCTGTCACGGTTAAGTTTGAGATATCATTTTCGTTGGTCTGTCACGGTTAAGTTTGAGATATCATTTTCTTTGGTCTGTCACGGTTAAGTTTGAGATATCATTTTCTTTGGTCTGTCAAAGTTCAGTTTGAGATATCATTTTCTTTGGTCTGTCACGGTTAAGTTTGAGATATCATTTTCTTTGGTCTGTCACGGTTAAGTTTGAGATATCATTTTCTTTGGTCTGTCACGGTTAAGTTTGAGATATCACTTTCTTTGGTCTGTCAAAGTTCAGTTTGAGATATCATTTTCTTTGGTCTGCCACGGTTAAGTTTGAGATATCATTTTCGTTGGTCTGTCAAAGTTCAGTTTGAGATATCATTTTCTTTGGTCTGTCACGGTTAAGTTTGAGATATCATTTTCTTTGGTCTGTCACGTGTTAAGTTTGAGATATCATTTTCTTTGGTCTGTCACGGTTAAGTTTGAGATATCATTTTCTTTGGTCTGTCAAAGTTCAGTTTGAGATATCATTTTCTTTGGTCTGTCACGGTTAAGTTTGAGATATCATTTTCTTTGGTCTGTCACGGTTAAGTTTGAGATATCATTTTCTTTGGTCTGTCACGGTTAAGTTTGAGATATCATTTTCTTTGGTCTGTCACGGTTAAGTTTGAGATATCATTTTCGTTGGTCTGTCACGGTTAAGTTTGAGATATCATTTTCTTTGGTCTGTCACGGTTAAGTTTGAGATATCATTTTCTTTGGTGTGTCAAAGTTCAGTTTGAGATATTATTTTCTTTGGTCTGTCACGGTTAAGTTTGAGATATCATTTTCTTTGGTCTGTCACGGTTAAGTTTGAGATATCATTTTCTTTGGTCTGTCACGGTTAAGTTTGAGATATCATTTTCTTTGGTCTGTCAAAGTTCAGTTTGAGATATCATTTTCTTTGGTCTGTCACGGTTAAGTTTGAGATATCATTTTCTTTGGTCTGTCACGGTTAAGTTTGAGATATACTTTTCTTTGGTCTGTCACGGTTAAGTTTGAGATATCATTTTCTTTGGTCTGTCAAAGTTTAGTTTGAGATATCATTTTCTTTGGTCTGTCACGGTTAAGTTTGAGATATCATTTTCTTTTGTCTGTCAAAGTTCAGTTTGAGATATCATTTTCTTTGGTCTGTCACGGTTAAGTTTGAGATATCATTTTCTTTGGTCTGTCACGGTTAAGTTTGAGATATCATTTTCTTTGGTCTGTCACGGTTAAGTTTGAGATATCATTTTCTTTGGTCTGTCACGGTTAAGTTTGAGATATCATTTTCTTTGGTCTGTCACGGTTAAGTTTGAGATATCATTTTCTTTGGTCTCAAAGTTCAGTTTGAGATATCATTTTCTTTGGTCTGTCACGGTTAAGTTTGAGATATCATTTTCTTTGGTCTGTCAAAGTTCAGTTTGAGATATCATTTTATTTGGTCTGTCACGTTAAGTTTGAGATATCATTTTCTTTGGTCTGTCACGGTTAAGTTTGAGATATCATTTTCTTTGGTCTGTCACGGTTAAGTTTGAGATATCATTTTCTTTGGTCTGTCACGGTTAAGTTTGAGATATCATTTTCTTTGGTCTGTCACGGTTAAGTTTGAGATATCATTTTCTTTGGTCTGTCACGGTTAAGTTTGAGATATCATTTTCTTTGTCTGTCACGGTTAAGTTTGAGATATCATTTTCTTTGGTCTGTCACGGTTAAGTTTGAGATATCATTTTCTTTTGTCTGTCACGGTTAAGTTTGAGATATCATTTTCTTTGGTCTGTCACGGTTAAGTTTGAGATATCATTTTCTTTGGTCTGTCAAAGTTCAGTTTGAGATATCATTTTCTTTGGTCTGTCACGGTTAAGTTTGAGATATCATTTTCTTTGGTCTGTCACGGTTAAGTTTGAGATATCATTTTCTTTGGTCTGTCACGGTTAAGTTTGAGATATCATTTTCTTTGGTCTGTCAAAGTCTAGTTTGAGATATCATTTTCTTTGGTCTGTCACGGTTAAGTTAGAGATATCATTTTCTTTGGTCTGTCACGGTTAAGTTTGAGATATCATTTTCTTTGGTCTGTCACGGTTAAGTTTGAGATATCATTTTCTTTGGTCTGTCACGGTTAAGTTTGAGATATCATTTTCGTTGGTCTGTCACGGTTAAGTTTGAGATATCATTTTCTTTGGTCTGTCACGGTTAAGTTTGAGATATCATTTTCTTTGGTCTGTCAAAGTTCAGTTTGAGATATCATTTTCTTTGGTCTGTCAAAGTTCAGTTTGAGATATCATTTTCTTTAGTCTGTCACGGTTAAGTTTGAGATATCATTTTCTTTGGTCTGTCACGGTTAAGTTTGAGATATCATTTTCTTTGGTCTGTCACGGTTAAGTTTGAGATATCATTTTCTTTGGTCTGTCACGGTTAAGTTTGAGATATCATTTTCTTTGGTCTGTCACGGTTAAGTTTGAGATATCATTTTCTTTGGTCTGTCACGGTTAAGTTTGAGATATCATTTTCGTTGGTCTGTCACGGTTAAGTTTAAGATATCATTTTCTTTGGTCTGTCACGGTTAAGTTTGAGATATCATTTTCTTTGGTCTGTCACGGTTAAGTTTGAGATATCATTTTCTTTGGTGTGTCAAAGTTCAGTTTGAGATATCATTTTCTTTGGTCTGTCACGGTTAAGTTTGAGATATCATTTTCTTTGGTCTGTCACGTGTTAAGTTTGAGATATCATTTTCTTTGATTCGTTACGGTTAAGTTTGAGATATCATTTTCTTTGGTCTGTCACGGTTAAGTTTTAGATATCATTTTCTTTGGTCTGTCAAAGTTCAGTTTGAGATATCATTTTCTTTGGTCTGTCACGGTTAAGTTTGAGATATCATTTTCTTTGGTCTGTCACGGTTAAGTTTGAGATATACTTTTCTTTGGTCTGTCACGGTTAAGTTTGAGATATACTTTTCTTTGGTCTGTCACGGTTAAGTTTGAGATATCACTTTCTTTGGTCTGTCACGGTTAAGTTTGAGATATCATTTTCTTTGGTCTGTCAAAGTTCAGTTTGAGATATCATTTTCTTTGGTCTGTCAAAGTTCAGTTTGAGATATCATTTTCTTTGGTCTGTCACGGTTAAGTTTGAGATATCATTTTCTTTGGTCTGTCACGGTTAAGTTTGAGATATCATTTTCTTTGGTCTGTCATGGTTAAGTTTGAGATATCATTTTCTTTGGTCTGTCACGGTTAAGTTTGAGATATCATTTTCTTTGGTCTGTCACGGTTAAGTTTGAGATATCATTTTCTTTGGTCTGTCAAAGTTCAGTTTGAGATATCATTTTCGTTGGTCTGTCACGGTTAAGTTTGAGATATCATTTTCTTTGGTCTGTCACGGTTAAGTTTGAGATATCATTTTCTTTGGTCTGTCACGGTTAAGTTTGAGATATCATTTTCTTTGGTCTGTCAAAGTTCAGTTTGAGATATCATTTTCTTTGGTCTGTCACGGTTAAGTTTGAGATATCATTTTCTTTGGTCTGTCACGTGTTAAGTTTGAGATATAATTTTCTTTGATCCGTTACGGTTAAGTTTGAGATATCATTTTCTTTGGTCTGTCACGGTTAAGTTTGAGATATCATTTTCTTTGGTCTGTCAAAGTTCAGTTTGAGATATCATTTTCTTTGGTCTGTCACGGTTAAGTTTGAGATATCATTTTCTTTGGTCTGTCACGGTTAAGTTTAGGATATACTTTTCTTTGGTCTGTCACGGTTAAGTTTGAGATATCATTTTCTTTGGTCTGTCACAGTTCAGTTTGAGATATCATTTTCTTTGGTCTGTCATGGTTAAGTTTGAGATATCATTTTCTTTGGTCTGTCACGGTTCAGTTTGAGATATCATTTTCTTTGGTCTGTCACGGTTAAGTTCGAGATATCATTTTCTTTGGTCTGTCACGGTTAAGTTTGAGATATCATTTTCTTTGGTCTGTCACGGTTAAGTTTGAGATATCATTTTCTTTGGTCTGTCACGGTTAAGTTTGAGATATCATTTTCGTTGGTCTGTCACGGTTAAGTTTGAGATATCATTTTCTTTGGTCTGTCACGGTTAAGTTTGAGATATCATTTTCTTTGGTCTGTCAAAGTTCAGTTTGAGATATCATTTTCTTTGGTCTGTCAAAGTTCAGTTTGAGATATCATTTTCTTTGGTCTGTCACGGTTAAGTTTGAGATATCATTTTCTTTGGTCTGTCACGGTTAAGTTTGAGATATCATTTTCTTTGGTCTGTCACGTTAAAGTTTGAGATATCAGTTTCTTTGGTCTGTCACGGTTAAGTTTGAGATATCATTTTCTTTGGTCTGTCACGGTTAAGTTTTTTGATATCATTTTCTTTGGTCTGTCACGGTTAAGTTTGAGATATCATTTTCTTTGGTCTGTCACGGTTAAGTTTGAGATATCATTTTCTTTGGTCTGTCAAAGTTCAGTTTGAGATATCATTTTCTTTGGTCTGTCACCGTTAAGTTTGAGATATCATTTTCTTTGGTCTGTCACGGTAAAGTTTGAGATATCATTTTCGTTGATCCGTTACGGTTAAGTTTGAGATAGCATTTTCGTTGATCCGTTACTGTTAAGTTTGAGATATCATTTTCGTTGGTCTGTCACGGTTAAGTTTGAGATAGCATTTTCGTTGATCCGTTACGGTTCAGTTTGAGATAGAAGTTTCGTTTATCCGTTACGGTTAAGTTTTAGAAGTTTCGTTGATCCGTTACGGTTAAGTTTGAGATACCATTTTCTTTGGTCTGTCACGGTTAAGTTTGAGATATCATTTTCTTTTGTCTGTCACGTGTTAAGTTTGAAATATATTTTTTTTTGGTCTGTCACGGTTAAGTTTGAGATGTCATTTTCTTTGATCTGTCACGTGTTAAGTTTGAAATATAATTTTCTTTGGTCCGTCACGGTTAAGTTTGAGATAGCATTTTCGTTGATCCGTTACGGTTAAGTTTGAGGTATCATTTTCGTTGGTCTGTCACGGTTAAGTTTGAGATATCATTTTCGTTGATCCGTTACGGTTAAGTTTGAGATATCATTTTCGTTGATCCGTTACGGTTCAGTTTGAGATATCATTTTCGTTGATCCGTTACGGTTAAGTTAGAGATATCATTTTCGTTGGTCTGTCACGGTTAAGTTTGAGATATCATTTTCTTTTGTCTGTCACGTGTTAAGTTTGAAATATAATTTTCTTTGGTCCTTCAAAGTTCAGTTTGAGATATCATTTTCTTTGGTCTGTCACGGTTAAGTTTGAGATATCATTTTCTTTGGTCTGTCACGGTTAAGTTTGAGATATCATTTTCTTTGGTCTGTCACGTTTAAGTTTGAGATATCATTTTCTTTGGTCTGTCACGGTTAAGTTTGAGATATCATTTTCTTTGGTCTGTCAAAGTTCAGTTTGAGATATCATTTTCTTTGGTCTGTCACGGTTAAGTTTGAGATATCATTTTCTTTGGTCTGTCACGGTAAAGTTTGAGATATCATTTTCGTTGGTCTGTCACGGTTAAGTTTGAGATATCATTTTCGTTGATCGGTTACGGTTAAGTTTGAGATAGCATTTTCGTTGATCCGTTACTGTTAAGTTTGAGATATCATTTTCGTTGGTCTGTCACGGTTAAGTTTGAGATAGCATTTTCGTTGATCCGTTACAGTTCAGTTTGAGATAGAAGTTTCGTTGATCCGTTACGGTTAAGTTTTAGAAGTTTCGTTGATCCGTTACGGTTAAGTTTGAGATACCATTTTCTTTGGTCTGTCACGGTTAAGTTTGAGATATCATTTTCTTTTGTCTGTCACGTGTTAAGTTTGAAATATAATTTTTTTTGGTCTGTCACGGTTAAGTTTGAGATGTCATTTTCTTTGGTCTGTCACGTGTTAAGTTTGAAATATAATTTTCTTTGGTCCGTCACGGTTAAGTTTGAGATAGCATTTTCGTTGATCCGTTACGGTTAAGTTTGAGATATCATTTTCGTTGGTCTGTCACGGTTAAGTTTGAGATATCATTTTCGTTGATCCGTTACGGTTAAGTTTGAGATAGCATTTTCGTTGATCCGTTACGGTTAAGTTTGAGATATCATTTTCGTTGATCCGTTACAGTTAAGTTAGAGATATCATTTTCGTTGGTCTGTCACAGTTAAGTTTGAGATATCATTTTCTTTTGTCTGTCACGTGTTAAGTTTGAAATATAATTTTCTTTGGTCCGTCACGGTAAAGTTTGAGATAGCAATTTCTGTTTATCCGTTACGGTTAAGTTTGAGATATCATTTTCGTTGGTCTGTCACGGTTAAGTTTGAGATATCATTTTCGTTGATCCGTTACGGTTAAGTTTGAGATAGCATTTTCGTTGACACGTTACGGTTAAGTTTGAGATATCATTTTCGTTGATCCGTTACGGTTAAGTTAGAGATATCATTTTCGTTGGTCTGTCACGGTTAAGTTTGAGATATCATTTTCGTTGATCCGTTACGGTTAAGTTTGTGATAGCATTTTCGTTGATCCATTACGGTTAAGTTTGAGATATCATTTTCGTTGATCCGTTACGGTTAAGTTTGAGATAGAAGTTTCGTTGATCTGTTACGGTTAAGTTTGAGATATCATTTTCGTTGGTCTGTCACAGTTAAGTTTGAGTTAGCATTTTCGTTGATCCGTTACGGTTAAGTTTGAGATAGAAGTTTCGTTGATCCGTTACGGTTAAGTTTGAGATATCATTTTCGTTGGTCTGTTACGGTTAAGTTTGAGATATCATTTTCGTTGATCCGTTACAGTTAAGTTTGAGATATCATTTTCGTTGATCCGTTACGGTTAAGTTTGAGATATCATTTTCGTTGATCCGTTACGGTTAAGTTTGAGATATCATTTTCGTTGGTCTGTCACGGTTAAGTTTGAGATAGCATTTTCGTTGATCCGTTACGGTTAAGTTTGAGATAGAAGTTTCGTTGATCCGTTACGGTTAAGTTTGAGATATCATTTTCGTTGGTCTGTCACGGTTAAGTTTGAGATATCATTTTCGTTGATCCGTTACGGTTAAGTTTGAGATAGCATTTTCGTTGATGCGTTACGGTTAAGTTGGAGATATCATTTTCGTTGGTCTGTCACGGTTAAGTTTGAGATAGCATTTTCGTTGATCCGTTACGGTTAAGTTTGAGATAGAAGTTTCGTTGATCCGTTATGGTTAAGTTTGAGATATCATTTTCGTTGGTCTGTCACGGTTAAGTTTGAGATCGCATTTTCGTTGATCCGTTACTGTTAAGTTTGAGATAGAAGTTTCGTTGATCCATTACGGTTAAGTTTGAGAAGTTTTGTTGATCCGTTACGGTTAAGTTTGAGATACCATTTTCTTTGGTCTGTCACGGTTAAGTTTGAGATATCATTTTCTTTTGTCTGTCACGTGTTAAGTTTGAAATATAATTTTTTTTGGTCTGTCACGGTTAAGTTTGAGATGTCATTTTCTTTTGTCTGTCACGTGTTAAGTTTCAAATATAATTTTCTTTGGTCCGTCACGGTTAAGTTTGAGATAGCATTTTCGTTGATCCGTTATGGTTAAGTTTGAGATATCATTTTCGTTGGTCTGTCACGGTTAAGTTTGAGATATCATTTTCGTTGATCCGTTACGGTTAAGTTTGAGATAGCATTTTCGTTGATCCGTTACGGTTAAGTTTGAGATATCATATTCGTTGATCCGTTACGGTTAAGTTAGAGATATCATTTTCGTTGGTCTGTCATGGTTAAGTTTGAGATATCATTTTCGTTGGTCTGTCACGGTTAAGTTTGAGATATCATTTTCGTTGATCCGTTACGGTTAAGTTTGAGATAGCATTTTCGTTGATCCGTTACGGTTAAGTTTGAGATATCATTTTCGTTGATCCGTTACGGTTAAGTTAGAGATATCATTTTCGTTGGTCTGTCACGGTTAAGTTTGAGATATCATTTTCGTTGATCCGTTACGGTTAAGTTTGTGATAGCATTTTCGTTGATCCATTACGGTTAAGTTTGAGATATCATTTTCGTTGATCCGTTACGGTTAAGTTTGAGATAGAAGTTTCGTTGATCTGTTACGGTTAAGTTTGAGATATCATTTTCGTTGGTCTGTCACGGTTAAGTTTGAGATAGCATTTTCGTTGATCCGTTACGGTTAAGTTTGAGATAGAAGTTTCGTTGATCCGTTACGGTTAAGTTTGAGATATCATTTTCGTTGGTCTGTTACGGTTAAGTTTGAGATATCATTTTCGTTGATCCGTTACGGTTAAGTTTGAGATATCATTTTCGTTGATCCGTTACGGTTAAGTTTGAGATATCATTTTCGTTGATCCGTTACGGTTAAGTTTGAGATATCATTTTCGTTGGTCTGTCACGGTTAAGTTTGAGATAGCATTTTCGTTGATCCGTTACGGTTAAGTTTGAGATAGAAGTTTCGTTGATCCGTTACGGTTAAGTTTGAGATATCATTTTCGTTGGTCTGTCACGGTTAAGTTTGAGATAGCATTTTCGTTGATCCGTTACGGTTAAGTTTGAGATAGCATTTTCGTTGATGCGTTACGGTTAAGTTTGAGATATCATTTTCGTTGGTCTGTCACGGTTAAGTTTGAGATAGCATTTTCGTTGATCCGTTACGGTTAAGTTTGAGATAGAAGTTTCGTTGATTCGTTATGGTTAAGTTTGAGATATCATTTTCGTTGGTCTGTCACGGTTAAGTTTGAGATAGCATTTTCGTTGATCCGTTACTGTTAAGTTTGAGATAGAAGTTTCGTTGATCCATTACGGTTAAGTTTGAGAAGTTTTGTTGATCCGTTACGGTTAAGTTTGAGATACCATTTTCTTTGGTCTGTCACGGTTAAGTTTGAGATATCATTTTCTTTTGTCTGTCACGTGTTAAGTTTGAAATATAATTTTTTTTGGTCTGTCACGGTTAAGTTTGAGATGTCATTTTCTTTTGTCTGTCACGTGTTAAGTTTGAAATATAATTTTCTTTGGTCCGTCACGGTTAAGTTTGAGATAGCATTTTCGTTGATCCGTTACGGTTAAGTTTGAGATATCATTTTCGTTAGTCTGTCACGGTTAAGTTTGAGATATCATTTTCGTTGATCCGTTACGGTTAAGTTTGAGATAGCATTTTCGTTGATCCGTTACGGTTAAGTTTGAGATATCATATTCGTTGATCCGTTACGGTTAAGTTAGAGATATCATTTTCGTTGGTCTGTCATGGTTAAGTTTGAGATATCATTTTCGTTGATCCGTTACGGTTAAGTTTGAGATAGCATTTTCGTTGACCCGTTACGGTTAAGTTTGAGATATCATTTTCGTTGATCCGTTACAGTTAAGTTTGAGATATCATTTTTGTTGATCCGTTACGGTTAAGTTAGAGATATCATTTTCGTTGATCCGTTACGGTTAAGTTTGAGATATCATTTTCGTTGATCCGTTACGGTTAAGTTTGAGATATCATTTTTGTTGATCGGTTACGGTTAAGTTTGAGATATCATTTTCGTTGGTCTGTCACGGTTAAGTTTGAGATATCATTTTCGTTGGTCTGTCACGATTAAGTTTGAGATATCATTTTCGTTGATCCGTTACGGTTAAGTTTGAGATATCATTTTCGTTGGTCTGTCACGATTAAGTTTGAGATATCATTTTCATTGGTCTGGCACGGTTAAAATTGAAATGACATTTTCATTGGCTGTTCCTGTCTAATTATATTTAATTCTCCATGAGAAAATCGTATATTTTTAGCACCAAGCAGATAGTAATATTCTATTTTTGGAGGCTAAAAATCGCATTGATTGAAAAGAAATTTATTAATACAAAACACAAAACATGAAATATCGACAATTTGAGAAAGAATCAAATATGTCAGCGTTTTCTTCCGCTTTTTGTGTCCGTATTGAAAGGGAATACGATCACAATCAACATTATATTTCTGGATGCGAATGAAGAATTTCCTCCGGATACGTTAAGAGAATTTTCCTGAAGTGGCATCCGAAGAGACATCAACCGGATATAGGAAATTGTGAAAGCAAAATCGCCGGACACAGAACAATGGTGACAACGTTTGAGATTTTCTAGCCGTCGGGCATAGAATAATCTTACACCCCCCTACCCCCGTGACTCCTAGAGTGGACCATTAAAATATCTAAGAGAAGGGCGGGAAAAAATAAGTGGGCGGGAGAGACGGTTGTGGCTAATTAAAACCAACTTTTTTTTTTTACAAACAGATCAACCCGGCGTTGCCCTGTTGTAAATATGCTGAAAGTGTAGCAGTTACCTCCTCCTTTCAAACATAACTACACCGGTTGGCCGTTAGGTGGCGCTTTTTCACCGACAGGTGGCGCTGAAAAGCGACACCAGAGTTATCTGCCCTTCGGATTATAAAAACCGGTGCAAACGGAAAATCACTCTCTTGTCTATTCAACTGGCCTCGCAGAACGACGCTGACACTAGCGCTCCATCTAACTCTCTCTCTTTTCTCTTCAACTGGCCTCGGCAAAGCAACAACCAACACACGTTTCTTCCGTCAACACGTGGTCAAACAACGGTAAGCGTTCTCAACTCATTTTCTTTGTGTACATCTTTCAAAGACTTTTCTCACGACTCACTTCTACACATACGCATTTCAAGAACGGTTTCTTATCGACACACATACACACACCACACACCTCAACATTCCACATTACACACACACACGTTCAATAAACCTTATTTGAACTACCTCCTTTTGTTTGTTAATTATTACTCTGTCTTTGCATGCAACATTGCTTGATTTAACGTACACCCTAATAGTCGGGGAACACGACCCTCGATCTGAACAAAAGTTTAAATTTATTAACATTTCATATATATTTAAATTTATTAACATCCATATATATATATATATATATATATATATATATATATATATATATATATATATATATATATATTGGTACAGAAAAATTAGTACAACATTCGTATCGTCAGTTTCAAGCACGGAAGGACTTAGCCATCCGGCTCTCTTCAGCTTCTGTTGTCATCTGTTTCGGAAATGTGAAGTCACGTGTCATTCTCGTTTGAACGCGTTATTTGCTTAGAGTGTTATTTATGTTTGTTTAAATTCAGTGTAAGGAAGGTTTAATAAGGTTTGAAAAAAAGGGGGAGGGTGAAAAGTAACAGTTGAGATTTAAACCGGATGAGATTTAAAGAGATATAAAAAAATTAAAAAAAAAAAGAATTTCTATATAAATCCCGTGAGCCAAAGTTATGAGTATCGTATATTTTGTCGGATGGCTAAGTCCTTCCGTGCTTGAAACCGACGGTACGAATGTTGTACTAATTTTTCTGTACCAGAATAAATAAATATTACGCTCTTAATTTTTAAATTTTTAACTTTAATTCTCAATTAATCGAGCACTCTGCTGTGATTTTTCTTGCTATATTACAAAGAAGTTATATATATATATATATATATATATATATATATATATATATATATATATATATATATATATATATATATATATATAGGATAAAATACACGATATATCATTAAATGCCGTGGAGGCAAGATGTATGAAAAAGACAAAAGGAAAAACAAATTTCACACAGGAAGAAATCATAAAAAACGAGAGATTTACCGGTTTCGTTCGGATAAACAAAAATCTTCCTAAAAAGTGCGTAACTATTTGAAAAATTATGCAGTGCGTATGACAAAGACATTTAAATAGAAAAGGGGGGGGGGCGAAAAACAAAAAAACAAATGGAAACGTTGATGAAATACAGAAAAATAAGTAGTATTTTAACCGGGATCGGAGTTTTTTATGCAGTGGCGAGGTATATTGCATTGTTTTAGTGCGGTTTTTGCCATAAGTTTGGTTATGGAACAAGATCCTACTCTAAGATTTACGTTAGATGGTGATGAGAGAAGGATTACAGCTCTTTCGATGCACTAACGGCGTGGGAGAGAGGAGTTAGTCTTAAGGAAGGTGCAGTTTATAAAGTCAAAATTGTGGTTAAAAGCGTTCCTGTGTATGACTAGTGCGTTAGTGGGATTGTTGTGTTTGACGTCCCGTTTATGGTCGTAAATGCGGGATTTTATATTTCTGTCCGTTTCGCTAATACAAAACATCGAACATGAGGCACATTTTATTTTGTAAGGAGAAGAAGTGTCCTTGAGGGGGTAGGTGGGTCTTGGTTTGGTGTTGTTTAATTGTTTTAGAAGTTGATGTCACAATTTTTAAAGTTGAGATTGTTTTCTTAACAGGCCGATGGCAGAGAATCGATGAACTCCAGGATGAAGTTTATTTCACCATACTAAACCCAATGTATTATCTTTTGTTGTTTCCCCCCCCCCCCCCGTGTTTCTCCTACATAAAAAACTATTACCCGTCTAAGCACTGTGTTGTTCAATTCTATGACGTCACAGAGAAAAGTTACAGAAACCAAAACAACCCATCCTTGTCCAGTTCCCAGTTATCATCTCATCCAAAAACTTGACTTAGCTCAGCTAAAAATGTATAAATATGTTTTGTTCGTAAACCATATTTTTAATCTTTCATTCACAACAATCATTTTTTGTACATTTTTCTCACTCGTCATTTATACCATATTAATTGCCAGCGTGAGTCCTGCTACATTCGAAAGACGTGCACGTCATCTGTCTAACCCTAACCAAGCCAGGATCCACGCTACATTCGAAAGACGTGCACGTCATCTGTCTAACCCTATCCAAGCCAGGATCCACGCTACATTCGAAATACGTGCACGTCATCTGTCTAACCCTATCCAAGCCAAGATCCACGCTACATTCGAAAGACGTGCACGTCATATGTCTAACCCTATCCAAGCCAGGATCCATGCTACATTCGAAAGATGTGCACGTCATCTGTCTAACCCTATCCAAGCCAAGATCCACGCTACATTCGAAAGACGTGCACGTCATCTGTCTAACCCTATCAAAGCAAGGATCCACGCTACATTCGAAAGACGTGCACGTCATCTGTCTAACCCTATCCAAGCCAGGATCCACGCTACATTCGAAAGACGTGCACGTCATCTGTCTAACCCTATCCAAGCCAGGATACACGCTACATTCGAAAGACGTGCACGTCATCTGTCTAACCCTATCCAAGCCAAGATCCACGCTACATTCGAAAGACGTGCACGTCATCTGTCTAACCCTATCCAAGCCAGGATCCACGCTACATTCGAAAGACGTGCACGTCATCTGTCTAACCCTATCCAAGCCAGGATCCACGCTACATTCGAAAGACGTGCACGTCATCTGTCTAACCCTATCCAAGCCAAGATCCACGCTACATTCGAAAGACGTGCACGTCATATGTCTAACCCTATCCAAGCCAGGATCCATGCTACATTCGAAAGATGTGCACATCATCTGTCTAACCCTATCCAAGCCAAGATCCACGCTACATTCGAAAGACGTGCACGTCATCTGTCTAACCCTATCAAAGCAAGGATCCACGCTACATTCGAAAGACGTGCACGTCATCTGTCTAACCCTATCCAAGCCAGGATCCACGCTACATTCGAAAGACGTGCACGTCATCTGTCTAACCCTATCCAAGCCAGGATCCACGCTACATTCGAAAGACGTGCACGTCATCTGTCTAACCCTATCCAAGCCAGGATCCATGCTACATTCGAAAGATGTGCACGTCATCTGTCTAACCCTATCCAAGCCAAGATCCACGCTACATTCGAAAGACGTGCACGTCATCTGTCTAACCCTATCCAAGCCAAGATCCACGCTACATTCGAAAGACGTGCACGTCATATGTCTAACCCTATCCAAGCCAGGATCCATGCTACATTCGAAAGATGTGCACGTCATCTGTCTAACCCTATCCAAGCCAAGATCCACGCTACATTCGAAAGACGTGCACGTCATCTGTCTAACCCTATCAAAGCAAGGATCCACGCTACATTCGAAAGACGTGCACGTCATCTGTCTAACCCTATCCAAGCCAGGATCCACGCTACATTCGAAAGACGTGCACGTCATCTGTCTAACCCTATCCAAGCCAGGATCCACGCTACATTCGAAAGACGTGCACGTCATCTGTCTAACCCTATCCAAGCCAGGATCCATGCTACATTCGAAAGATGTGCACGTCATCTGTCTAACCCTATCCAAGCCAAGATCCACGCTACATTCGAAAGACGTGCACGTCATCTGTCTAACCCTATCCAAGCCAGGATCCACGCTACATTCGAAAGACGTGCACGTCATCTGTCTAACCCTATCCAAGCCAGGATCCACGCTACATTCGAAAGACGTGCACGTCATATGTCTAACCCTATCCAAACCAGGATACACGCTACATTCGAAAGACGTGCACGTCATCTGTCTAACCCTATCCAAGCCAAGATCCACGCTATATTCGAAAGACGTGCACGTCATCTGTCTAACCCTATCCAAGCCAGGATCCATGCTACATTCGAAAGATGTGCACGTCATCTGTCTAACCCTATCCAAGCCAAGATCCACGCTACATTCGAAAGACGTGCACGTCATATGTCTAACCCTATCCAAGCCAGGATCCATGCTACATTCGAAAGATGTGCACGTCATCTGTCTAACCCTATCCAAGCCAAGATCCACGCTACATTCGAAAGACGTGCACGTCATCTGTCTAACCCTATCAAAGCAAGGATCCACGCTACATTCGAAAGACGTGCACGTCATCTGTCTAACCCTATCCAAGCCAGGATCCACGCTACATTCGAAAGACGTGCACGTCATCTGTCTAACCCTATCCAAGCCAGGATACACGCTACATTCGAAAGACGTGCACGTCATCTGTCTAACCCTATACAAGCCAAGATCCACGCTACATTCGAAAGACGTGCACGTCATCTGTCTAACCCTATCAAAGCAAGGATCCACGCTACATTCGAAAGACGTGCACGTCATCTGTCTAACCCTATCCAAGCCAGGATCCACGCTACATTCGAAAGACGTGCACGTCATCTGTCTAACCCTATCCAAGCCAGGATACACGCTACATTCGAAAGACGTGCACGTCATCTGTCTAACCCTATCCAAGCCAGGATCCACGCTACATTCGAAAGACGTGCACGTCATCTGTCTAACCCTATCCAAGCCAGGATCCACGCTACATTCGAAAGACGTGCACGTCATCTGTCTAACCCTATCCAAGCCAGGATACACGCTACATTCGAAAGACGTGCACGTCATCTGTCTAACCCTATCCAAGCCAG
This sequence comes from Sepiola atlantica, assembly GCA_963556195.1. Taxonomy (NCBI): domain Eukaryota; kingdom Metazoa; phylum Mollusca; class Cephalopoda; order Sepiida; family Sepiolidae; genus Sepiola; species Sepiola atlantica. Next base: position 10,002,981 of record OY744543.1, on the reverse strand, counting down.
GATCCACGCTACATTCGAAAGACGTGCACGTCATCTGTCTAACCCTATCCAAGCCAGGATCCACGCTACATTCGAAAGACGTGCACGTCATCTGTCTAACCCTATCCAAGCCAGGATCCACGCTACATTCGAAAGACGTGCACGTCATCTGTCTAACCCTATCCAAGCCAGGATCCACGCTACATTCGAAAGACGTGCACGTCATCTGTCTAACCCTATCCAAGCCAGGATCCACGCTACATTCGAAAGACGTGCACGTCATCTGTCTAACCCTATCCAAGCCAGGATACACGCTACATTCGAAAGACGTGCACGTCATCTGTCTAACCCTATCCAAGCCAGGATCCACGCTACATTCGAAAGACGTGCACGTCATCTGTCTAACCCTATCCAAGCCAGGATCCACGCTACATTCGAAAGACGTGCACGTCATCTGTCTAACCCTATCCAAGCCAGGATCCACGCTACATTCGAAAGACGTGCACGCCATCTGTCTAACCCTATCCAAGCCAGGATCCACGCGACATCTTTATTTACGTTGTCGTAATTAACACAAAGAACTGAATAAAAAATGAACAAAAAACGAATCACTCTACTCTACTTGTATCTGTTCCGATGGATACTGCACCCCATAGACTGGTGTTGTCTCGGCCTTCGGGTCTTGATTTACGCCGGTCAATGGGTCTGTCCTGTGCAGTTCTGGGAGGTCCACCTTCCTAGGCTTTGCCTCCCCTCTTTGGGGAGGAGTAAGTTTATTGCTTACTGTCTGAGGCGCCTCTACCGGGGAATGCCGACGGGGCTGCCCAGGCAATTTTTAAACCCAACTTTCCCGACCCGACCTTGGGTCACATCTTACTTGTGGGAGTAAGATAAAAACTGGCCTTGTGCCTAACTCCTGGAGAGGAGTAAATCAATACTCTACTTGTGTTTTATTAAAATTACTTTTTATCAAAAGAAAAAAAACCCGAAAATGGCACTTGAAGTACGTAATGTAATAATCTTGCAACTGAATATATTTAATGAAATGTTTTTACGTAAAACTGAAAAAAGAAAAAAGAAAATTATTGTTGTCAGGTAATATGAAATACTTATTCAAACGATAATATTGATAAGTTTGCGTAAGAATGCACTATGCTCAGATACGATAAAAAAAATTCATTTTTGAGAACGCTATGCTAGAAGCGCGACGTCACATGTTATGCCAATCAATTTCAAAAGACTTCGCAGATTTTATCATGTTTTCACATCTGTTTCTACAACAACAACAACAACAACAATAATAATAATAATAATAATAATAATAATATATACATGTTATTTATCCATAATAAATGCAATAACGTATAATAATACGTTATTGCATTTATAATAATAATTAGCATCAGTAGGAAAATTTGCTGCTGATAACAAAGATGGCCGTCTTCCGAAATGAAATACATCAAAATACATTACTTTCTTTTAACATCGTGGACCAACAATAACAGAAAAGGACATGGCTAGTCAGAATGAAATATTGATTTTCCAGGTTCGAACCTATCGATGATATAAAATGAAACTCCGAATAACTTAACTTGGATTTTTATTTTTATTTTTATTTCATTAATTTGGTAAAGAATAGTTAACACTCAATAACTCGTAAACAAAAACAAACAAAAAAACGCATTAGAATAAAAAATCTCTACCTAACCAGTCATATTATAACGTTTATAATACTTTTTATTTCATACATTTCTTTCTATAAAATCTGTCTTTTCGACCATCAACATTAATGGCGGCCTACAACAGTAGGCGTGGCGGTTATAGGTTTGGGTTAGTCATCGATTGTCGAGAATATGGATCTTATAGAAGAAGAAATGTGAAATAAAAAGTGTTGTTAAAATTTGGCTAGTTCAGTAGAGAATTTCATTCTAATGTGTTTGATATAAATGATGTATTGTTGTTTGTTTTTTAAATTTTTTTATTACGAGTTATTGAGTGTTAACTATACTGTGCTTTTACCATTCATTTTAATAGTGTAAACTATTGAATTAGTCTGTAGCGGTCATAAACATAGACCTATTTTCTCCCTCCGAAAAATGTCCCCATTGAGTGAGCTGGTCACACACTGACCAATCAACCTGCAAGGCGCATTGATTCCTTCTGTCGGCTGAAGAACTACTTCAGCCCCTTTGGGAATCACAGACGGTCCCCAGAGAGACTCCGGCAAGCAACGAGGAAACACTTCTTTAACTCTCTCTCTCTCTCTCTCTCTATCTATCTCTCTCTCTCTCTCTCTCTCCTGCCCCTGGACGCTCAGAGCAAACACTATCTTCGCCTGAAGATAGTTGCTGATTTTATTTAGACAAAAGAAACGGTTAACAGCAAATATTTAATATGTATGAAAAATAAAAAACAATGCGTGCAAATATTCCCGTTTGCCTTAGGCACAAGGCCCGAATCGTTATGGGAGGGGGGGTTCGTTGGTCATACAATTGGTCTATGAGCACTTTACCCTTAGCTAGATTCTCTCACCAAAATACCCCATTCTCTCTGTGGGTTGGACCTACTTAGGTGATCCCCAATTTGTTTAAATATATTTTATTTTCAAAATTCATTTTGGGGGAGTGGGACAATATTTACAATTTTTTAGTTGCTGATAGACCTCAGGCAGCTCTAAGGACTCTTAATTCCCTTTTCCTCTCTGGGACACTGTTCAAGTTTATTTCTGCCTATACCAAACGGTATAGGTAACCTTTGTGAATAAAACCCTTTTCATTGTTGTTATAAAGAGGTTTTGTTAATTCATTTCGTGTCTGAAAACTAAAATTCAACCAGGGGCTGGGCCTTTTGGCCAAGATCAAAGTGTAGTATCTGTTCCGATGGATACTACACCCCATAGACCGGTACCGTCTTGGCCTTCTGGGCTTGATTTCACGCCGGTCTGTGGGTTTGTCCTGTGCAGTTATAGGAGGTCCACCCTCACAGACTTTGCCTCCCCTCTTTAGGGAAGAGTAAGTTTATTGCTTACTGCCTGAGGCGCCCCTACCGGGGGTGTCGACGGGGCTGCCCATGCATTTTTTGTAGGCCAGAGTGCTTACCTTCTCGGGCGCTGGCTTTTCAAATCCCACTTTCCCGACCTTGTGTCACATCTTACCGTTGTGGGAGGAAGATAAATAGAATCTAAGAGAGGGACAACGTCCCCCTTTCTTTACAAGTCCCTATCGAACTAGACTAGTTTGAATATCGAATGTTTTAGGCGAATTCAAAATGTGAACGGGTTGAACCGAAAAACTGATTCCAGGTGAGTAATTATGATCACATCGGATTTTGGGTGAGGGGGGGGGGGTAGAAGATGCTACAGGTTAACAACACAACAGTGGACGAGGCAAAGAAATAGACATAATTCAGAGGGACAGACAAACATCAGATGACATGTGTGACATGAATCGCAACATACAAGTTTAATGTCATATTATCAGACGTATCGATCTCGATGGGAGGACGCCATTATTTTTTAATTTCTTCATTTCTTTCTTTTTATTTTTTTTTATTTTTATTGTTTCTCACTTTCCGCCGCCCGATCCTCCAGCCGATTTGACTATGCAACGAGTGGAGGTCGATCACCCGAACCCCCACGAGACACGCGCTGTTTTTCTTTTTTTTTTTTTTTTTTGGCGTTCTTCTGAAATACAATTAGTGTCCGAGAGAATTGCGAACTGATCGGATTGTAAAACGAATCTTCTCACAAAGAAAAGAAATTGCTTCGCCAAGAGTTTGCCAAAGCGACCATTTCAATCATGCCAAAGGACACACATATTTACTACTCAGTCTTGAAGACATATCGACGATTCTATCGCAAGCGTGACTAGATAGATATGTACTGAATTCGAACAAATATTCTGAATCAATATACATATTTTACATATGTCGCCGGAAGATCATTGCGACTGATGTATCTCGCCTACTTGATGTGTAGCAAATTTGAAAGACTACTCTGAAAGCTGGTACTACGAGATCAGGCTGTCTGAAGATATCGGCTTCCTGGCCTAAAATGCACCAAACATTGATGTTATTGTTCTTTTTTCCTTTCCCTTTGCAAAACTCAATCATGTTCTGCAAGGCTAAAAACAAAAATAACAATTTTCCTCTAGAAAACAACCAAACCAAACCAAACACCATGAATAAATATTTGAAGATATAAAAACTTGAAGCATAAATCTTTTACGAAAATGATCAGATGTGGCATTAAATAAACAGAAAAGGGTTGATATGCCGTAAAACAAAACAACCAAACTACCCTGAAATATATTTTCCCGGCGTATTTTAAAAAAATTACTATTGAGTCATTACTTATCAAGGCCAAAAGCCACTCGAGGATAAGGATTAATAAGATGGATGGCTTGTCCGTTGAATGGTGAAAAATGAAATGACAGGATTAAAAATGATTAATGGAATGGACAAACTTTGAACACCTGGTTTATGTTTTAAGTATTTCTTGAGATTGGATTTGAAGAAGACCATCTTGTAGTCTGCAGGGAAGCGGTCCCGTGGTAATGTGTTCCACATGTGAGAAGTTGTTGAAAAGAAGCCCTCTGTTCGTGGAAATTCTTTTTGATGCTAAGCACACGGAGGAAGGCTAGTACTATATGAGGTTGTGTTTCATTGTGTGTTTGCTGTCTGTTGACATGCGTGGCATACGTTTCTATCTGACTGATTCCACTTTTTCATTTTTTTAATTTTTATTTATTTATTTATTTTTTTTTGTAACCTGGCGTTCATATTTGTATATTACCAGTCCGTAACACGGGTTGCTAGAGACAACTGCGAGCCGACGGTTCGTCCGTCCCTAGAGATGGGTACCGAATGCGCTCGTTCTTTCTCTTTCTCTTTCTCTTTCTCTCTCTCTCTCTCTCTCTCTCTCTCTCTCTCTCTCTCTCTCTCCCATTCCACGAAGAACGTATCTGTACATAAAGTGAAAATAAAAACTATGCTTATTTCAAATTGAAATATCCTCACTCATTTAAATCAACAAACGCAGACGACAAAGATACGTCGAATGACGAAAGTTCCAGAGAGGAAAAAAAAAACAATGTTCCGGAATTATGGAATCTTGAATATACGCCCTTGCATCTCTCTGAGAAGATCTGTCGGTCGGTCGGTTTGGTCATGCTTAAGTTGGTAATAGAATTTCTGCTAGTCTGTCACGCATGTCAATCCCTAAACACAGAGGCTTGTAGCAGTTACCTCCTCCTTTCAAAACATAACTACACCGGTTTGTCGGTAGGTGTCGCTTTTTCACCGACAGGTGGCGCTGTAAAGCGACACCAGAGTTATCTGCCCTTCGGACTATAAAACCAGGTGCAAACGGAAATTCCTCCTCTTCTTCACCAACCAGCCTCGGCAGAACAACGCTGGCACCAGCGATCCGTTTCACTCGCTTTTTCCTACTCAATTGGCCTCGACAGAACGACGCTAATACACTAGCGTTCTGTTTCACTCTTCTCTTCTGGTCAATTGGCCTCGGCAGAACGACGCTAATACACTAGCGTTTCGTCTCACGCTTTTCTCTTGAACTGGTCTCGGCATAACAACTACCAACACACGTTTCTTCCGTCAACACGTGGTCAAACAACGGTAAGAGTTCTCAACTCATTTTCTTTGTGTACGGCTTTCAAAGACTTTCCTCACGCCGGATTCATTTCTTCTTATACCTTTTTCAAGAACTGTTTTTCCATCGACACACATGCATACATCACACACTTCATCATTCCACGTACACACACGTTCAATAAACGTTATTTGAACTACTTCATTTTTGTTTATTAATTATTACTCTGTCTTTGCATGCAACATTGCTTGATTTACTGAACACGTTTATAATCGGGGGAACACGGCCCTCGATCCTAACAGGCTTCACTGAAACGGCTCAAAAACGGCAAACTTCCATTTGAGGATGAACCGAACAGATCAGGGCCTAGTAATAAAATGCAAAGATTATTACACAGCAAATATTACAAAGTAATAAAATGCAAAGATTATTACACAGCAAATATTACAAAGTAATAAAATGCAAAGATTATTACACAGCAAATATTACAAAGTAATAAAATGCAAAGATTATTACACAGCAAATATTACAAAGTAATAAAATGCAAAGATTATTACACAGCAAATATTACAAAGTAATAAAATGCAAAGATTATTACACAGCAAATATTACAAAGTAATAAAATGCAAAGATTATTACACAGCAAATATTACAAAGTAATAAAATGCAAAGATTATTACACAGCAAATATTACAAAGTAATAAAATGCAAAGATTATTACAAAGATTATTACAAAGATTATTACAAAGTAATAAATATAAAAACATTATTTGATAATATAACTTCTTTTCCAAGTTATAGGGTTTCTTAAAGAAACTAATTTTTACAAACATGTTTAACAAAAATGTCCGATATTAACAAAATAACATCGGACAAGAAACAAATACCATTTAACACGTAACCTGTAGAGAAATGTTAATGGTCTTGTTACCAAGCACACAATTTGAAAAATATCTCTTCAAAAGAATGTCCCAAATAATGCCTTAAACAATCTTTAAAAAAATAAGCAAAAAGCATACCGAAATCTAAAAATCAAACAAAATCACTCACACATTACGAATAGTCAAATTCCACACTCTAAAAAACACTTTCACAAAACAGAAACATTGTAAAAACTGTCTGATTCTGGAGAAGAAGAAAAAAACGTTTGACCTGGGATGACCTTCTGATGGCTGAAAAGTCGTTAAACACTAACAAACAGACACGGATTCAAGAAAATGGCTGACTTACAAAAGAATTACTAGCGCAGGTTTTGCCATTCGGCCGTTGAAAGTCTGAGCCATCTAATGACCTAGATGCAAGATCCTTTTGGCAGATGTCCACGACAATTTAAACTGACTCAGTCGAGAAAGATTGCTCCTTCACTAACCCGAGAACAGAAAAAAATGAAGTGCAATATCAGAACAGATACTACACTTTGCTCCAAGCCAAATGTCGCGAAACTTATGCAGATTGGATGGACTCGTCTTTAAATTGTTCGTCCTTTTATCTTAAACGTTAGTTATAAATGTACAGGAGAGATAGATAGATAGATATATATATAGAGAGAGAGAGCGCACGCGAGAGGGGGAGAGAGAGATGCGTACATGTACACGTATGTGAATACTTGTACACATACACACATACACAGCTTGATGTAGTATGTATATACACATACGAAGCAAGACTCCAGCGTATGTGCATTCAAATCGTATATTAACAGATGATGAGAGTTATCGATTTTTTCGGGGGAAAAAATGGCGACGAAGGTGAGCGGTCCAATAAGGCTGCGACAAGGAATTGTCGGTGACGTAACTCCTTATTAGCGTCCCCTCTTACTTCTCCTTCTCTACTTCTCTTTAGCTGATGATGATGATGATGATGATCATCATCATCATAATCACTACCATCATCTAAAACATGATCGTTCTTGATGCAATTTCTCTGGGCAGATGTTAACGTATTCCACAATAGTTTAGCCGGAAATTGGACAGAGAAATCAGTTATTATTTAAGCTGCCCCCCCCCCCCTCCGCTTCGTTTTCCCCTCTTTTTTTACATTCTTTTCTTTTCTTTCTTTATTTCTTTCTTTCTTTAGATTTTATTATACAAACCGTTCTTTCTTTTTGTCTGTTTCTTTTTTCATTTTGTTTCTTTCCTTAGATTTCATTATACTAATCATTCTCTTCTTTTTCTTTCTTTCTTTCTTTCTTTCTTTCTTTAGATTTTATTATACTAACCATTCTCTTCTTTTTTTTCTTTCTTTCTTTCTTTCTTTAGATTTTATTATACTAACCATTCTCTTCTTTTTTTCTTTCTTTCTTTTTTTCTTTAGATTTTATTATACTAACCATTCTCTTCTTTCTTTCTTTCTTTTTTCTTTAGATTTTATTATACTAACCATTCTCTTCTTTTTTTCTTTCTTTCTTTTTTTCTTTAGATTTTATTATACTAACCATTCTCTTCTTTCTTTCTTTCTTTTTTTCTTTAGATTTTATTATACTAACCATTCTCTTCTTTTTTTCTTTCTGTCTTTCTTTCTTTTTTTCTTTAGATTTTATTATACTAACCATTCCTCCTTTTTCCTTTCTTTTCCTTTCCTTTTTCTTTCTTTTGTTTCTATCATATTGATAGTCTCGCCCTATTGTAGCGTTATCTTCATGGTAGATGCTCAACTGAACTCTAATCCCCGGTATCCCCTGCAAAGCATTCACAGCAAGAACTCGTCCAACTACAACAAAGTTTCTTTCCCAGAGCATCGCATCTGTGGAACACGATACCACGAATCTGCTTCCTAATCAACTACAACACCGCCGTTTTCAAGTCTTCAATGTGAACAGATACTTGTTGAACCGTCGTCTTGGATAATCAATTCCTCTTAAGTAATCTTCTGCCCATCCCACCTATTTGGTTCCAATCCTCTCGTGCTGGTGATCAGCGTTCAACCGACAATCTTTTTTTACCCGTATCCTCGAGTTGCTCCGGGCCTTGATAAGAGCTGACCCTAACCCTATGAAAACAGTATATTCATCGCTAACGTGCAGATTGAATGGGCGCTTTTTACGAATATCTATTCTTGTGTTTAGATCGCTGACTGGATGCCACGGAAATGTCAATACAATACACAGCGCACGAATATTTTATATCCTTGCTTTTACGTGTTTAGTGAACACGTGTTTAGTGAACACGTGTTTCGGTATCTTTCCCGAACGTGCGGACGTCATTTTGTGTTGTACTCTCGTGGAATATACACAAGCAAAGAAAAATAGTAAAGAAACAGTTGGATTTACACCCCCTCACACACACACACACACACACACACACACACACACACACACACACACAGATATATATATATATATATATATATATATATATATATATATATATATATATATATATATATATATATATTAACTTAGTTCACCCCAAACAAGGCAAGTTACCACTGTAGACGTAAGGGGCTACTGAGAATTAGGGTGAACGTTTGAAGGTCATCCTAAATTGGTATCTATGCAGCGAGATGCTTGTTCATATTAATTTTAAATTTCTGCATGTCGGTACAATCGTGGAAACATGGAGCAGGTAGGTAGTTCCACATGCAAAAAATAAGGAAATAAGCTATTGGAGTAGAAGGCTCTCCAGCATCTGGGGGCCTCCACAGTGAATGGATGGAATTTAGCTGATTGTCGAGTTGGTCGAGTGTATTTACGTTGATGGGGGGCAACAGAGCAGCAAGTTCATCGGAGCACATTCCATTGAAGTACTTGTAAAACAAGCACAAGGATGCAACATTGCGGCGATGGGACAGGGGCTGGAGCTTGATGGATAGTGAGGGACCTATTAGATTAGAGACTCTTTTTTGAACATTGTCTAAGACTGAGAGACTAGTGGATAATGCACCAGCCCAGATGTGGCAACAATACTTCATGCATGAGCGGATAGTGGCTTGTAGAGATATAGGATACTGTCAGACGTGAGAAGTTTTCTAGCACGGTAGAGGGAGCCCACTTTCTTTGCAGTAGTCTTGCCAATGTCTTCTATGTATTTGTTCCAATTCATATTATCTGTGAATGTTAGGCCGAGGAGTTTGAACGTTGGACTCTCAGGTAGGGTGTTATTTGCTATGGCAATCGCACAAACAGTTAATTGAAGAAAAACGTAAAAGAGTGACACGAAACATGTAAGATCGTACTTAATAGTACAGCATATACAAAGGAAGAACAAACATCAATACCAAAGAAAGAATACATTACAGTCCCAATATAATCAATAAAGAACACATGTTGCCGAGTTTAGAGATAGAATAAGTAAATATGATTTATATTTGTTTTAATTGTGATGTTCTGGAAGTTAAATACACCTGAGAGACATAAACGCCATGCTAAAATTGACATCCGACGGCCTTGAAGGACCAGCCAGTAAAGTTAGAGAAAGCCTCGTTCAGAAGAAAGAAATGACAATAGTGAAGAAACAGTTGGATTTACATATATACACATGCAAACAGTTTGTCAGAGACAAAGGTAAAAGGGGGTAGGAAACGTGTAAGGTGATACTTAATATGATGCACAAAGGAAAGAGCGACATTATTATCAAAGAAAGAATACATTATTCTCCCAATACAATATATAAAGACACATGTGTTGCCAGGGTTTTAGCTAGAGAAGATACATGAATAATGTATAAGTAAATACGACTTTAATTTGCTGACTGTGGTGTTCTGGAAATCTGGTTCGAAAGGCAATACAAAATTGGCAACTGGTCGTAAATGTCTGTTGTCTTTGAAAGACCAGCCAGAAAGAGGATAAATCTCGTTCTCATTTCAGCACATGTGTGGGACGAGTTTTCTTACTTCAACTTGTTACCAGAATGATTAAAGTGCAACAAGCCATGTAAAAAGGCAAGTAGAAGATATTTACATCCATATACAGTCTGAATGTTTGTCTAAGGCCACTTTAAACCTGGATATGGTAGTCATCGTCGCAACCTCCTTTTGCAGGCTGTTCTACGGACCAGAAACACAGACAGAGAATATTGCCCTTCTTTCATTGAGATTAAGGTGACGGTGGTACATCTTTTGCAGGTGTCCGTGAAGACTGCGACTTGGCGTTGGGGTGAAAAACTCCTTGAAAGGTATATTCAAATTCCTGTTGATTATGTTGTACGCCAGAATCAAGTCTCCTTGCATCCTCTGCTGTTTAAGTGAGAACAGATTTAGGCTTTGGAGTTGCTCTGTGGAGGCAAGCGTGGAGAGTCCTATCATCATCCTGGTTGGCAACCGTTGAACGCGCTCCAGGGGTACAATATCTTTTTGTAGATAAGGATTTGTTGCTTGGATGGCATATATATATATATATATATATATATATATATATATATATATATATATATAAAAGAGGAAATGCGTTTGTTTGTTCCTTATAGAAATCAATATAGTAGTAATAAACAGATGACCCCATGAGGACCAATAAAGGTACGGTTTTACGAGAAATTCAATGCTGCCATTAAAATTGACTCTTGGAGTCATTTCCTAAGTTTCTTACCACGTGGGCGTTGTGACAATCTCACTTCGAATGCGAGAGAGATACATTTTGTATTTTTATGTATAAACACAAATAATGAGAAACAGACAGTGTTCGATCTTCCTTGGCTAGATTTGAATATCAATTTAATCTCTCTCAAAGTGCTGTAATTACAGAATATATATATATATATATATATATATATATATATATATATATATATATATATATATGTGTGTGTGTGTGTGTGTGTGTGTATGTGGGTGTGTGTGTGTGTGTGTGTATGTGTGTAATCATGTAATCTCCTCGTTTGGGTGCTTGTGAAGGCCGGAGGGTCGAAATAAATTATCGCACCGGTGTTTATGTGATCTCGTGTTACTTTATTTTATTTTATTCTTGCTCTGTTTATTACAGTGAGCTATCATACCCGGATTCCCTTCTGGAATTTTTTTCACTCTAACACACGATATATATATATATATATATATATATATATATATATATATATATATATATATATACACACACATTGAAAAGTTGCAAAACAACGTTCTATGATGCAACGTTGAGCGTCGTTTTCACAGCCTTTTATTGTAACTTATTTTAAAAGGACTTTTAGACTCAGGATTGCAACAAATTCTTCCTTTGCTTGTCACTAATTTTAAAATACATGTTCAAAAATCCTGTTAAAAAACACAAATTCTTTATTTGATTGTCAATAACTCTTAAATTCGCATTTACAACTTTAATTGTATTTTATTGCTTAAACAAACAAGAAAACAAACATTAATTTCTTTATTCCAGATAAGTATATGATTCATTCAAGCGGAAACCTTACGTTAACACTGACGTATTTCGATATTCACTGTCGAGTGTGAAGAGAGAGAATAAGAGAGAGAGAGAGTGTGTGTGAAAGAGAAGGATCGAGAGCAAGAAAGAAAGAAAGAAAGAAAGAAAATTAAACGTTTGAACGATTTTCAGGGTATATTTTACTTCAAGTAAAAAAATATTAATTTTAAAAACTTGCTTTGGTACAATTACGACATAATCAACGTTGTGTTTTAAAATTTAGTTTCGTCATTCCTTCTTTCTTTCTTTCCTTCTTTCTTTCTTTCCTTCTTTCTTTCTTTTCCCCTTTATATATATATATATATATGTATCATGGATGGCGGCACCGGGGGCAGGGGGGGGGGGCTCACCCCCCCCCCACACTTTTTGACTTAGTCCCCCCACTTTACGGTCATCAATAATAAAGTTATATATACATGTCTTTAACCGGGCTCTGCCCACTTTTTAGGAGAGCCCCCCCCCCACTTTTATAACTGCCCCGCCGGTCCTGTATATATATATATATATATATATATATATATATATATATATATAATATTTATAGATTTTTTAGGATAGAGTGTAAGCGTGCAGATCCAAAGGTGGCTTTGTGAACCGGGTTCGCGCCTCATAACCGTCTGAAATTATCACTTCCCTACACAGAAGAGAGCAATAAGCTCGAAACGACGTCATCTGTAGGTAAAAATATGATTTAATGTTTATTTATAAATATTATTATAAAAAAACCCTTAAAGAAAAATTAAAGCAGAGCAATGTTGGGGGATATTTAAAATAGAGATTCACTTAGCTACAAAGAAAAACTCGTTGAGTCCTCTAGTCTGTCTTGATGTTTATGCTGTAATCGACATAAATACAGGGTGACTAAAAAAAAACGGGCCCCGTGTATACTTTATGTGATATCTCCTTTATTTATTCACCGATTGCCCTTATTTTACAGAACATGGCAGAATCAACGACCGTGAGTACACAAAGACCTCAGTGGGAGCTGGGACATAGAATACACTGTGTTAAATTTTACTACAAGACAGGCTCGTTTAAGAAAACCCAGGACAGTTTCATGCATCAGTTCGGATGTGAAAAGGCTCCAACCAAAAGCAGAATTCAGAACTGGGTGGACCACTTCGAGAAGTATGGAGCCGTGGAGAACCTCAACGCTGCCAGTGATAACCGTCCAAGCCACTCGGGAACGTCCCAAAGTAGTGGACAGCCGAGCTGGTCGAAAGTGTGAGAGAGTCTCTCCAGGAGAGTCCGAAACGCTCTGTGCGTAAGCGAAGTCAGTCCCTCGGTATCTCCCGTGAGACTTGCAGGAGAGTGCTGGTGAACGATATCAGGGCTTACCCATACAGAATACAGACGCTGCAGACCCTTACAGCCTCAGACAAGAAGCAGAGGAGCGCTATGGCAGTCAAGATGCTCGATAAGATCGAGGAGACACCAGGTTTCCTTAACCTTCTTTGGACCTCAGATGAAGCCCACTTCCATCTTGACAGAAAGGCGAACTCCAAGACAAATGTCTTCTGGGAGTCCTCCAGACCCAATGAAGTAGCCACCAAGCCCCTGCACTCTCCGAATTGCACGGTGTGGGCTGCAATCTCGGTCAGAGGCATCATCGGACCAATCTTCATCGAAGAATCTGGCGCAGCAGTGACAGTCACCAAGGAGCGGTATGTGGAGGTCCTCAAAACCTTCAAGAGTGAGCTCCAGACCCTCTACCCGTCGCTCATGAGCAAGTTCTGGTTCCAGCAAGACGGAGAAAGTTCTCACACCTCAAACCTGTCCCGAGATTGGGTGAAAGAGAACTTCGGAGGCCGAGTGATCAGTCTCAAGACTAATTTTGAGTGGCCACCCAATAGCCCGGACCTAAACCTCCCAGAATTTTTCCTTTGGGGCTATCTTAAGGACAGAATGTACGCAGGGAAACCCAGAACCATCACTGAACTCACGGAAGCCATCAGGGAGGAGATGAGAGCCATTCCCAATTCAGCCTGTAAGAACGCCATGGACAACTTCGTTCTACGCCTCAAGAAATGCACGGAGCTAAATGGAGGCCATCTAGAACACATGCTGTAGAACGGAGAAAAAAAGGCCAAAGACCCTAGTGTTTGATGTGATGTTTTGAATATAATAAACTAGTTATGTCCTAAAATTCATTTCATTCAGACGAACCCCTAAGAAACAGGGCCTAATTAGAGTTGGGGCCCGTTTTTTTGGGGTCACCCTGTATATATATATATATGTAAACTAAGATCTCATCAGGCGGGAAAAAATCTGATCTTTCACTCACATGTTCATATTGGAAAAGAACAACCTGATGAGATCTTAGTTTCTAATAACTATTCTTCTTCTTCTTCTTCTTCTTCTTCTTCTTATTATTATTATTATTATTATTATTATTATTATTATTATTATTATTATTATTATTATTATTTTTATTATTTTTATTATTATTTTTATTATTATTATTATTATTATTATTATTATTATTATTATTATTATTATTATTATTATTATTATTCATCCGATTTATTTTTGACCGACCTTTGATTATTCCTCTATAAGAGGGTGCGGCCTGCCTGTCAGTCTTGATCAAAGTCTTCCACACCAGGCTTGACGGTCGCGAGGATCTAAGTTTGTAATCCCCAGGGCTGCACAGTCAAGTTTACACAGATCATACCAAGAAAGCCTCGGTTTTCCAGCCTGTCGACTTGATGCGATGGACATGTTTCTGACCCAGGAGATCCACCTGGAGCTTCGCTCGACATGTCCAAGCCATCTTATCCTGTCCAGCTATGAATATCAGTTATTTCCCGTATACCAAGCCTAGAGAGAAGAGCCTCGAAGAGAGTGTCGTATTCCGGCCTGACATGACAGATCCATCTAATCATGGCTCTTTTGTTGCGCTGCAGTCTCTTGAGAGTGCTCGCCATAGCAGCCCATGTTTCAGAGCCATAAAGCATAACACACAGCTGGTGTACACCTGTCCTTTAGTTATGATCGCCAGATGCTTCTTTGTCAAGCTGGGCAGGAGTCGATCGATAATATCGACATGCAAGTGTAGCAGCTTTTTGTACATGCCTGTATGCATAGAAATAATGATATAAATAGCTCTATTTACTATTGAGCACTTTTTCATAAGCCTGTGGATTTTTATCCAGTTGAGATCTACTTTACCTATATATATATATATATATATATATATATATATATATATATATATATATATATATTCCTTGTGGTACAAAACTTAATTATTGCTATATACAGAACATATTTATTTAACATAATGAAATTAAAAGATAAGAGAATGAAAGGGCAAGCTGACCGGTTTCGAACCTCGCCTAACAGAGCTAGACCGAGGTTAAGATTAGGAGAAAAAAATGTTATGGGTATTATAGTGAGGGAAATGGGGACAAAAAACGTTTATTTATTTATGTGTGAATGTATTTATTTATTCCCATTTATTTAATTATTTGTGTATCATTAATTAACCAATAATTATCAAATTATATTTGAACACATAAGTATATATATATATATATGTGTGTGGGTGGGTGTGTATGTGTAAGAAAGAGATGAAAATAATACCTACTAGTTATTTAATTATGTGTGAATGTATTTATTTAATCCTATTTAGTTAATTATTTGTGTGTTATTAATTAATCAATAATTATCAAATTATTTATGAGTATATAAGTATATGTATATGCCATATGTATATATATATGTTTAAGAGAGAGATGGAAATAATACCTATTGGTTTATTTATTTGTGTAAATGTATTTATTTATTCCTATTTATTTAATTATTTGCGTATCATAAGGTGATCCTCCAGGTATTACTTCATTTTATTGGGGGGTCAGTATAGTATATGTTCGTTCCTCATAATATCATCCTTCCATGATTTTCTTCTCTATGGAGGGGGGGGGGTTAGTGTACTATTTGTTCTATTGTTATGATATCATCTTCCAAAGCATTAACTCCTCTGGGGGGTTAAACCGGTTTACCCCCCCCCCCCCCAGCGCTCCTGGCATTTTCTCGGTATCCGAGATTTTTCTTTTATTTATTTTTGACAAGGAGAGGAAAAAGAAAGAAAAAAAAAACCTCTCGAAATATATCAAATTGATTCTTGATAATCCGGATATTACAAACTAACACCCTTGCTGTCTAGAAAAATAAACAAACCTTTCGATCTATATCCGACTTATTTCGGTTTTGTTTTGTTTTTGTTCTTCACAGCTTCCAGCAATCCGGATCTTCGCATTGCCTTCAACCTTTTTAAAAACTTTTATTATTACTCCCAGCAATGCTTACAGCAAACTACCAATTTCTATTATATATATATATATATATATATATATATATATATATATATATATATATATATATATATATATATATGATAATTTATTTCATTTTGTCAAAATGAAATAAATTATCATTTATATTTATATTTCTGCTCTATCTTTTTATTGAGCACTCTCATAAACCCGGTTCAATTCCCCTGGATTTATACCATGTGGATCTATACCATACCCGGATTATATATATATATATATATATATATATATATATATATATATATATATATATATATATATATATATATATATATATATATATATATATATATAAGGTTAATATAACAAAAGATATAAGAGGCAACTAATATCTTTAATTAGTGAACATCCGGATAAAACGCTAGAAAAAAACAAATCATATAAAAAGTTCAGAAAACTCACTTGGTGTTGAATATTATAATGTCCAAAATTCAAGGTTCTTATGAGCTGATAGGGGTTAGCACTACCCCTATCAGCTCATAAGAACCCTGAATTTTGGACATTATAATATTTCAACACCAAGTGAGTTTTCTGAACTTTTCATATGATTTGTTGTTTTTTTATCGTTTTATTAATTTGCATACACCTTGGATAAATTGTTCACTGTCATTTACTGCATCGATAGCAAACAAATTTCCAGCCTGGATAACTTTTTCGTTTTTTGAATACCATTCACCACCTGGATTATTTTTCAATCAACCTCTTTGATATCTTTCCTGAATATGTTTTAAACTTTATGATTTGGATGAACTGTATAGGTTTAACAAAAAAGTATGTTTTGGGCCGATATATTTGATGTTTTATATAATTTTATATATTTTCAAAGTTTAATTTTATTACCTGCAGTAATGTCATTGCGGTAATGGTCCCCGGAGGAGAAGAATTTTCTTTGAAAACTCATGAGTTAAGGACTTTAAAGCCTGAACATTGAATTCTAATAAAATTTGATTCGCACCTTATTTTATTCTTTCACTTTATCTAAAGATACACATATATATATATATATATATATATATATATATATATATATATATATATATATATATATATATATATATATATATATATATATATATATACCCTCAAGCTAATTATACCCTCAAGTGAATTAGAATAAATAAATTATAGAACTTATTAACTATTTTAAGAAATATTACTGAATTATTTATATATGTCCACACAACTTTTAGAATGTATTAGCTCTGAACGAAAAATTCAAAATGGCGTATTAGTGGTTTCCCCCACGTGTGAGTTTGCTATTTTCTTTGTTTTTTGTTTGGTTTCACCTCAAAATGAACCACTGTATAGTGTAGGTTTTTTTTCAAAACACTTTAATCTAAGAACTTTTTACTCTTTGTGAATTTTTTTGATGATTTTGTAATGTTGCAGAGACGATATTGACATAAAAATGTTGTTTGGCACAAGACAAATGAAACGGACCGTAAAGAATATATCTCACAGAAATGTTATGTTTTTTGGAAATGTGAAAAAATAAAAATAAAAATAATAAAATAAAAACATGGTTATTTGAATATAATATGAACCTGACTTATATATAGCTCACAGGCACGGAAGACTTACATCAAATCTGTTGCTAAGGTAGCTTGAAAAATGGTTGGATCATTCTATCGCTCCAGAAAGCAATTATCTTCCTGTGATAAGAATCAGATGCGTCCCAAGATGGAGTACAGCTGCCACATCTGGGGAGGTGCCGCTCAGAGCTCCTCTTTCCTGCCTTGACAGAGTACAAATCAACTTTGAAATCTAGTGGGAGGGGGGGGGGTCCTCTTCTCTTCCCTACATCCTCTTACTCATAGAAGAGATGTTGCTAGTCTTTCTCTGCTCTATCGTTTTTTTCATGGTAGGTGCTCGACTGAGCTCCAATCTATAGTTCCTCCCTGTAAAACATTCACAGCAAGAACTCGTCTAGCTACAACCACTGTAAATAATTTTCCTTTCTTTCTCTGTGTTCCTGAAACTAAACGGAACTTCCATGAGCAAAGTTTCTTTCCATGAACTGCCCGTCTGTGGAACACAGTACCATGGGGCTGCTTCCCAGCTGACTACAGCATGGTCGTTTTCAAGTCCAATGTTAACAGATTCTTGTCGAGCCGCATCTCGAAATAATCGAATTCTGCCTAGTTTTAACCATCGTCTCCAATCCGCAAGGTGTTATCTCACCGTCCACCTGACGAACTCATTATCCTCGAGTGGCTTTTTGCCCAGGATAAGCGATGACTCATTATACAAAAAAAAACAAATGATTTTCATGCATTATGTATCAACTTTATGACGCAAATGTTTCAATGATCATTTATTTAAATAAAATTTCCAAGAAGATCAACACACACACACACACGCACACACACACATACACGCACACACATGCACGCACACACATTCTCTCTCTCTCTCTTTCTCTCTACCTATCTTTCTCTCTCTCTCTTTCTCACACATTCTTTCTCTCTCTCTCTCTCTCTCTCTCTCTCTTTCTCTCTACCTATCTTTCTCTCTCTCTTTCTCACACATTCTTTCTCTTTCTCTCTCTCCCTCTCTCTCTTACCTTAGCACATACACACACACATACTCTCTTTCTTCTAAGCACCCCCACACTCTCTCTTTTCTAAGCATATCCCCCTCCTCTCTCTCTCTTTTTATTTTTCTCTCTCTCTCTTTCTCACACATTCTTTCTCTCTCTCTCTCTCTCTCTCTCTCTCTTATCTTAGCACATACACACACATACTCTCTCTCTTCCTCCCTCTCTTCTAAGCACCCCCCACACTCTCTCTTTTCTAAGCATATCACCCTTCCCCCCCCTCTCTCTCTCATCTAACCACACACACATACACACGCTTTTCCTCCTACTCTCCCTTTTTACCTTAGTCTAATAAAGAGCCACCGCTTCTCAATCACTGTCTTTCCTCCCACCACTTCATACTTTTTACCTCATACTTCCACTCTCATTGAATTGCTCCTGTCTCTGGCAATAACAGTCGCGGAAACGACTGCTACAGAATGCCGTCTTATTCTTACATCTAGTTTTGTTACATCTTTTTTACATTTTTTTTTAAATATATATTTATATATATAGTAAAAACTAAGAAAAACAATAACACCTGTAAACGCAATAATTGCTTCCTAGTCCTCCCTCCCTCCCCCCTCTTTCAAAAGCAGTAAAATATTCACGTTTATTTTGTTACAGGAATTGCCTTAGAAACAAACTAAACTAAAAACGCGATATCGGCCCGAAACGCAGGAACATAACAGAAATAATAATAATAACAATTTGTTTTTGTTTTTGTTTTTTGTTTTTTTATAAAAATGCCAACAACATAGAGACGTGAATTTTGAATTAAGATTTACAAAGAAAAAAAAAGATAGAGAAAAAAATGTTTGATAATTCAATTATTATTAGTTTGTGGACTAAATGGTCACTCGTGTGACGTCATACTTTTGGATCCATTTCTGGGATGTGTGGATTGGAATACTACACACAATAACAAATGAATGAATGAACGAATGAATGAACGCGTTTTTTTTTGCGTTAGTTAATTCGTAGAATTGATTCCGTGGGTTGAAAACAGCTTCTCTTGGATTAACTAAAACGGCTCGGAAACAAATGCAAGGTAATTGAATTCGTTTTATTCTTAACTAGCAATATCTACCGGCGTTGCCCGGGACTCCCTATCTGCTTTCATTTTTGTTTTCTTCTTCTTCTTCTCTTTCTTCTTCTTCTCTTTCTTCTTCTTCTCTTTCTTCTTCTTCTCTTTCTTCTTCTTCTTCTTCTTCTTCTTCTTCTTCTTCTTCTCTTTCTTCTCTTTCTTCTTCTTCTTCTCTTTCTTCTTCTTCTTCTTCTTCTTTCTTCTTCTTCTCTTTCTTCTTCTTCTATGCCGTTTTTTTTCTTTTTTTTTCTTTTTACCAAATTCTTTTTTTTTTATTTTTTTTTATAGCATTTTAAAAGTTAAATTTAATTATCGTATCGGTTGGTCATTTCATTTTTTAATGGAACCAGCTTGTTATAAAACTATAAAAAAAATTTTTTTTAATCTCGATTCATAAAATAATTGGATGTAAATGGCTTCCAAAACATTCAATCTTTTAATACATGAGGATTTTCCAAAGAATCATAAAGCAAGTTCAAATGATTTTTCGATTCGACAGTTTAAATGCTTCCAAATTCTTTTCAGATTTCGAAAGATCACGAAGTAATTCATTCTTTTTTATCTACTATTAAGATAAGATTAAAATGGCTGACGCGTTTACGAAGAAACGGAAATGCATTCTGATGGATTCAATTTCGTAATTAAATTATTTGTAATAAGATTTTTTTTTTAAATTTCATTTCATTTTATGCGCTTGCATTTTTTTTTTTTCAATAAATATTCGATTAATAGTAAATAATAAAAATGCGCAATTAACACACAGGCGAAAACACACACACACACACATACCCGGACACACGAGAAGTGGTTGCACATTTTCCCTTTTTCTTTCTTAAATCATATTCTGCGTTGCATCGTATACAATATGAACCCACGTTTTGAATCTATCCTAATTCCTGTTTACGATAATTGTCGCTGTTCAAATGTTCTAGATGTAATTGCCTGTTGTGACACATTTACGAAACACCCCACGCAGGCATTGTGTGACACAAGGTCGTTTTAATTGGGTGCGAGGTGGGGATCCAATTCATCGCTCGGGATGATTTACACATATTCCGTTTCTTTTCCAGAATAATGGCAACCCCGGTAAATATTATTTATCTTTGGTTCGGTATACACTTTAATCGCAGAAATCGCTTTCTATTCGCCAACTTAAAGACTTTAAAATCACTTTCGGTCTCGAAGAAGTCAGCAGCACCGCCATTTTTTTCTTTTTATATAATAAACAAAAACAAACATGTCCGACGATTATCCGACCTGATGTTTAGATTCGAATCTGATTTTCAAACCATGTCGTATTGAAAATGATTTCTAGCTAGTTAGAATTGCAGCCTTTAAGCCATGATCTAGTATTATGGTTCGTTTGTGCTCGTAAAATAAAGAGAAACAGTATTTCTTGGAGGAGCCACTATTCTATAAAGGAACCAAAACATCCTCTATCTTTGAGTCTTTATCTGTAAACTCTGGAAAACGCCAGAAGATACAAATTCAATAAATTCCAAGCCAAGAACAATATTTGATCGAATTCTTTTTTTTTCCTTTTTTTATTGAAAAAAACAAACAAACAATAAAATTCATTTATTGGGAAAATCAAAGTGTTTTTTTTTTTCTATAAATTTCACAAAAACAATTGTTTGAGTCATAAGGTTGCTTGGTCAACATTGACTGTATCTTTTTTTTTTTTTCGTTTTTGAATAATCTCCTTATACTGGCCTGCTAACTACATGTAGTCGGTATCAAGTTTTTGTTGATTCCTATTTTAGACACGTAAATTATTTAGAGTGAAATAGGTTTCGGCGTGGTCCTTTAACTAGAAAATTATGAACTGGAATTATCGCCTTTCCTTAGCTCGCCTCGTTCGTTAAAGATGGCAACTATACGTTTCTAGCGACTTTTTATTTCGGCGTTTCACGTGTACGGTGAAATGTTATAACTTCGTTTTTAATGTTATTTATTTATTAATTTTTTAAAATTTGTTTTTACTAAAACGTGGTTTAAGTAAAAAAATAAGTTGTTTAAAAATAATGCCGAAACCCGTTTCATTCTAAATAATTTACGTGACTAAAATAGGAATTAACCCAAACTTTTACTATAGTCTAAAAATAGGGAACACTTTTTTGCAGAATATTAGCTGTTTCGCATAATGCGGATTTTTATAAACGATGTCATTTTTTTTATATAGTATTCCTATTTCTTGAAAGTAACTCTCAAACTTCTTTTGGGATTCATCCAAGTGCTCCGATTATAACTGGAATCACTTTTTGCTTCAGTTTTCAGTTAGTTCTAATCTGTATTGAGAATATTATTGTTGCACTCGTGTACCCCCCTCCGTAAAAATGACAGGAAAAAATTATGCTTTGCCAATGTTCGCACTCACTATTTTTCTATATATTACTAAAGTATTCATATAATTTTTTCATATATAAATTAATATTATCATTTCTGATGACCTAAAGAAAAAAAACACCAACAGTTGACTTTTTATCATAGACTGGAGGATTTATTTCCGAATCAATTTCAGGCGACATGGTAAGTTTGAGGTTGTTGTCTAACTTGCTGTTTGCTTTCTCGCTTCACCTTACCACTTAAAAGTGGTTCCGTCCGGAGCGGGGGTGGGGCTGCTAGAAAAACGCACATTTTTTACTCGCTAACTTTTGCATTACGGGATGGAAGCACATATATCTCTATCTTTATGAAGTTAGGCATGTTTATATGTTGATATATTTGTATGTAAAGGATTCCCTCCTAAACTAATTAACCGATCATTATGAATTTCGGAAAACAGCTGCTAGGAGTAAGAGGTCCAAATGTGGGCTATATTTAGTTTAATTTGGTTTTATGCAAAGGGGGTTAAAAACAAAGGGCATGGAAGCCCATTGGGGAAAATTCAGATACCTCCAATTTTTGTGAAATTTTAATACTAGATATTAGGTAAATATTTCCCCAAATTTAAATTTCTTTGGAGTATTTTAAAAGTGGTTTTGGGGACATAATATGGGCACAACCTTTAATTTGAAAATTCAAATATTTCAGATTTACATTAAATTTTATCCATAGTCATTAGACACCAATGAAGCAAGATTCCCTGAATTTCAATTTCTTAAGACCTTTTAAGCTTAAGCTAGACATTTTTTAGAATTAAATTGATCAAAATTAGAATGAGGATTCTAAACATAAGGTTTAGTATCGTTATATCTTTATTTTAATCTTCGTAAGGGACATAAAAGTGGTGCAAACTGTTCTGTTCAGGAAATTCATTTTACCCGTCTTAGGACAGGTATTCTTCTTTCTTTGTATATATAAGTGCAATACTCCAACTCTGTCGTTGAGTTCTATCGGATGTCTTGGTGTTTACACTCGCCGCTTTCAGTGTAACTATAACTTAATTTCTCCATTATCATGTGACAACCTCCCGTGGCCTAAGGGATTGAGCGAACGCTTACAGATTACAGGTGTCTCTGTGAACCGGTTCGTGCCCTGTGACCGTCTGAGATTGTCATTTCCCTGCGCTGATGAGAGCTGAAAGCTCAAAACAACATCGTA
This sequence comes from Sepiola atlantica, assembly GCA_963556195.1. Taxonomy (NCBI): domain Eukaryota; kingdom Metazoa; phylum Mollusca; class Cephalopoda; order Sepiida; family Sepiolidae; genus Sepiola; species Sepiola atlantica. The sequence continues at coordinate 9,979,503 of OY744543.1, read as the reverse complement.
CATAGGTAAAATAATAAAAATATAATTTAATATTATATATATATATATATATATATATATATATATATATATAAAATAGATGGATCATATATGGCTGAAGAAGGCCGGGCAGCGATTCGTTTATAAATATATATAAACCCAAAAGAACATTGTTTTTCTATCTGGGTCCGCTCCCGGCTCGAAACCTATGGTACCATTTGGATTTGACTTGATCTTCTGTAACATTATGAATAAAAAAATATGCTCTTATTATTAAATAATCGAGCACTATAATTTCAGTTTATCAAACACAACCAAGAATTATATATATATTCTTTCCAAATATAATCTAAGGTTAAGATCGGATTCTAACTCTGCCTGATGAGATCTCAGTTTATAATAGCTGTTGATCGATAACATCGACATGCCAGTGTCGCAGATTTTGTACATGTCTGTGTAAATAAAAATAATCATATATAAAAGCTCTATTTGATATTGAGCACTTTTTATAAACCCGGTTGAAATTCTTTGGATTACTACCCTGTGGATGTTTTACCTGGATTATTATATATATATATATATATATATATATATATATATATATATATATATATAATTGATCAAGTTCAAATATAAAAACCAATTTTTTTATTTTTGACAAGATGTGGTAGCGCGTCTGAACGTTGGTTGATTGACGTAAGGCTATAATATTATTTATGTAATTTTATATATATATATATATATATATATATATATATATATATATATATATGATAATTTTTTTTATTTACACAGACATGTCCAAAATCTGCGACACTGGCATGTCGATGTTATCGATCAACAGTTACTATAAACTGAGATCTTATCAGGTTTTCATTCTCTCCAAATATGATCTGAGGTTAAGATCGGATTCTAACTCTGCCTGATGAGATCTCAGTTTATAGTAACTGTTGATCGATAACATCGACATGCCAGTGTCGCAGATTTTGTACATGTCTGTGTAAATAAAAAAATTATCATATATAAAGCTCTATTTTGATATTGAGCACTTTTTATAAACCTGGTTAAAATTCTCTGGATTACCACCCTGTGGATATTTTTACCTGGATTATTACCATTATATATATATATATATATATATCTTGTAATGTCTTCGCAATCATCGAATCTTTAATTTCGGATAGGTTTATAAAAGTAATTGATGCGCAGACATCGGAAGCGCATAAAATCAACGCAGGTGTGCCTCAAAAATCTATTCTGGGGCCAACACTCTTCCTGATCTGCCAAATCATATTCTGAAATCATTCGTTGACATCTACACAGACGACACAACTGTCTATGGCAGCACCTCAGAGAGCACTGGTAATCAAGATCTCGCTGATTCTTTCTCTTTAGACCTGAAGCATGTTGTGTAATGATGAAATAAAAATGGTTTGTTACTTATAACACCTCTAAAACCAAGCTTCTCTCCTTTCACCACCAACGCTCGGATCCATATTTTGCCCCAGTCGAAATGAATGGCTCTCTCCTCGAAGAAGCCTCTTGATTTGATAAGCTCTAAGAACTGACTTTCACTTCAGACCTAAAATGGAAGACGTATATACAGTCTGTTGCTAATCTATCTATCTAAAAACTGTGTTCTGCGGCTACGCTAGTCAAATGACATCCCGTAGCTGCAATCAGTCCTCCATGCTAGTCCCAGGCCATCTGGGCTTGTCATGCGCAAGTTGTCGTAGGCAATAAAGTTGTTTCGCTGTACGTAGTGGTCCTAGTCCCGCCTGCTTGAGGTCAGCACGTAGTGTGCCCAGCAGATTTGTGCAGTGCTAATGTTGCTGGAAAAATGGTTGCATCATTCTACTGCTCCATAAAGTACATGACTCCAGATGCAATCCTGTACCGATAAAAGAGCCAGATACATCCAAAGATGGGGAGGTACTGCTGCCTCATCTGGGGAGGTGGCATGCAGAGCACACTTTCCTGCTTTGACAAAATCGACTACGAAATCATCGTGAGGGATGATCTCTTCCCTTCCTTACAACCCCTTTTCTCACAGAAGAGACGTTGCTAGTCTCTCTACTCTACCATTATTTCCATGGAAGGTACTCGACTGAGCTCCAATCTCTGGCTCCTCCTTGTAAGACATTCACATCTAGAACTCATCTTATTACCACAACTGCAAAGAACTTTCTTCTTCCTTAAACCTCTTTTCTCACAGAAGAGACGTTGCTAGTCTCTCTCTACTCTATCGTTGTTTCCATGGAAGGTGCTCGACTAAGCTCCAATCTTTGGTTCTTCCTTGTAAGACATTCACAGGAAGAACTCGTATTGTTACCACAACGGAGAAAGACTTTTGATTCTTCCTCCATGTCCCTAGCGGCATGTTGAATTTCCATGGACAAAGCTTTTTCTGTGGAACACGTTACCACAATACTGCTTCCCTGCAGATTATAAGTTGGTTGTCTTTAAATCCAATGTCAATAAATTATTGTCATATATCGCCCCATAACTAAGTAACCAAACGCAGTTCATACCATTGATCAATGTCAGTACTCCCATAGTGTTCCTCATCTGTCAACTGATAATAATTCCCATCTCATTAACCCTTCTCCTCAAGTGGCTTCTGGCCTTTATAAGTGGTGACCCAATAGTAAAAATAAAACGAAAAAAAAACTAACTCAGGAACCTATACCGAATTTCAAACTGTCCACATGGACATGTAGCGCAATGGATAAAGGCATTGTATAGCAATCAGCCTTCTGGGGGTTGAAGGTTCAATCCTTAGTACAGGCGATAATAACTAAGAATAATTTAATAACTGATTAACACTTCTACCCGGTCATGGCTGACAGGAAAAGAACAATCTACCCCATGGATTAAATAAAGGCTTCGATTCGAAATTCCATATATGATGTATTGAAGTGAAACCTGGCCAGTGAGAGTTGAGGATATGTGTTGCATGGAGAGACACATGATATGAGAATTATGTGATGGATGTGAAATGTGGAATCTTAAAGACAAACTTAGATTAAATCTAGGCATTATAGAGAGATGTGTGCAGAACAGGAGACTTTGATTGTTTGGTCACATTGAAAGAATGGGGGATAGTGCTAGATGTAGAACAATTGAGGTAGCAGGGTCAGTTTGCAGGAGGAAGACCAAGGAAAAAACATGAGAGGAAGTGATGATGGGTTTTAGAGAAAGAGGAATAAATAAAGTTATCGCTAGAAGTAGGTTAGTTTGGAAGTCGATTTCTAAAAGCCGTCCAACACATGCCAGCATGTAAAACAGACGTTAAAACGAATACGATGATGACTTGCTGTTCTTTCATAATGACTGATGATTTTTCTCTGGAATCTGAGTGACAAGAAGCTTCTCCCAGATTCCAGTAGTCTCCATACTCTTCCAGTGGAGATATGGGTGGTGTTATCCCTCCTCGGTCTTTCGATCCCCTCAGAAACATCCGCAGTCATTTTCCAGCTGGTTTCATCATGTGTTTTTTGGCGGGTGAGGGGGGGCAGGTTATAGTATTTTTCTTATATATGTTTACTTTTTTTTTTTTTTCTGTTTTTGCTGGAGATGGGGCATCCTACCGGATGCCAGACATTCACCGGCTATTTCAGACACTCCAGCCTAGAGATCATTTTAAGATTCTAACCGTCTCTTTAAGTGCAGTTGTTTGTATTTCTCTTGCACTCGGTTCACCGGGTATACTCGCCAGATAGCTTTTGAAATTTTTTCTTTACTTATATATGTTGACTTATATATATGTTGACTTATATATATGTTGACTTATATATGTTGACTTGCTTCTCACTGCAGAAAAATCTGGCACGAGGCCGGAAAGTGTGAAAAATCAGCTCCAGGGGAGGGGCACTTTAATTAGGTACAAAAAAAGCCGAGAACAGAACTACTGGCATTCTCTGGTAGGGCTGTCTCGGGAGGTAGTAATACCTGGGAGAGTGCATCTCCTAGTACCGAGCCAGACGATACGTCATTCCAACAAATGAGGGCCTGCTTATGTTTGATCCCATTGCTATTTTATTTCAACTTACCTGTCGTTGGTCAGTGTCACCTGTTTATGTCGATTGGTTTCTGCACTCTCTGATTTTTTTCTTAACATATCAGCTTGTTTCATCAGTGCCATCGTTTGTATGGTGCCAATTTTCATATTCTTTTCGTCTTTTTTTCCAGCCTTTTCGGAACTCGTCCTAGTGATCCGACAATTATTGATAGTTTTCATGTTCCATGGTTCCTTCAGTTTTTCATGTTTTCATGTTCCATGGTTCCTTCAGTTTTTCATGTTCCATGGTTCCTTCAGTTTTTCATGTTTTCATGTTCCATGGTTCCTTCAGTTTTTCATGTTTTCATATTCCATGGTTCCTTCAGTTTTTCATGTTTTCATATTCCATGGTTCCTTCAGTTTTTCATGTTTTCATGTTCCATGGTTCCTTCAGTTTTTCATGTTTTCATGTTCCATGGTTCCTTCAGTTTTTCATGTTTTCATATTCCATGGTTCCTTCAGTTTTTCATGTTTTCATGTTCCATGGTTCCTTCAGTTTTTCATGTTTTCATATTCCATGGTTCCTTCAGTTTTTGATGTTTTCATGTTCCATGGTTCCTTCAGTTTTTCATGTTTTCATATTCCATGGTTCCTTCAGTTTTTCATGTTTTCATATTCCATGGTTCCTTCAGTTTTTCATGTTTTCATGTTCCATGGTTCCTTCAGTTTTGTATGTTTTCATGTTCCATGGTTCCTTCAGTTTTTCATGTTTTCATGTTTCATGGTTCCTTCAGTTTTTCATGTTTTCATGTTCCATGGTTCCTTCAGTTTTTCATGTTTTCATGTTCCATGGTTCCTTCAGTTTTTCCTGTTTTCATGTTCCATAATTCCTTCAGTTTTTCCTGTTTTCATGTTCCATAATTCCTTCAGTTTTTCCTGTTTTCATGTTCCATGGTTCCTTCAGTTTTTGATGTTTTCATGTTCCATGGTTCCTTCAGTTTTTGATGTTTTCATGTTCCATGGTTCCTTCAGTTTTTGATGTTTTCATGTTCCATGGTTCTTTCAGTTTTTCATGTTTTCATGTTCCATGGTTCCTTCAGTTTTTCATGTTTTCATGTTCCATGGTTCCTTCAGTTTTTCATGTTTTCATGTTCCATGGTTCTTTCAGTTTTTCATGTTTTCATGTTTCATGGTTCCTTCAGTTTTTCATGTTTTCATGTTCCATGGTTCTTTCAGTTTTTCATGTTTTCATGTTCCATGGTTCCTTCAGTTTTTCATGTTTTCATGTTCCATGGTTCCTTAAGTTTTTCATGTTTTCATGTTCCATGGTTCCTTCAGTTTTTCATGTTTTCATATTCCATAGTTCCTTCAGTTTTTCATGTTTTCATGTTCCATGGTTCCTTCAGTTTTTGATGTTGTCATGTTCCATGGTTCCTTCAGTTTTTGATGTTTTCATGTTCCATGGTTCCTTCAGTTTTTCATGTTTTCATGTTCCATGGTTCCTTCAGTTTTTCATGTTTTCATGTTCCATGGTTCCTTCAGTTTTTCATGTTTTCATGTTCCATGGTTCCTTCAGTTTTTCATGTTTTCATGTTCCATGGTTCCTTCAGTTTTTCATGTTTTCATGTTTCATGGTTCCTTCAGTTTTTCATGTTTTCATGTTCCATGGTTCCTTCAGTTTTTCATGTTTTCATGTTCCATGGTTCCTTCAGTTTTTGATGTTTTCATGTTCCATGGTTCCTTCAGTTTTTCATGTTTTCATGTTCCATGGTTCCTTCAGTTTTTCATGTTTTCATGTTTCATGGTTCCTTCAGTTTTTCATGTTTTCATGTTCCATGGTTCCTTCAGTTTTTCATGTTTTCATGTTCCATGGTTCCTTCAGTTTTTGATGTTTTCATGTTCCGTGGTTCCTTCAGTTTTTCATGTTTTCATATTCCATAGTTCCTTCAGTTTTTGATGTTTTCATGTTCCATGGTTCCTTCAGTTTTTCATGTTTTCATGTTCCATGGTTCCTTCAGTTTTTCATGTTTTCATGTTCTGTGGTTCCTTCAGTTTTACATGTTTTCATGTTCCATGGTTCCTTCAGTTTTTCATGTTTTCATGTTCCGTGGTTCCTTCAGTTTTACATGTTTTCATGTTCCATGGTTCCTTCAGTTTTTCATGTTTTCATGTTCCATGGTTCCTTCAGTTTTTCATGTTTTCATGTTCCGTGGTTCCTTCAGTTTTTCATGTTTTCATGTTCCATGGTTCCTTCAGTTTTTCATGTTTTCATGTTCCATGGTTCCTTCAGTTTTTCATGTTTTCATGTTCCATGGTTCCTTCAGTTTTTGATGTTTTCATGTTCCATGGTTCCTTCAGTTTTTCATGTTTTCATATTCCATGGTTCCTTCAGTTTTGTATGTTTTCATGTTCCATGGTTCCTTCAGTTTTTCATGTTTTCATGTTCCATGGTTCCTTCAGTTTTTCATGTTTTCATGTTCCATGGTTCCTTCAGTTTTTGATGTTTTCATGTTCCATGGTTCCTTCAGTTTTTGATGTTTTCATGTTCCATGGTTCCTTCAGTTTTTCATGTTTTCATGTTCCATGGTTCCTTCAATTTTTCATGTTTTCATGTTCCATGGTTCCTTCAGTTTTTGATGTTTTCATGTTCCATGGTTCCTTCAGTTTTTCTGCCTCCTTCAGCGTCACCCTGCAGTGGCGTAATCTACTATTTCGCAGATTTTATTTAACACGTTGACTATTATAATTTTTCTTATATATGTTTACTTGCTCCCCACGGCAGCAAAATGTGGCACAAGGCCAGAAGGTGGAGAAAACCAGCTCCCCGGTTGGGGTGAGGGGGATCTCTGACTGGGTACAAAAATAGTTGAGAGCAGACCCGTTGCCATTCCTCTGTAGGACAGCCTCAGGAAGAAAATAATGCTTGGGAGAGTGGCCTTTCCTAAGACAGATCCGGATCATACCTCACTCCAATAAAGAAGGGTCTCGTGGTTCAGGGAGGTTCATAGGTCCCTTACTATTTGGCAGGTTTTTTTTTTATGTTGACTATTACCCATGGTGCAGTGGATATAGTACTAAGTAAAATTCAGTTCTAAGTGATAGTCATTTAATGGTTGAAAGTTCAATCCTCAGTGCGGGTGATACGAAGAATTGCAAACTACTGAAGACTTCTCCCAGTCATGGCTGACGGAACGAGAGCATGCTACTTACATGAATTTAATAAAGGGTACCATTTGAAATTTCTGCATGTCGGGGAAACAGGGAGCAGGGAGGGAGTTCCAAAGGCTGGCAGTACGAGTGAATGGATTTAGTTGATTGTCGGATTGGTTGAGTGTATTTACGTCGAGAGGCACCAGAGCAGCAAGTTCATTGGAGCACATTCCATTGAAGTACTTATAAAACAAACACAATGGCTGTAACATTGCAGCGATGGGACAGGGGATGGAGCTTGGTGGATTAGAGACTCTTTTTTGGACCTTGAGAGACTAGTGGATGGTGCATCATATCAAGAGACGTTTCCCATATTGACTGGATATATATGTTGTTTTTTTTAATAATACTGAAATTTGATGTTTTTCTTGCTTGACTTCTATATCTGATGTTATAAGGGGTGCTGATGAAGAGACCTTTTAGAATTATCTTAAGTATAATAGAAAATAAACATTTTCCAGAATTGTTTTAGAAACGATCGTACACCAAATATTCGTTGTGTTTGAATTCTTGGAACTGATATAAATACTGTTATAATTTTGTTTATCTTAACTTTATATATATATATATATATATATATATATAATAAATATTTGTTTTGTTTATTATCTATGTACGCATGTGTTTCGTCCTTTTTATAATCGGGACTCATCAGCATAGAGATATGACTATTTACTACTGGTCATGCGATTCGAAACCCCGGATTCTGAGTATTTTGCAACTCAAATCCAGACATCTAGAACCACTCCGCCAACGCTGAATAGCGAATAAACAGTGATAATTTTAACATTTTATCCGGTGGCTTGACGTCATAAGAGCGTTCTACTTAATGAAAGGAACGATGCACATATGTATATATATATATATATATATATATATATATATGTAATTTTATTACCTGTAGTAGTATAACTGCGGTAATGGTCCTCTGAAGAGAAGAATTATCTTTGAAAACTCATGAGCTAAGGACTTAAGGATACTTTGCTTGAACTTTGAATTCTAATAAAATTTGATTGACACCTTATTTTATTACTTCATTTTATATTATAATATATATATATATACATATATATATATATATATATATAATTATTAATGACAATATATGTATTAGCATATACTATTAGATCCTTTTACTTTGCAGTTTCCTTAAAAGATTCAGCTCGATGATTATCAATTAGTGATAACAGAGCAAATATAAGTCAGGTTCATATTATATTCCAATAACCATGGTTTTATTTTATTATTTTTATTTTTTCACATTTCCAAAAAACATAACATTTCTGTGTAAGATGAGGTATTTAAACATCATTTTATAAAAAATAAAAAAATAAAAAATAAAATAAATAAATAAATATTTTATAGCTCCTTTCGGTATTTTAATCATGTCTAGGTAACTGTAAAATATTTTCGTTGTGAGTGACAAATTCCTCTCCCCTCCTTAGTTTCGCATTTAATAGAAACTTACTACTTTAGTGAAGAATTCTGGGTAATTAAGCTTATCTTAGTATTGATGGAAACGATTTATAAATAAATACTAAACATCTTCCACAAAAACACCGAAGTATAACAATCTTAATAGTTGCTTGAATGGATGGCTTAGTCTATGAAACAAGCTCTAAACTGTTGAACTTAAAAGAGTTACGTATCCAAATGACCTAAATAGACATCTGAAGGCTAACTGATGTAATTTTTAGAAAGTAAAAATTACCCTCAAGTGAATTAGAATGTTTATAAATAAATTATAGAACTTATTAACTATTTTAAAAAATATTACTGAATTAAAATTTATAAATGTCCGCACAATTTTTTGAATGTACTAGCTTTGAACGTAAAATTCAAAATGGCGTATTAGTGGGTTCCCCCACGTGTGAGTTTTCTCTTTTTCTTTGTTTTTGTTTGTTTTCACCCAAAAAATGAACCACTGTATAGTGTAGGTTTTTTCAAGACACTTTAATCCAAGAACTTTTTACTCTTTGTGAATTTTTTCTGATTTTGTAGTGTTTCAGAGATGATATTGACATAAAAATGTTGTTTGGCACAAGACAAATGAAACGGGCCGTAAAAATATATCTCACAGAAATATTATGTTTTTTTTGAAATGTGAAAAAATAAAAATAATAAAATAAAACCATGGTTATTTGAATATAATATGAACTGACTTTTATATATATATATATATATATATATATATATATATATATATATATATATATATAGGTGTCAACAGAAAGTCATAAGCGCACAAGTTGGAAAAGAAGTATAATAAAAGTGAATAAAAAAAACTGAGAATGAAGAAAAAATGAATAAACGTGCAACTTACAATTTTGTACCAAATTGATTGTACGATATATATATATATATATATATATATATATATATATATATATATATATATATATATATATATATATATATATATATATATATTCATAATTATTTGTCGCCTCCAATTTCATGCTGGGCACTCTAGTGAGCAGTATCAACACAGTCATCAAAATCATAGCTTTAATGCATGTTCCTTCATTAGTTGAACACTGTTGATGTCCACTGCCTATCGCGCCAACTTGGTGTTATAGGTTTAAAACTCTCACCGATTTATGTGGTTGTTTACTGCGGACGCGTGGGCTAAGGCGTCAGAATTTGAGTTAAAAACTTGACTCGTGTTCGAATCCTGCGACCGGATTGAATAATTATCTCTACACTGATGGTTCCGGAAGGATGAAATGTATACGTACGTAGATAATCATTTATAAACATTTATAATTATATATATATATAACCGAAAACCATTGCAAAAGGGTTATTGAAAACGCTAAAGAGTCCTATGTCCAATCAGTTAAGTCTAGAGTTATCGATTAGATGCTTGGCTTCCATGAACTTTGGAGAATAATGGACAAGGTCCTGAACAGATGAAAGGCCTCTATTACAACCATCATTAATGGTCATTAGGTGATATCTTCAGCATCTAATAAAGCAAAGAACTTTGCAGCAAATTCTACCCTTTGCGATCAGGGCCACCTACCCTCAGATCTCCCTCTCCCACAACCGAAAAAAAACTCTCTAAGTGACATCTGAATAACTGTCCGTGATGTCGCCAAACTTATCAAGAACTTTGATGCCAACAAGGCAATTGGTCCCGACAACATTTCAATCATAGTACTTAAGAAACTGCAATTCAAAATAGTCCGATCCTTACTAAGCTGTTTAATCGTAGCTTAAAAGAGACACGCTTTTCATCACCTTTAAAGACTTTGTTGGTCTGCTCAATATTAAAAAATACTGGAAACACGTCCTCTGCATCCTAGTACAGACTAATCAGTCTCCTGTGCATCATGAGTAAGTTGCTTGAATCTGTGATAAATAAAGTAGTTATCAAGCACAATGAAAACAATCTTCTTAGTGACATGCAATACGGATTTCGTCCTGCAAGATCTACAGCTGATGTGGTCACTGTGACATCGCACAGGGTCAGTGAATCTATCGACGGAGGCTTTGTTTCTAGGGCGATAGCTCTTGTCATATCAAAGGCCTTTGATAGGGTCTGGCACAAAGGTTTGCTTCACAAGCTTGTTAGCTACGGAATATCTGGAAATGTCCTCTCAACCATCAACTCCTTTCTCTCTGAAAGGACTATAAAAGTAATTGTAACAGCAAGCAAACTGGAGCAAAATTTCGGACACAAATTACACTGATGAATATGTATTTATTTGCGCGCACGTGGCCAACGCTGAACTATGACATCTTTTCACCGTAAAACTGGAAATACATGAAAATAAACAAGTCTTACAAACATGTTCTAAGACAAAACAAAACAAATTATAAAAGAGTAAAAATTCAAATAGGTTTAGAGAATAATGCGTTACTTACCTCTATTTTTGCCAAGCTACTTGCCCCAGAGCCAACGTTCATCACAAGCGGAACAAACGTCCGACTCCCATGTTGACTGATTCGAAAAGACCACCTCTGGGCAAGCAGGCGGTGTAGGGGCATGACAGTTACCCCGTGCACATGTTTTCCGGAAGAGGACGGTGCTGAATACAAAATGTTCCCTTCCTGAATTATGACCGGCCAACATGTGAAACTCCTACGTTTACAGTAATTGTTAACGGGCAAAAGTTTGAAGCACGTAGCACCAATGCCGACGTGCCTCAAAGATCCATTCTGGACCAAACCCTTTTCCTTATCTTCATAAATGATCTTCCAAATAATATTCTGAGACCATTCGTTGACATCTGTGCAGACGACACAACTATTTATGAAAACACTTCGAAGAATATTAATGATCAAGATCGTTCTGACTCCCTCTCTTTTCCGACTTGGAGCACGTGGTACAATGTGGAGAAAAGAAACGTTTG
>OY744543.1:9935456-9962956 GCA_963556195.1 Sepiola atlantica | reverse complement strand
GTATCACTTTCAAGCTTGCATGGGTTGTGGTAGCCATTATCATGGTATCCCAGAAAAAAGCTCTCACCAGTTAAAATGTCCAGCATGGGGTCAAACATGCAGCACTTGTGGGAAACTTAACCACCTTTCAAAAGTGTGCCGAGCAAAGAAACCCTGTATTGGAATTGACGAGGCTCCCATGGATTCTCTTATCGCTCACATCACATTTAACCAGACAAGGGATACATATACGACCGCAAGTGAAAATCAAATGGCAGAAATAGATGCGTATGTTATCCCATTTTCACCAAATCCAGATCCCAGACAAGCGAAGAACATCCCTGGTGACTACCGAACAAAGCTGAAGATTTTCCCTGATAGTGGGGCGACTATATGTCTAGGGGGATCGAAGCATCTGTTTAACATGGGGCTCACAATGAATAACTTAGTACCATCAAGAAAAATCGTTTGGACTGTGGGAGATTTCACACTTGTGTGTCAGGGATGGTTACCTGTAAAATTCGAAGTTTGTGGAAGAACAACCAAGCAAGCCCTTTACATATGTGATGGGATCCAGCGACTTTATTTCAGCAAGGCAGCATGCATTGATGTGGGAATGTTGCCTGAAGATTTCCCAAACCCTGCGGCAACATTTTCAACCCAGGCAAATATCGCAATACAACACATTGAGTATGTGAATCAATTGCCAAGTCGCCCCAAAAGCCTTCCCTTCACCCCAATGGAAGAAAACATTAGTAGACTTAAGGATTGGCTCCTAGAGCATTTTGCCAAGACAACGTTCAAAAACAATGGGGTGTTCCTATCTATGTCCGGCCCCGCCGCCCATATTCACCTTAAAAAGGGAGCGATCCCAAAAGCCAGACACAACCCAATTCCTGTGCCTTATCATTTCAAGGAGCAAGTATGACTCGCACTTTGGGATGATGTTAAAAGAGGCATTTTTACTCCAGTGCCCGTTGGTACCCCTACCGATTGGTGAAGCACTATGGTAATCACTGCAAAAAAAGATGGAAAACCAAGAAGAACGGTGGACTATCAGCATTTAAACTCGCAGTGCAAACGAGAAACACATCACACTAGCTCGCCATTCCAATTGGCATTACAGGTGCCACCCACCAAAAAAAAAACCGTCTTAGATGCAATGGATGGTTATGATTCAATCCCTCTAGATGAGGAATCTCAGCCACTTACAACTTTCATCACGGAGTGGGGTCGTTTCATGTATCTCCGCATGCCTCAGGGATACTTAGCCTCCGGTGATGCCTATACGCGTAGATATGATGAGATCATTAAGAACATTCCTCGCAAAGTGAAGGTCGTTGATGATACGCTACTTTTTGACAACAGTATAGAAGATGCCTTCTATCATACATTTGACTACCTATCGCTTTGCGCAAAAAACGGAATTGTCCTTAACAAAAATAAATTCCAATATTGCAAAGATGTGGTTCAGTTTGGAGGCCTTCAAATAACATCATCAGGAGTAGCCCCTTCCGAGAATTTACTTAATGCAATTGCCAACTTTCCTATCCCAAAGAATATAACTGATGCAAGGTCTTGGTTTGGATTAGTTAACCAAGTAGTATGGGCACATTCCCATAGCACCATAATGTCTCCCTTTCGAAACCTTGTCAAACAAAATTAATGCTTCATTTGGAATCAAGATCTCGAGAATGCATTTTTCACATCCAGGCAAATCATTGTGAATTTGGTTAAAAAGGGTGTAACGACCTTTGATATTAACAGAGCAACCTGCCTTGCCCCAGACTGGAGTAAAGAAGGTATGGGTTTTCTGCTATTACAAAAACACTGTAAGAAAGCACCGGTATGTTGTCCTGAGGGCTAGCACATCGTATTTGCAGGCAGCAGATTTTGCACAGATGCAGAGCGCCGATATGCACCCATTGAAGGCGAAGCAGCAGCAATCGCCTGGGCATTAGACAAATGCCATATATTTATTATGGGCTGCCCTAACGTAATAGTAGTAACAGACCACCAGCCCTTACTAGGAGTATTTGGCAACAGGCACCTGAGCAAGATACATAACCCGCGCCTCTTTAAGCTTAAAGAGAAATCACTCAGGTATTTTTTTACCATCCCAACCCGCACTATATAAACCACATGCAAAATGGAAAGCTGCAGCTAGGAACCGTGAGATAAGCTTATCTCAGCGCAATGCTCACCTCACCGAGCGGTACAATCGCACAGCGCATACTCTATGCCCACTCCAAGAAGGAGAAAGAGTATCAATACAACATGCAAACAATCGTCGATGGGACACAACAGGTTGTGTTGTTGAAACTCTCCCTAACCGTCAGTATCGGATCAGGATTGATGGGTCAGGCAGAATCACTTTGCGAAACCGCAGATTCCTTAGAAAACTGGCAACACCTGTAATTCCAGTCCTTATTCCTAGTGCTTCGACTGAATCTCCCAATCCAACGCCTTGTGATTCCCATACACCTGGTAAACCATTGCTGCATAACAGAGGAGATGTAATGACATTGCCGAGGCACCCAACATCACCCAACACTGCTAAACCAATGCCAGTGAAATCTGCCCGGGCATTGTCCAGGTTACTCCCCCACAATCAACCAGGCCAGAAGGAACTCTTTCTTCCCCAAAGACCATTGCGTTCGCGTACTGAGGGGAGGGGGGAGATATAGAATTAAACTAACACTTACCGGCATAAAGGCCTCAACTGGCATCCATCTCATAGAAGAATACTTATTCGAATGAATGAACATTTATACACTAAAATGGCCACTTATGAATCTCAGCCAATCAGAACACAGAGAATGGACTTTCCCTTCTGAGCGTAATGGAACATTCTAGCCTTATTATAAACAGGCATTTTGATGTGCTCAACAGTCTGACTTATCTTGCTGCTCAACTGGTCGTACAGTTGAGCCCTAAGCATCGACTCTATAGTAATGACAAACGAAAACAGACGTAACTTGAGAAAGCTTTATTCGGCATTCAAGGTATTTATCTACCTCCCACAAAGTAAAATGTGACACAAGGTCGGAAAGTGGGATTTTATAAGTCAGCACCCTAGAGGAAGAGCACTTAAGACCTTTAAAAATTGCCTGGGCAGCCCCGTCGGCATTCCCCGGTAGGAGTGTCTCAGGCGATTAGCAATAAACTAACTCCTTCTCAAATTGTGAGAAGGCAAAGCCTGGGAGGGTGGACCTCCTAGAACGGCACAGGACAAACCAATAGACCGACGTAAATCAGGCCCCGAAGGCTAAGACCCATCGGAACAGATACTACACTTTGTTCCTGGCCAAAAGGCCAAGAAATTCGGCATACAATGTCGGTACAATATTAGTGCTGCTATTTATATTGTTTAATAAAAGCAGGAGAGTTCTCCAAAGGGGAGATAATTCAAAATAGGGAAAGTTATTCATAATTGTTCATTAGAATACCTATATGCGCACATAAATTAATTAAAAGCTTATTTTACAAAATCATGAGTATTGCTTATTGCTATTCTTGATTTTTTTTTCTCGTTTTGTTACAAAAGGTGGGAGGGGGGTGGGGTAATTTTCATTATTCATTATAGGAACGTCGAGATTTCGCATTATTTTTTCTTTTGTCAGATACTTGTGATTTCTTCATTGAAACCAGGAAATATATCAATTTCAGTTTAATAAAACAAAAATCGGTGCCGCTTTGGTTTGTTATCTACGTGTCATGAATCTACTTTGGTATGATATCTACACGTTGTTATGCGATCTACACCTCGCATCGGTACAAGAGCAAGGAAAACACTTCTTCTAATTAGTTTCGAAAGAATGTGCTGTTACCGAGCGTGGAACCCTAACCCTTACGCCAACCCTAACGTTCAATAAAGAGACGTGCAACACTTCGGATAATTATTCAATGGAAAATCACTGAAGGCTTAGTTAGCTATTCCAACGAATGGAGAACTTGCGCTAATTCAAACCAACTCAATTTTCGTCATTTTTCTGTAAAAAAAAATTTTCTGTAAAAAAAGATTTTCTGTAAAAAAAGATTTTCTGTAAAAAACAAATTTCTGTAAAAACAATTTTCTGTAGAAAAAATTTTCTGTAAAAAACAATTTTTCTGTAAAAAAAAATTTTCTGTAGAAAACAATTTTCTGTAAAAAAATTTTTCTGTAAATAAAAATTTGTCGATCCCAACACCGAAGCACAAGGTATTGAAAGATCATGGCTCGACGCGAAGATTTGTTTATTGAAAAAAAAAAAATGAGAGATGTATGGTGTAGATATTTTTTCCTTGTAGATATCAAGCCAAAGCAGTACCCAAAAATCAATGTATCAAAGTTTACAATTATGAAGTTAATTTACGATTATTCACTTTGTATTTTTAAAATCTGCATTGCCATTTAAGATGTTTTTTTTATGTCTTCATGTTCCTTTTTTCTTCGTCTATATATACTTTTGCTATTTTATTTTAGTTTTAGTTAGTATCGCCTTTAGGGAGGATTGAACCTTCAACCCCCAGAAGACTGTCACGTAACACCTTTATCCGTTGCGCCACATGTCAAAATTACTTCCTTTAAGACTTCTACCCGAGCACGGCTGACTGAATCTAGCCCCGTGGATTAAATAAAGGGTTCGGTTTGAAATTCGGTAGAGGTTCTTGAGACATAAAAGTTCCTGAGTTCGGTAAGATGCACATGAAGAAGGACGGAGGTTGCATCGGCCGAAACGTTGTGAAAATAACACCCAAGATGAAAATAGTAGTCCGAATAAACGATTCATTGTACAGGGTGGGCCAAAATAAGGGTCCTATCTTTAAATTTGAATAACTTGAATTTGAATAACTTCCACAAAATAAAAGTTAAACTCACCAAACTTTATGTGTGTGTAGACTGACCCTTCCGAGATTTTTTGAAATAAACAAAACAAATTTTAGCCGAAAAACACTTCTTAAAACTTACAAAAACTAAAGTATTGTTTTTTACACTGTTTTGAGTTTTTTAAGCAAAAATAATGTTTTCTAAATGAGGGTACGTTCCTTAGGGCTAATACGGCTCATGCTTGCTTCGGAATGGGTCCTTTACTTATTCTAAAAAAAAATGAAAAAAAAAATCAATAAATAAAAAAGTTATGAATTTTTAAAAATAGGACCCTTATTTTGGCCCACCCTGTATATGATTAATTGAAGCCAAGTTGCTATTTTTACCAGGGAATTGTGAGTTGTTTTCACAAAGTTATTAGTGTGAAATTCAACCAGATCCAGCAGTATTTGAACGTTGTCCGGGAGCAAATAAATTGTCATTATCAACATCATTTCTCTTCATACTTTGATTTTAACCGTACTTTTGGCAGTGCTGTGGAGGCCTCCTTACTAACATTACACCATTAGATTTGGTAAGTGAGGCGGGAGGGTGGGGGGCAGGAGGTAGAGAAACTTTTGTTCTACTCCACGTTGTTCGAGAGCAATAAAATTGTCATTATTAACATTACTGTATTATATTTAAAGGGTAACATTACTGTATTATATTTAAAAGTGAACATTACTGTATTATATTTAAAGGGTAACATTACTGTATTATATTTAAAGGGTAACATTACTGTATTATATTTAAGGGGTAACATTACTGTATTATATTTAAAGGGTAACATTACTGTATTATATTTAAAGGGTAACATTACTGTATTATATTTAAGGGGTAACATTACTGTATTATATTTAAGGGGTAACATTACTGTATTATATTTAAGGGGTAACATTACTGTATTATATTTAAAGGGTAACATTACTGTATTATATTTAAGGGGTAACATTACTGTATTATATTTAAAGGGTAACATTACTGTATTATATTTAAAGGGTAACATTACTGTATTATATTTAAGGGGTAACATTACTGTATTATATTTAAGGGGTAACATTACTGTATTATATTTAAGGGGTAACATTACTGTATTATATTTAAAGGGTAACATTACTGTATTATATTTAAAGGGTAACATTACTGTATTATATTTAAAGGGTAACATTACTGTATTATATTTAAAGGGTAACATTACTGTATTATATTTAAAGGGTAACATTACTGTATTATATTTAAGGGGTAACATTACTGTATTATATTTAAGGGGTAACATTACTGTATTATATTTAAGGGGTAACATTACTGTATTATATTTAAGGGGTTACATTACTGTATTATATTTAAGGGGTAACATTACTGTATTATATTTAAGGGGTAACATTACTGTATTATATTTAAAGGGTAACATTACTGTATTATATTTAAAGGGTAACATTACTGTATTATATTTAAGGGGTAACATTACTGTATTATATTTAAGGGGTAACATTACTGTATTATATTTAAGGGGTAACATTACTGTATTATATTTAAGGGGTAACATTACTGTATTATATTTAAAGGGTAACATTACTGTATTATATTTAAAGGGTAACATTACTGTATTATATTTAAGGGGTAACATTACTGTATTATATTTAAAGGGTAACATTACTGTATTATATTTAAAGGGTAACATTACTGTATTATATTTAAAGAGTAACATTACTGTATTATATATAAGGGGTAACATTACTGTATTATATTTAAGGGGTAACATTACTGTATTATATTTAAGGGGTAACATTACTGTATTATATTTAAAGGGTAACATTACTGTATTATATTTAAAGGGTAACATTACTGTATTATATTTAAAAGTGAACATTACTGTATTATATTTAAAGGGTAACATTACTGTATTATATTTAAAGGGTAACATTACTGTATTATATTTAAAGGGTAACATTACTGTATTATATTTAAGGGGTAACATTACTGTATTATATTTAAAGGGTAACATTACTGTATTATATTTAAAGGGTAACATTACTGTATTATATTTAAGGGGTAACATTACTGTATTATATTTATAGGGTAACATTACTGTATTATATTTAAGGGGTAACATTACTGTATTATATTTAAAGGGTAACATTACTGTATTATATTTAAAGGGTAACATTACTGTATTATATTTAAGGGGTAACATTACTGTATTATATTTATAGGGGTAACATTACTGTATTATATTTAAAGGGTAACATTACTGTATTATATTTAAGGGGTAACATTACTGTATTATATTTAAGGGGTAACATTACTGTATTATATTTAAAGGGTAAGATTACTGTATTATATTTAAGGGGTAAGATTACTGTATTATATTTAAGGGGTAACATTACTGTATTATATTTAAAGGGTAACATTACTGTATTATATTTAAGGGGTAACATTACTGTATTATATTAAAGGGTAACATTACTGTATTATATTTAAAGGGTAACATTACTGTATTATATTTAAAGGGTAACATTACTGTATTATATTTAAAGGGTAACATTACTGTATTATATTTAAGGGGTAACATTACTGTATTATATTTAAAGGGTAACATTACTGTATTATATTTAAGGGGTAACATTACTGTATTATATTAAAGGGTAACATTACTGTATTATATTTAAAGGGTAACATTACTGTATTATATTTAAGGGGTAACATTACTGTATTATATTAAAGGGTAACATTACTGTATTATATTTAAAGGGTAACATTACTGTATTATATTTAAGGGGTAACATTACTGTATTATATTTAAGGGGTAACATTACTGTATTATATTTAAGGGGTAATATTACTGTATTATATTTAAGGGGTAACATTACTGTATTATATTTAAAGGGTAACATTACTGTATTATATTTAAGGGGTAACATTACTGTATTATATTTAAAGGGTAACATTACTGTATTATATTTAAAGGGTAACATTACTGTATTATATTTAAAGGGTAACATTACTGTATTATATTTAAAGGGTAACATTACTGTATTATATTTAAGGGGTAACATTACTGTATTATATTTAAGGGGTAACATTACTGTATTATATTTACAGGGTTACATTACTGTATTATATTTAAAGGGTAACATTACTGTATTATATTTAAAGGGTAACATTACTGTATTATATTTAAGGGGTAACATTACTGTATTATATTTAAAGGGTAACATTACTGTATTATATTTAAGGGGTAACATTACTGTATTATATTTAAAGGGTAACATTACTGTATTATATTTAAGGGGTAACATTACTGTATTATATTTATAGGGGTAACATTACTGTATTATATTTAAAGGGTAACATTACTGTATTATATTTAAGGGGTAACATTACTGTATTATATTTAAGGGGTAACATTACTGTATTATATTTAAGGGGTAACATTACTGTATTATATTTAAAGGGTAAGATTACTGTATTATATTTAAGGGGTAAGATTACTGTATTATATTTAAGGGGTAACATTACTGTATTATATTTTAAGGGTAACATTACTGTATTATATTTAAGGGGTAACATTACTGTATTATATTTATAGGGGTAACATTACTGTATTATATTTAAAGGGTAACATTACTGTATTATATTTAAAGGGTAACATTACTGTATTATATTTAAGGGGTAACATTACTGTATTATATTTAAAGGGTAAGATTACTGTATTATATTTAAGGGGTAAGATTACTGTATTATATTTAAGGGGTAACATTACTGTATTATATTTAAAGGGTAACATTACTGTATTATATTTAAGGGGTAACATTACTGTATTATATTAAAGGGTAACATTACTGTATTATATTTAAAGGGTAACATTACTGTATTATATTTAAAGGGTAACATTACTGTATTATATTTAAAGGGTAACATTACTGTATTATATTTAAAGGGTAACATTACTGTATTATATTTAAAGGGTAACATTACTGTATTATATTTAAGGGGTAACATTACTGTATTATATTTAAGGGGTAACATTACTGTATTATATTTAAAGGGTAACATTACTGTATTATTTAAAGGGTAACATTACTGTATTATATTTAAAGGGTAACATTACTGTATTATATTTAAGGGGTAACATTACTGTATTATATTTAAGGGGTAACATTACAGTATTATATTTAAGGGGTAACATTACTGTATTATATTTAAGGGGTAACATTACTGTATTATATTTAAGGGGTAACATTACTGTATTATATTTAAGGGGTAACATTACTGTATTATATTTATGGGGTAACAGAATCTAGTTAAGCTAAAGAGTTGTGCCCAATTCATTATTGGTAGAAAATGTCGTGTACAGATGGCCAAAATGACGCAATAAATTTTCTTTTGTATCTGTATTAATTTGGGACTTGTCGTAAAAGTCTGTTATGTTGTTTCACAAGATTTTTTGGTATTTTATTTTTAGTGGATTTTTTTTTTCCATCTTGGGTTATTTAATTTTTTGTTAAAAAAATAAAATTTCATTTTCATTGTGCATCCCAATATCAACTCATGGGGGGGGGGGATCATTACATTTTATGTTAAACTTATTTAACTTCAGGGCAGGTGGTGAAGCGCTCTTTAGCTTTGGTAGGTAAACCTAGATATGGTGTTTTGGTAAAAGCACTGGTCCCCAGCAACTCACTGAATTGGCGTCAGGAAGGGCATCCAACCTATAAAAAAATCTTGTCTCTACTCAGGAAATGACTTCCAAAGAAAATCTGGTTATGGAGTTTAAATAATGACCTGAACAGAGATAGGCTAGTTTGAAAGGAGTCAATTTCTAAAAGCTGTCCAACACATGCCAGCATGTAAAACGGACATTAAACCGATGATGATGATGATTATTATTATTATTATTACTATTACTATTATTGTTACGTAGACAACTGAACTCCACCTAAAAATTGAACCAGTCAGATTTTTTTTAATATAATTTTTAAAAATCTGACTTGTTCAATTTTTAGGTGGAGTTCAGTTGTCTACGTAATAATAAATGAGCTTAATCGATATTAATCCAAAAATGTTTTTTTTGTTAAACATGTATCGCTTTTTTTCTTTTTTTAAACTTTCGTTTGCATTTTAAGCCAGATACAATGACGTCAGTGGTCACCTCTACGTCGCCGCTTTGCTGACTCGTCATTCGTGATTGCGCCGGTTCTGTCGACACGGCTGACTCACTGGCCATTCATTCACCTTGCAGCTTCGAAGAAAAAGATGAAAAAAAAAAGAAAAAATAATAATAAGCATCGACTTTTTTCTTCATTATATTAAAAACAAAATCTCGGTCTCTTGGAAACTGGCTGTTATGGGCAAACGGAATTAACACAACAACTGTCCGATCTATCTATCTATCTATCTATCTATCTATCTATCTATCTCTCTATCTCTCTATCTATCTATCTATCTATCTATCTATCTATCTATCTATCTATCTATCTCTCTCTCTCTCTCTCTCTCTCTCTCTCTCTCTCTCTCTCTCTCTCTCTATCTCATTCTTTTTACATCTCTTGAGGGGCAACCCATCTACTCCATTATATGCATTTCTTTCTAATTATCTTTCTACCTACCTATCTACCCCCTTTCTCTCTCTCTCTCTCTCTTTTGCTCTGTGTTTGTCTGCCTCTCTCTCTCTCCCTTACCCTCCCCCCTCTCTCTCTCTCTCTCTCTCTCTCTCTCTATATATATATATATATATATATATATATATATATATATATATATCAGGACCGGCGGGGCAGTTATAAAACAGTGGGCTCTCCTACAAAGTGTGTGTGTGTGTGGGGGGGGGGTTAAACACATACATATATAACTTCATTATTGATGACCGTAAAGTGAGGGGGCCAAGTCAAAAAGTGTTGAGGGGTGGGGCTTGAGCCCCCCCCCCCCTCCGGTGTCGCCGTCCATGTATATATATATATATATATATATATATATATATATTATTATTATTATTATTATTATTATTATTATTATTATACTTAATAATAGTTAATCAAATTTTGTTTCCCCCAGCTTTTTCCTATATATTTTAACTACATAAAATACATGTTAGAATATTCCTTAATTTGGGTGTTGAGTTATGTTTGAAAAACAATTTCATTTGAATCGTTCTCATTAGCCATAATTTGCAATTAACTCACCTAGGTGACCCATCTCTTACTAAGTTTCTGTCTATCACTCTCACCCTCTCTCACTTTATGTTGTTTACCCCCTCTCCACCTCTGCTCTTATTTCATACGGGACCTATCACTCTCTCTTTCTCTCTTTCTCTCTCTCTCTCTCTCACACACTTTGTTTATTAACAGTCAAAGGTAATAAAGAAAGGAAAAAAATAAAAAGATTGAAATAGTCCATTAAAAACAAAAGGGAATATGACCACAAGTAGCAATACGATTTAACACGTAGCTGAGAGGGAAGGAGAGAAGAAAGAGAAAGAAAGTATTTTTAAATACTGGGCAGACTGATGTAGTTTTCATAGGTGATGGGAAGCATTTCTCCTTTAAGCAACGATTGAACAGCTTTGTCAGGATAGGAGCTAGTTCCGTTTGTAACTTTTTAAGCACTATGATTGGAATGCTGGCATCAAGGTTCTTGATAAGTTTGGCAACATCCTGGACAGATGTATGGATGTCGCTCAAAGTGTTTTCAGTCATAGGGGAAATTCAGGAGGTAATGGTCTTGATTGCAAAGGGTGAAACTTGATGCACAGTTCTTTGCAAAAAAAATTGGCTTTATCGGATGCTGAAGAAATCACCTCTGGTCCATTGAAGATGCTGGGGATAGAGGTCACACATCTGTTCAGGATGCTGTTTTTTATTGCCAAAACTCCTGGAAACCAATCCTCTGCTCAGCTAGTCTAGACTTAACGGATTCGGCATATGACTCTCTCAGATTTTCTATGACCTTTTCGCAGTGGTTGCGGGAAGTCTTAAAGACGGCTTTGGTTCCAGGACATCTACTCCGTTGAAAGCAATTGAAATAGTGGTTTCTGTGAGCAATGGCGGCGAAACATTCAGGGGTGTACCATGGCTGGCAGTTTGGTTTCTATTGGAATTTCTTGGAGGGTATGAAGCTTTTTATACCAATGATTAACCAATCACTTAAATCTGTGATACAGGACACATTCTTTTCAAACATGGAATGCAGAGGAATTTCTGATATGAAAGGTTTTAGGCTGTCCCAGTCAGCCCTCGAGTATCGATACACCGTGCAATGGAGAGGGGCATCATAGGTCTTGTTGCACTTTGTTTTGATCTTAATTGAAAGAACTGAGTGATTGGAAGAACCCAGTGGAGAAAGAACAGTGGATGAGCATTGGTCAGGGCAAGTTGTCAGAAAAAGATCAAGAAGACTTGCAAAATGTCTGTCAGTATCGGGTATGCGAGTAAGTTTGTCAACAATCTGTGTTAGATCATAAGCAAGGGATGAATCGTGACAAAACCCCCTTCATCATCTGTTTTTTTTTTTTAGTAGACCAACCACTCACGATTGTGAAGATTAAAATCTCAACAGATGTGAATGTTGGCAGAAGGATAAGAAGACATGATATGGTCAATTTTCTCAGAGATACTCTCAAAGATAGTAACTCCGTCATTGTTGGGACGATAGAGGGCAAATATGAATGCGATGCTATGAGTATTGATTTACTCCTCTCCAGGAGTTAGGCACAAGGCCAGTTTTTATCTTACTCCCACAAGTAAGATGTGACCCAAGGTCGGGTCAGGGAAAGTGGGGTTTAAAAATTGCCTGGGCAGCCCCGTCGGCATTCCCCGGTAGGGGCGCCTCAGGCAGTAAACAATAAACTTACTCCTCCCCAAAGAGGGGAGGCGGAGCCTGGGAGGGTGGACCTCCTAGAACTGCACAGGACAGACCCATAGACCGGCGTAAATCAAGCCCCGAAGGCCAAGACAATACCAGTCTATGGGGGTGCAGTATCCATCGGAACAGATACTACACTTTGATCTTAGCCAATATGAGTAAGTGCTACTCGGAAACACATATAGGGCAATTTAGGGTCTTCTTTGGAGATGTCTCTGCCACATGGAAATACGTCCCTAATGGAGGCACCAATTCCATGTCCATGACAATCTTGAGGGTCAGGTTTTGATGTCATGTTCGAATAACATTTGATCATTAACTACAGCAACTTACGAGCCAGTGCCAGTTTCGCACAGGAACAGCAGGTCGGGTTTGATCTCCCGTAAATCTGGAAGGTTGGAACATAGACCCCTAATGTTGGAAAAGGAGACCTGGTAGGAGGGGTCTACGTTAGAAGTTGGGGTTCTGGGTTACTCTTATGTTGTGTTTTGTGACTTATCATGTTAGGAACGGTGAGATAAGCTTATCTCAATGCAACCACACATCACATACTCTATGCCTACTCTGAGAAGGAGAAAGAGTTTTGATACTGTTGTATATTTGAATGAGACAACGACAAACGTACAACTTACCTCATGTGGGGAGCCGGGCACAACGAAAGAAAAGAAAGAGAAGGAGCAATGTGTTTTTATGCTTCCGGCGGAGACGGATTGTGGGAAGGAGGCTACACTATAAGAGCAATCAATGTTTGGGTAAGAGCGGCGGGGCAGTTGCCTGAGAAACACGTAGTGCCGTCGTCTAAAGTGATAGAAAGAAGAAGGAGAGAAAGAGGAATTTATTTTTATTTCGGGTTGCTACCTACTGCCCGAAACATAAGAACAGATACAACGTCCAAACAATTGTCAAAACTCTCTCTAACCCTAACTCTAACCCTAATCCCTAACCGTAATCTCTAACCGTCAGTATCAGATCAAGATTGATGCGACAGATAGAATAACTCTGCGAAACCGTACATTCCTCAGAAAATTTGAGGCATCTGCAATTCCAATCCACATTCCCAGTGCTTAGCCAGTATCACCTAAACCAACACCTGGTACACCAGTGATGCAAACAAGAGAAAGCGTAGTTACATCGCCCAGGCACCCAACATCAACAAGCACCGCTAAACTAAGATCCGCCTGGGCATTGTCCAGGTTACTTCCTCACAATCAACCAAGCCAAAAGGAACTCATTCTTTCGCAGAGACCATTACGCTCGCATACTGAAGGGGGGGGGGTATGTAGAATCAAAATGACACTTACCAGAATAAGAGCTGCAACTGACGTCCAGTTAACAGAAAAACTCTTGTTTGAATGAAGCAATATTTATACACTAGAACGTTCATTCATGAACTAGCAGCCAATCAGAACTCAGAGAATGGACTTGTGCCCTGGTGGCCAGATCCGAAAACATTAAATTAAGTTCAACACTTTCAAAAACTCTGTTCACACTTCATTGAAGTCTTGATAAAGGAAAAGGTTTCCAAAAATTACCTGTAGAAAAACGAAGAAAGAAATTAGGATTTATCTTGCTTCTGTGTCGAGGCGATGTGGCTGCCCAGATATTCGAAGTCATTTACCTGCTTAAGTAGTGTTCTGTTAAGTGTTTCTATTAGACCTGTTTGGTGATAGCAGATATATTCTGTTTTCGTTGCATTCGTATGCAGTCCAATCATAGCAGCTGACTCTTCCAAAAGATGGAGTATCAGTTAACAGTGCGATATCATCGGCGGCATCGGCATCGGTGATCTTCTTTTTTCAGATCCTTAATCCTTAATGGAATCCATACTGCTATATGGATCACCAGCTTGGACTATAATAAAAAAAAAAATTGAAAAGGAAACTAGATGGAACTTACACACGGATGCTCCGTGCTGTATTAAACATGCACTGGAAAACGCACGCATCTAATAAACGGCTGTATGGCAACTTGTCTAAAATATCATCAGTAATAAAAGAAAGGAGAATGAGATTTGCTAGACATTATTATAGAAATAAAGAAGAGGTTATCAGTGATCTGACTTTATGGACGTCAACACACGGAACAGTTAAAGTTGGTCGACCCTATAAGACGTATACAAAACAGTTGACCGAAGATACTGGTTCTCAACTCGAAAATCTTCACAGAGCCATGTCGAAGAGAGAAGCATGGAGGGGTTGGGTCAATATGGTCCGGGCAACCAGCCCGATCTGATAGATCTTGCTTCTAAAATCGTCAAAAACACAAACTACGAAATAGTAAGTTACACATTTATTTATATTTACTGAGTTGGTTGATCATGATTTTCGATCAACTGATTACACCCATACATATATACATTTTTAAATTCACACTTTTCTCTGATTGAATCCACAATAAACTCTGCTCCCTCGCTCATGATCATCATGCAAACAGACGTTTGTTGGACGTCCTCTTCGGGGAGTCTTCGGCATCTCCTCAGCAAACACTTCTTAACAATGAGCCAAAAACCCAAAATTCTTGCTTTCAATTATTTATACAAATAATCACATTGACACACCGGTTAGGGTTAGATCACAGAAGTTAAGCGACGTTAAGCCCAGCCAGTACAAAATGGGTGAATATTTGAAATACCAGGCACTGTATGCGAGAGGAAGACAAAACGTTCCTGCAAAAAAAAAACAGTCCTGAAGATGCCTTTAGCAAGAACTTCACTACAACCTGCTAATACACACATGTGGCGGAAATTATGTTCTCATGAAGTTGTGTTTGTATCTCCGATAGATTCGACTGATTATTTAACGCAAATCCTTTTTGAATGGCTATATAAGAACTAATTAAATTCGAATATAAAACTTGTTTGTACCCACCCACCCCCACAACCCCACAACCCCACCCACACCCACACGCCCCACTACTCAACCCTGTGAAACCTAAGTAGGTAAACAGTGGCAAAGATTCGAACGAGTACAAGGCCATTAAGTGCATCAGCCTGCACTTGATGAACTTCCTATCAACTTCGCAAGACAAAACTTGATTGTTTGGAAAATATTAATTTAGATATTACATTTGTCTTCTTTGTTTCTTTGTGCATTCACATGCATGTGTGAATTAACATGCATGTGTGGATTAACGTGCATGTGCGGATTAACGTGCATGTGCGGATTAACGTGCATGTGCAGATTAACGTGCATGTGCGGATTAACGTGCATGTGCGGATTAACGTGCATGTGTGGATTAACATGTATATTCAGATTAACAAGTACAGACAATTTTTAAAAAAAAATGTAATCCAAGCGAAAGTGGAAGGTGAATATAAGAACATTGTTCGCCGCAAGTGTCTGAATATCACCAGGACAGCGATTGTAGTAGACAACATCAATAATAATAAATAATAATAAACAATATATATATTTTTAATGAAAATTGTTCAAGACAAGGCATGAAGCCACTAACAAGAACGAAATATGATTATCGCAAAGACAGGAGATGCCTATTGGCCTTAGTCTTGAAAAGACCAAGATTATAGGAAGGAAGAAAACAGTCAGCAGGAAGAGAGTTTCATAAGCCTGCGTTTCTTGGAAAGAAGCTACTGGAATAGGAAGCTGTATGACAATGAGGTATCAAAACAGCGAATTGATGGAGACCACTAGACCAACGAGTCAAATGAGCTGGAACAAAAGAAGCGAGGAATAGATTTAATAATTCTGAAGAACACATGTCATAATAGTATTTATAGAAAAGACTGAGACCAGCAACATCACACCTGTGAGAGAGAGAGAGAGAGAGAGAGATGTGCAGAGAAGAAGAAAGGGTAGGGCCAATCAAATTACAGATACGTTTCTGCACCTTATCAAGAACACTCAAATGGGACAGAGATTCACCAGCCCAAATATGACAACAGTACTCCATACATGGTCTGATTGTGGATTTGTAGAGATAGAGAATAGCCTCAGGTGTGAGAAAGTGCTTGGAGCGATAGAGAGAACCGACTTTATGAGAAGCAGAAAGAGCAATGGATCTAATGTATGAACTCCAAGAAAGATTTGATGAGAGAGAAAGGCCAAGAAGTTTCAGAGTCGATTTTTCGTCAAGAATCTCAGGAAGAAAAGGGGCACGCCTACGATTGAAAGACACGAGCTGAGTCTTAACAGGATTAAATAAAACAAGCTATTTTGTACTCCAATCCACAACTGAACCAAAGTCAACTTCTAGATCAGATGCATATTTCGATTGATCCGAGGTAGATGGGCGAGAAGCAACACCAGAATAGAGAATGGTATCATCAGCATATATGTTAATTTTCTGAACAATATTCTCTGGAAGATCATTTATATAGAGAAGAAACAGTGTTGAGCCTAGAATAGAGCCCTGAGGAACACCAGCATTGATAGGAAAAGAGAATGAAGAGACACTGTCCAAAGTTACTCGCAACTTCGATCAGAAAGAAAACAATAATAATGTCAAGAACCTTACCATCAATACCATAACCCTGCAGTTTGTGTAGAGGACCAAAATCTCCTGAATTATCTATAAACCGACAGATCCGCTCAGTTAAAAGATCAGCAGTTGAACGAAAACCACAAAAGCTATACTGAATATCACTAAAAAGGCCCAGACTTTCCAGAAAATTAACAAGCTTGCCGTTGACCAAATTTTCAAAAACTTTGCTAATAACGGAGAGGGGACTAACCGGACGATATTTAGTTGGGTCAGACCGATCACCAGCATTTTTAAAGATAGGGACAACAAAGGACTCCTTCCAGCAAGAAGGGAAACAGAACTGAGACAAACAGAGATTAAATAATTTTGAGAGCATAGAAGAAAGTTCCGGAGCACAACGTTTGAGAACAACAACAGGAATTGAATCAGAACCGGAAACCTTAGTCTAGTCAAGATCAGAAAGAACCCCAGCAACCATCAAGAGAGTGATCAGCTTTCAAAGGAAAATCAGGAAGAATAGAACCCGAATCACTAAGAGAATAATTGTAAGCAAAAGGATGAGCAAAGGGATCAGTCTTATCCTTAAATGAATAGCAGATTTGCTGCTATTAATAACACTATTGTAGATTCTCACAAAAATCACGAGAGCCAATCCTTTGAGATGAGATAGTCACAAATCCTTTGAGAATAGCTAAACTTAGCCTCAGAGATTGCTCTCTTGTAGACATTGCAAGCTCTTATGCAGGATTGCCTGGAAGCCTCAGAACATAAGTCAATCGTAAAACTGCATACATCCGCCTGGATGGGGCAAAGTTTTATATGGGCCTTACTTCTCCATTATGTATAAAGTATTCCCAGAGTTATTCCATGGAAACGTTGAAAAACAAGTTTTAAAAAAAATTAAAAAAATTTACCTGATCAGGTTGAAATTTTGCATAATGATTATCAAAGAGAATCAGATTTTTCCAGATTTGATATCTGGAAAAATCGGAAGTTGAAATTCCGTCAAAATCCTGATCATGACCGAACTTTTCAAGGCCAAAAGTGAAGGTCACGGTCATATAAGATGCGAGACTTCATTGGCTGCAATATTGTCCAAGTAGTGAATCTCTCCGATGAACAGAACCCAAGTTATCGCTAAAAAATGTGACTTTAACCTTTTCCGTGACCTTGACCTTGGACCTAGTTTTCTCAAACTTAATCAGTTCTAAGTTTGACCATGATCAATTTTTTGACCATGATCGATTTTTTGCTATGCTATACACAAATAAATAAATAAACCTTGTCCTTTAGTCCTCACATTCCATTAGTAATGTTCCTGACAAAGGGGGTAATAATTGCTGTTTTCTGGGTAGGAATCTATCAATCTAACACTTATCGTTGGCTAGTTTTTGACCTTGAAGTAGTATTTTTAGGTCCTTACATCAAGTGGCTTCATGCCTTGTCTGGAGCGATTTCCATAAAAGAAAAAGAAAAAAGAAAAAATTATAATAATAATAATAATAATCAACGAGAAATAAAAGGTAAACGGCTGTAGTTACAATGTGGAGTAATTTGTAATGGTTATTGAAAAAGGCAGAAAGTGCTGGAAATCTGGGGAGACTTTTTGTCACTCAGATTCCAGAGAACACCACTTGCTATTGCCAATGAGCAATCACTGATACTGACTCATATGAAAATTCCTAATGAGTAAATAATAATAATTAGTATATAAGAAATTTTTAAAATACACCCCCCCCCCAAAAAAAAAAAAAAAAATTAAAAAAAAGTCTAGATTGTAATACATAAAAATCACGATGAAATAAATAAAATTTCTTTATTGTTGAGAGAAATAAAAAAAAATTTATTGTTGGTTATAACTAATAATTAAATTTTTCTTTATAAACAATAAACAATAAAAACAGATTTATAAATTGTTCTTCTCTTAGGCCTCCATATTTAAAAAAAGACTTTTTGCAGAATTTTTAGCAATTAAACTACTTTAGTCTTTCTAAGAAAGCATACTTTTGGGGTTAGGGTTCAAAGAAAGGGTTAAAGTTCGAAGACTGCAAACTTTGGGGTTAGGGTTAGGGTTCGAAGAAAGGGTTAGGGTTCAAAGAAAGGGTTAAAGTTCGAAGACAGCAAACTTTGGGGTTAGGGTTCGAAGAAAGGGTTAGAGTTCGAAGACAGCAAACTTTAGGGTTAGGGTTCGAAGAAAGGGTTAGAGTTCGAAGACAGCAAACTTTGGGGTTAGGGTTCGAAGAAAGGGTTAGAGTTCGAAGACAGCAAACTTTAGGGTTAGGGTTCGAAGAAAGGGTTAGAGTTCGAAGACAGCAAACTTTGGGGTTAGGGTTCGAAGAAAGGGTTAGAGTTCGAAGACAGCAAACTTTAGGGTTAGGGTTCGAAGAAAGGGTTAGAGTTCGAAGACAGCAAACTTTGGGGTTAGGGTTCGAAGAAAGGGTTAGAGTTCGAAGACAGCAAACTTTGGGGTTAGGGTTCGAAGAAAGGGTTAGAGTTCGAAGACAGCAAACTTTGGGGTTAGGGTTCGAAGAAAGGGTTAGAGTTCGAAGACAGCAAACTTTAGGGTTAGGGTTCGAAGAAAGGGTTAGAGTTCGAAGACAGCAAACTTTGGGGTTAGGGTTCGAAGAAAGGGTTAGAGTTCGAAGACAGCAAACTTTGGGGTTAGGGTTCGAAGAAAGGGTTAGAGTTCGAAGACAGCAAACTTTGGGGTTAGGGTTCGAAGAAAGGGTTAGAGTTCGAAGACAGCAAACTTTGGGGTTAGGGTTCGAAGAAAGGGTTAGAGTTCGAAGACAGCAAACTTTGGGGTTAGGGTTCGAAGAAAGGGTTAGAGTTCGAAGACAGCAAACTTTGGGGTTAGGGTTCAGAGAAAGGGTTAGAGTTCGAAGACAGCAAACTTTAGGGTTAGGGTTCGAAGAAAGGGTTAGAGTTCGAAGACAGCAAACTTTGGGGTTAGGGTTCGAAGAAAGGGTTAGAGTTCCAAGACAGCAAACTTTAGGGTTAGGGTTCGAAGAAAGGGTTAGAGTTCGAAGACAGCAAACTTTGGGGTTAGGGTTCGAAGAAAGGGTTAGAGTTCGAAGACAGCAAACTTTAGGGTTAGGGTTCGAAGAAAGGGTTAGAGTTCGAAGACAGCAAACTTTGGGGTTAGGGTTCGAAGAAAGGGTTAGAGTTCGAAGACAGCAAACTTTAGGGTTAGGGTTCGAAGAAAGGGTTAGAGTTCGAAGACAGCAAACTTTGGGGTTAGGGTTCGAAGAAAGGGTTAGAGTTCGAAGACAGCAAACTTTAGGGTTAGGGTTCGAAGAAAGGGTTAGAGTTCGAAGACAGCAAACTTTGGGGTTAGGGTTCGAAGAAAGGGTTAGAGTTCGAAGACAGCAAACTTTGGGGTTAGGGTTCGAAGAAAGGGTTAGAGTTCGAAGACAGCAAACTTTGGGGTTAGGGTTCGAAGAAAGGGTTAGAGTTCGAAGACAGCAAACTTTGGGGTTAGGGTTCGAAGAAAGGGTTAGAGTTCGAAGACAGCAAACTTTGGGGTTAAGGTTCGAAGAAAGGGTTAGAGTTCGAAGACAGCAAACTTTGGGGTTAGGGTTCGAAGAAAGGGTTAGAGTTCGAAGACAGCAAACTTTAGGGTTAGGGTTCGAAGAAAGGGTTAGAGTTCGAAGACAGCAAACTTTGGGGTTAGGGTTCGAAGAAAGGGTTAGAGTTCGAAGACAGCAAACTTTAGGGTTAGGGTTCGAAGAAAGGGTTAGAGTTCGAAGACAGCAAACTTTGGGGTTAGGGTTCGAAGAAAGGGTTAGAGTTCGAAGACAGCAAACTTTAGGGTTAGGGTTCGAAGAAAGGGTTAGAGTTCGAAGACAGCAAACTTTGGGGTTAGGGTTCGAAGAAAGGGTTAGAGTTCGAAGACAGCAAACTTTAGGGTTAGGGTTCGAAGAAAGGGTTAGAGTTCGAAGACAGCAAACTTTGGGGTTAGGGTTCGAAGAAAGGGTTAGAGTTCGAAGACAGCAAACTTTAGGGTTAGGGTTCGAAGAAAGGGTTAGAGTTCGAAGACAGCAAACTTTGGGGTTAGGGTTCGAAGAAAGAGTTAGAGTTCGAAGACAGCAAACTTTGGGGTTAGGGTTCGAAGAAAGGGTTAGGGTTAGGGTTCAAAGAAAGGGTTAGAGTTCATAGACAGCAAACTTTGGGGTTAGGGTTAGGGTTCAAAGAAAGAGTTAGGGTTAGGGTTCAAAGAAAGGGTTAGGGTTAGGGTTCGAAGAAAGGGTTAGGGTTCAAAGAAAGGGTTAGAGTTCGAAGACAGCAAACTTTGGGGTTAGGGTTAGTGTTCGAAGAAAGAGTTAGGGTTAGGGTTCAAAGAAAGGGTTAGGGTTAGGGTTCGAAGAAAGGGTTAGGGTTCAAAGAAAGGGTTAGAGTTCGAAGACAGCAAACTTTGGGGTTAGGGTTCGAAGAAAGGGTTAGAGTTCGAAGACAGCAAACTTTAGGGTTAGGGTTCGAAGAAAGGGTTAGAGTTCGAAGACAGCAAACTTTGGGGTTAGGGTTCGAAGAAAGGGTTAGAGTTCGAAGACAGCAAACTTTAGGGTTAGGGTTCGAAGAAAGGGTTAGAGTTCGAAGACAGCAAACTTTGGGGTTAGGGTTCGAAGAAAGGGTTAGAGTTCGAAGACAGCAAACTTTGGGGTTAGGGTTCGAAGAAAGAGTTAGAGTTCGAAGACAGCAAACTTTGGGGTTAGGGTTCGAAGAAAGGGTTAGAGTTCGAAGACAGCAAACTTTAGGGTTAGGGTTCAAAGAAAGGGTTAGAGTTCGAAGACAGCAAACTTTGGGGTTAGGGTTCGAAGAAAGGGTTAGAGTTCGAAGACAGCAAACTTTAGGGTT
The DNA here is from genome assembly GCA_963556195.1 of Sepiola atlantica. NCBI lineage: Eukaryota > Metazoa > Mollusca > Cephalopoda > Sepiida > Sepiolidae > Sepiola > Sepiola atlantica. The sequence continues at coordinate 9,940,974 of OY744543.1, read as the reverse complement.
AGGGTTCGAAGAAAGGGTTAGAGTTCGAAGACAGCAAACTTTGGGGTTAGGGTTCGAAGAAAGGGTTAGAGTTCGAAGACAGCAAACTTTGGGGTTAGGGTTCGAAGAAAGGGTTAGAGTTCGAAGACAGCAAACTTTGGGGTTAGGGTTCGGAGAAAGGGTTAGAGTTCGAAGACAGCAAACTTTGGGGTTAGGGTTCGAAGAAAGAGTTAGAGTTCGAAGACAGCAAACTTTGGGGTTAGGGTTCGAAGAAAGGGTTAGGGTTAGGGTTCAAAGAAAGGGTTAGAGTTCGAAGACAGCAAACTTTGGGGTTAGGGTTAGGGTTCAAAGAAAGAGTTAGGGTTAGGGTTCAAAGAAAGGGTTAGGGTTAGGGTTCGAAGAAAGGGTTAGGGTTCAAAGAAAGGGTTAGAGTTCGAAGACAGCAAACTTTGGGGTTAGGGTTAGGGTTCGAAGAAAGAGTTAGGGTTAGGGTTCAAAGAAAGGGTTAGGGTTAGGGTTCGAAGAAAGGGTTAGGGTTCAAAGAAAGGGTTAGAGTTCGAAGACAGCAAACTTTGGGGTTAGGGTTCGAAGAAAGGGTTAGAGTTCGAAGACAGCAAACTTTAGGGTTAGGGTTCGAAGAAAGGGTTAGAGTTCGAAGACAGCAAACTTTGGGGTTAGGGTTCGAAGAAAGGGTTAGAGTTCGAAGACAGCAAACTTTAGGGTTAGGGTTCGAAGAAAGGGTTAGAGTTCGAAGACAGCAAACTTTGGGGTTAGGGTTCGAAGAAAGGGTTAGAGTTCGAAGACAGCAAACTTTGGGGTTAATGTTCGAAGAAAGAGTTAGAGTTCGAAGACAGCAAACTTTGGGGTTAGGGTTCGAAGAAAGGGTTAGAGTTCGAAGACAGCAAACTTTAGGGTTAGGGTTCAAAGAAAGGGTTAGAGTTCAAAGACAGCAAACTTTGGGGTTAGGGTTCGAAGAAAGGGTTAGAGTTCGAAGACAGCAAACTTTAGGGTTAGGGTTCGAAGAAAGGGTTAGAGTTCGAAGACAGCAAACTTTGGGGTTAGGGTTCGAAGAAAGGGTTAGAGTTCGAAGACAGCAAACTTTGGGGTTAGGGTTCGAAGAAAGAGTTAGAGTTCGAAGACAGCAAACTTTAGGGTTAGGGTTCGAAGAAAGGGTTAGAGTTCGAAGACAGCAAACTTTGGGGTTAGGGTTCGAAGAAAGGGTTAGAGTTCGAAGACAGCAAACTTTGGGGTTAGGGTTCGAAGAAAGGGTTAGAGTTCGAAGACAGCAAACTTTGGGGTTAGGGTTCGAAGAAAGGGTTAGGGTTAGGGTTCAAAGAAAGGGTTAGAGTTCGAAGACAGCAAACTTTGGGGTTAGGGTTAGGGTTCGAAGAAAGAGTTAGGGTTAGGGTTCAAAGAAAGGGTTAGGGTTAGGGTTCGAAGAAAGGGTTAGAGTTCGAAGACAGCAAACTTTGGGGTTAGGGTTCGAAGAAAGGGTTAGAGTTCGAAGACAGCAAACTTTGGGGTTAGGGTTCGAAGAAAGGGTTAGAGTTCGAAGAAAGCAAACTTTGGGGTTAGGGTTCGAAGAAAGGGTTAGAGTTCGAAGACAGCAAACTTTGGGGTTAGGGTTCGAAGAAAGGGTTAGGGTTAGGGTTCAAAGAAAGGGTTAGAGTTCGAAGACAGCAAACTTTGGGGTTAGGGTTAGGGTTCAAAGAAAGAGTTAGGGTTAGGGTTCAAAGAAAGGGTTAGGGTTAGGGTTCGAAGAAAGGGTTAGGGTTCAAAGAAAGGGTTAGAGTTCGAAGACAGCAAACTTTGGGGTTAGGGTTAGGGTTCGAAGAAAGAGTTAGGGTTAGGGTTCAAAGAAAGGGTTAGGGTTAGGGTTCGAAGAAAGGGTTAGGGTTCAAAGAAAGGGTTAGAGTTCGAAGACAGCAAACTTTGGGGTTAGGGTTCAAAGAAAGGGTTAGAGTTCGAAGACAGCAAACTTTAGGGTTAGGGTTCGAAGAAAGGGTTAGAGTTCGAAGAAAGGGTTAGGGTTAGGGTTCAAAGAAAGGGTTAGAGTTCGAAGACAGCAAACTTTAGGGTTAGGGTTCGAAGAAAGGGTTAGAGTTCGAAGAAAGGGTTAGGGTTAGGGTTCAAAGAAAGGGTTAGAGTTCGAAGACAGCAAACTTTGGGGTTAGGGTTAGGGTTCAAAGAAAGAGTTAGGGTTAGGGTTCAAAGAAAGGGTTAGGGTTAGGGATCGAAGAAAGGGTTAGGGTTCAAAGAAAGGGTTAGAGTTCGAAGACAGCAAACTTTGGGGTTAGGGTTAGGGTTCGAAGAAAGAGTTAGGGTTAGGGTTAGGGTTCGAAGAAAGGGTTAGGGTTCAAAGAAAGGGTTAGAGTTCGAAGACAGCAAACTTTGGGGTAGGGTTAGGGTTCGAAGAAAGGAAACTTTGGGGTTAGGAAATCAAGTTCATTGATGTAGCTAATATATACATATGTGTTTCAAAATGCATCGTCAGTGATGTTGTAAGCGTGTGATAATTAAAGGTTTTGAGTCTCGCAACATCATATCCTTTCATCCATGTGACCCAACTGATACTGATACAATATTAACTTGTAACCCAGTAACTACGGCATAATCACGTTGACACACCGGTTCACCCCCGTTAGATCACCGAAGTTAAGCAACGTTGAACCTGGTGAGTACTAAAATGGGTTACCATTTGGGAATACCAGGTGCTGTATGTTCTCTCCGCTTATCTCGGCATTGTTTCCAGTCATTCTGGATTTCTTTGTCACTGGAATCAAGCAGTGCCGATTCAGGAGAAGTGTGGCTGGGGGTTGTGCAACCCTTGCTTCACGATTAAACGTGCAGCCACCCTTACAGGGGGTATCCATTGTCTCTTAAGACTGAACGGAGGTCATGATGAACCCAGTGACTAGTTACATCATCGCGCGACATCCTAAGGTAAAATTTGAGAATTATTCTCTCATTTCTTTTCTAATTTATTTCAGGTAGGTCTGAGGTGAGTTGTCCGACGTGTTATTTGTTTTCTTGCTTCCGTTCACCACTTGAAATTTGTTTCGCACGGAGCCTTGCAAAAGCACATGTTTTACATCGAGACAATCTTTTTCAATTGCTTCTTTATATTATTCAGTTGTCGTTCACTCGATTCAAGTAACATGTTTTCTTTTTTAGGTGAGAAAGCCAATGTTAGTGTAAGAAAGTCAGATTGACCAACTTACTTGGAGGAGTTATTCGTCTGGCCAAATCTGGCTGAAATAGAATAAGCAAACAGGATCACCATTCCTCGCGAAATAAATGATAGCTTTACAACTAAAGGGATATGCAGTTTTATTTAGAGGAACAGGACAAGGATAATATATTGGGTTGAGTGAATGTAGACAAGACGAAATAAACCTTATCCTGGAGTTCGTCGATTGTTCTGCCGGGCCGACGAATCACAACTCATGTAGATCAATACAAAATAGTTCACTCATGTAACTGCTACACCTTTTTTTTTTTTTTTTTTTTTTTTTTTCACTTTTTACTTTTGATGTATTTGCCAAGTGGAGAAGACAACTCTTCTATATAATTTCTTCACGTTGAACGCAAGGACTGCGACAGTCGAGTCTTCTAGTTACTCCTCGCAAACTACCAAACCCAACACAAGAGTGGGGCCCAAAGATTAAGTGAAAAGCTGCACATTAAATTTGCAACCACCGGCAAAAATTGCCAACAAGCCGGAGAGCTCTATACCCATTGCTGCTACGCTCGCAGCAATCCTCCGAAGGGTCGAGGAGAACTATCACCGGTTTTTCCGACAATCCTCCACTTTATAATAAAGACCAATGTGTATTTATTTGTATATAAATAAATAAATAAATATATATATATATATATATATATATATATATATATATATATATATATCCATCCTGTCACACAAAAGTTATCGAGTAAAAAAAAAACTGCCGGGGGTAAACCATTTCAAGTGTTTAGAGGAAAACAAAGCAATATTAGCAAGTCAGACACTCCCACCCCCCGATGTCTTTAAATGAATTCGAAAAGAATTTATTCACTTTATTTCCATAGTGAGACTTTTTTTCTTTTCTTCTTTCTATACTGATTGATACGTTTTTTTTGTTGTTTTTTTTTTATTTTTCAGTTTGAGATTTTTTCTTTCTCTTTTCTTTCTCTTTTCTTTCTCTTGTCTTTCTTTTTCTTTTATTTCTTTTTTCTTTCTTTCTCTCTCTTTTTTTTCTTTTTCTTTTCTTTTTTTTCTTTCTTTTTTTCTTTTTTCTTTCTCTTTTCTTTTTTCTTTCTCTTTTCTTTCTCTTTTCTTTCTCTTTTCTTTCTCTTGTCTTTCTTTTTCTTTTATTTCTTTTTTATTTCTTTTTTCTTTCTTTCTCTCTCTTTTTTTTCTTTTCTTTTTTTCTTTCTTTTTTTCTTTCTTTCTTTTTTCTTTCCTTCTCTTTTCTTTCTTTCTTTCTCTTTTCTTTCCTTCTTTTTTCTTCTTTTTTTTCGTCCTTTTTCCTTTCTTTTGTTCACCAATTTATATGAATATGAATATTAGTGCGAACACTGGCGAAGCATAATTTTCTTCTTTTTTTTTCGTCATTTTTAACGGATGGTGTACACTGGTACATCATATCCCAAAAAGCATCAGATGCCGACAAGAAACGATACCTTTCCACAGTGACGTCGCCGGACATTTTTATATGTCCGGGCAAAGGTGGGACAATCCATATTATGCCCCGTGGGCAACCATCGCGTGTCTACCTACTTACATGTATCAAATAAAAAAAAGAGATAGAAGGTTTTTGAGAAATATTTTCACCAATGTAAATGTACCTATATAACTTTTTATCCAGAAATTAGCAGTCTTTTATTCGCAGTATAGATCAATATACAGCGTTTATTAATTTATAAACGTCTATCTATTATTCATTGCAGCTTAACAACAATAGGCTGATGTGTTGTCTCGCTCGGTCATCGTCCTAACTTGGAGGAAATCTTGGCGCCAAATCGCTCGCGGGCCTCAAACAGGAAGTTAAACCAACAAGACACTTCATCGACTTCCGCTTCGTCGAAGACATCTTTTTCTTCAAAAAATGGATGAGACATTTACGAAAGGCTATTGCCAAATGAAAGAGCCACCTGCCGACCAGCGAAAAGCCGAAGCCAGTCCACGTCCACCGACCGCCAAAGAGAAAATCAAACCTCCGATTGATCGATGCAACTGCATTTATCTGGCTCTCCTCATGTCCGGCGCTGGATTTTTACTTCCTTATAACAGTTTTATAACGGCTGTAGATTATTATCAGGTAAGTTGGAGTTTTTTTTTCTAGCCCCCCCCCCCCCGCAATATTTTGATGTTCTTTGGAATGGCGTTCATTTATAAGGCAACATCAAAAAAAGAGAATAACATTTATGCATACAAAAATATATCAATTGTTATTAACAACTTGTTAGGACAAGCAAAAAATAAAGAGTTACTAGTAAATGAGAGTTCAGAGTGTCCAGGAACGTTCCAAGATTTTCTGGGGAAGATAATGGAAGT
>OY744543.1:9895456-9930456 GCA_963556195.1 Sepiola atlantica | reverse complement strand
ACGAAAATACCTCCAATCTACCCGACTTGCAGCAAAATCCCACCCCTTCACTGGAGAGATCCTTAGATACCGAAAGATTTTCTACTCTGATAGCTTCTTTCCTCGGAACCGTTTGCCTTTGGAATTACATTCCTGCTCCCTGTTTCCCCGACCATACCAGCATGCAACAATTCAAATGTAATGTTAACAAACACCTTGTTGTCCAACTCCCCACCAAGGATGCCCCCTATAAATCTGGCCCATATCACAGTAGCCCCATGCACTTGGATGCCAATATGCTGTGTATAGGGCAGATAAAAGTAAAGAAAAAAATAATTTTTAAATAGGTTGCCTAAAATCGTCATGGCCGATCAATCGCTTAGTGGCTGTGAGGTTGTAAAACTCTTGAAGCGTGACTTTAAAGGAATGATGATGATGATGATGATGGTGGTGGCTATGTTGTATTAAATTTGTTAGCGTTGAAATAGTAAATTCATACATTCATTTCGTGTAAATCAGATGATTCTGTTGTTGGCATTGGTTTCCCCGATATGTTTTCTAGTTAGAATTCTTTTAAGAAAGACATCGGGTACTTACAAGAGGGAACACATGCAAATTGCCAACATCCAAAGTGAAAGTGTTTCTGTGGGGCAAACTGGATTCGAACTTGGCACACCCAGGTTGTCAGTTGGTGTCGTTAACCACTTAGCCACCGTCACCTTCCTATCGTACCGTAAGCAATTAACCACTTATCCATTTCCAAGAATTCTATTGTTGGCATTGGTTTCCCCGATATCTTTTCTAGTTAGAATTCTTTCAAGAAAGACATTGGGTACTTGCTTTTACAGAGAAACCGAAGGCAATCGAGGATGGTGTCTAGTAGGTAATTCAAACTCCCCAGTAGGTAATTCAAACTCTTCCAGTAAGTAATTCAAACTGTCTCATTAGTATAAAACATGAGTTCTTTGTGAAATCAGTTGATGCGATTTCCAGGCGGTTTAAGAATGTTGGTGCGATGTACACATTGAATTCTAAATAAAACCTTATGCTATATGCTTTCTTTTCATATTCATTTCTTGTAAGAATTAAATTTCAGTAATAAATTACAAGCATTTAATAATCGAGTTTCTTTCCGCACACCTTGCGTTTAATTTTTATTTAGTTCATTCGTATCGTATGAATCAGACGATTCTATTGTTGGCTTGGTTTCCCCGATATTTTTCTAGTCGGAATTCTTTCTAAAAAGACACCAGGTACTTACAGGAGGGACGACGTGAATGTTACCAACATCCGAAGTGAAAGTGTTTCTGTGAAACAAGCTGGATTCGAACTTGGCACACTCACTACCAGTCCGTGTCGTTAACCATTTAGCGACCGTCACCTCCTAAATAGTAAACAAAATGAATGTATGAAGCGAACAAATATTTTATATCCTCACTTTTACGTTCTTAGCGACCATGTGTTCGGGTATATCTTTCCTGAACATGAGGCCACCGTTTTGTGTGTTGTTATCATGGATAACACATGGGTGTCGGCAAAAAGAGAAAAGCACAAAAGTGAAGAAACAGCTGGATTTATATACATGCACATTTATTTACAGTTTGCTGATGACAAAAACGTAAAATGGTACATCATATAATATACAAAGAGAGAACAACAGGTATAATTACTAAAGAAATAATACATTAAAGTCCCAATGATAATAAGAAAGACACATGTGTTGACAGGGTCGTATACAGAGAAAATAATCATGAGCAATAGATAAACAAATGTCACTTAATTTGTTGTGGTGTTCTGGGAGTCTATGCGACTGCTGCCAGAAAAGCTGTCTGCCAGATGCGTGCCAGGGTTCATAAAAGCCATGTAAAGATGGCAGCCGGTTGAGCCACGTCTGATGGCTTGAAGAGAACACAAACTAATTCTAACTTCTGCGGATGTGTGGAATGAGTTTCCTTACTTCCAGATATTCTATAACGTTGGGCAGAATAAGTCCCGGATATCAGTTCAAGGGAGATAATTCAGATAATTCTGCTGTTACAAAGGCCTCTTCTTGCTGGAAGAATCAAACCCAACCGTTTTTAATTCAAATTAATAAAACAACTCTGAGATGATTTTCAAATTGACAGCTTGTTATTTTATTCGAGTTCTTCTCTAATAAGTCGGCATGGTGAGGAGAAAGAGAGATAACCTCAGTTTGATTTTAACTACATATTTTCTTTCTACTTCGACCCACTCTCAGTCTCTTTCTCTTCCTTACATAATCGTTTCTAACTTTGTTGATGGCATCACTCCTCGTGTGATTCGTACTTTTTTCACTTCTTGTTTTTCCGTTCACACGTTTTGTCAAATCTGACCTTCTGACCTTGCTAGATAACCACTTATTAAGGTTGCCACTGAACTGCTTCCGATGATATTGAATATCTTACAAACGGAAAATAACAATTATTTCCTATTAACTGAAACACCCGACAACGCCATGTTTTTATTTTGGGATAAAATAATGTAATTTACTGAATCACGCGGTTAAGCAATAATGTTTTTATGTAATTTTAAGAAATGCAATATATTAGCAGAAGCCTCTGACTACACCATGATTTTTATCTCGTAATTAACGAAAATACAATATATTAGCTGAAACACTCGACGATGCCATGTTTTTTTATGTTGTAATAAAAACAATAAGATATATTGACGTAACGATACGACTACGCCATGTTTTTATCACAAAATAAAAAACCACAAGACTATTGATCGAATTAGTCGATTACGCTATGCTTTTATTTTGTGATAGAATCAAAAGTATTGATACGAGCAGAAGCACCCAACTATGACATGCATGTAATTGTTTTTAATATAGTTCACCCCAAACTAGGCAGGCCACCACTGTAGACGTAAGGGGCTACTGAGAAAAAAGAAAAGGGGAGAAGGTGGGGGGGGGGTCAACCTAAATTGAGATCTGCGCAGCGAGATGTCTGTTTACATTAGTTTTAAATTTCTGCATGTCAGTACTGTCGGGGAAAACAGGGGGCAGGGAGGGAGTTCCAGAGGCCAGCAGCACAAGGAAAGAAGCTATTTGAGTAGAAGGCTGTCCGGCATCTGGGGACCTCCACAGTGAATGGATGGGATTTAGCTGATTGTCGAGTTGGTCTAGTGAATTTACGTCGAGGGGGCACCAGAGTAGCCAATTCATCAGAGCATAATCCATTGAAATATTTGTAAAACAATCACAAGGATGCTACATTGCGGTGATGGGACAGGGACTGAAGCTTGGTTGACAGTGAGGGACCTATTAGGTTGGCGACTCTTTTTTGGACCTTGTCAAGGAGGGAGGGACTAGTAGATGATGCACCAGCCAGATGTGACAACAATACTCCATGCATGGGCGGATGGTGGCTTTGTAGAGATACAGGATAATGTCAAGTGTGAGGAGTTTACTAGCACGGTAGAGGGAGCCAACCTTCTTTGCAGCAGCCTTGGCAATGTCTTCAATGTATTTGTTCCAATTCATGTTAGCAAAGGAGTTTGAATGATGAACTCTCAGATATATTTGCAAAACGCATTCACTACATAATGTTTTCATATCGTAATCTACAAAAGACATTATTGTTGGGATAATATGTTATATCGTAAGAATAACAATGAGTAAATAAGAAACCCAAGACAGGAATTGAAAGGAATAGGAATTGTATTAAGAATACTTAATTACAATAAATTGGTCGCCATTACTGGCTGTAGACAGACGTGCTAAGCGATTCTCTAAGCAGTTCTCTAAGCGGTTCTCCTTGAATCCGGATCAGTCCACAACACATTGGTATATATTGTAGGTAGGTAGATTATGCTTTTGGTAAGCAGTTATTTTGTAAGGGGCAACAAGCCCTTATTTTGCAATTACATTTTTCTCCATTTCTATTTTGTTATTTCTATTTGGATTATAGCTATTTCTACTGGTATCATTACTATTTCTTATGATATTATTATTATTGTTGCTGTTATTGTTGTTATATTTGTCACTTCGAATTTTATGTTTAATTTTCTCTTAACTACTGCCATTTAATATTTTATTATTGTGAACTCTGTGAATAATTTCCATATTCTCACAACAACTGTAATACTAAACCTAAACCTAAATCTGAGACAGGAATTGAAAGGAATAGGAATTTTATTAAGAATACTTAATTACAATAAGTTGGTCGCCATTACCGGCTCTAGGCAGACGTGCTAAGCAGTTTGATAAGTGGTTCTCCTTGGTAAGGGAAAAAGGTGTCGACTTCATAGTGACCTGGCGAATCCATCCTGTCACTAAGGGTGATTCTGGATCAGTCCACAGCAAGATGTTATTTTACCTCACAGTTATATATTTAGTAGATTCCCCAAACTCTAACCCTAACCCTAACATGACTATGATAAAAACGAGTAATGGCTGAATACAAAAACACATTTATTTACAGTTGACAATATATAAAAAAAAGTAAACATAACTTGTAACTTATATTCGATGCTATTCTCACCACTTTTCAGCCAATGAAACCTCCAACCTTCTTCAGGTGTATCTTGTCGAACTCGTGAATCAGCACGGAATTTCTAACAGACTCCTTTATTTAATCCACACAGGTACCATGTTCTCGTTCCGTCAGCCATGATCGGGTAGAAGTAAGTAATTCGCAATTGTATCTTTAGTATCGCCTGCACTGAGGATTGAACCTTCAACCTCCAGAAGAGTGACGTCACCTAGAACTGATTATTACTTAGTACTTTATCCGTTACGCCACGGTTGAAGGTTCAATCCTCAGTGCGGGTGATACTAAGAATTCAATTGCGAATTACTTAAGACTTCTACCTGGTCATGGCTGACAGAACGAGAGCATGGTACCCGCGTGGATTAAATAAAGAGTTCTGTTCGAAATTCCGTATAGATTCATGAGTTCAAAAAGATATACCTGAAGAAGGTCAGAGGTTACAGTGGCCGAAACATTGTGATGTTGCATACTTTAATTTTCTCCCTCATCTGTTGTAGAGGGTGGTCGTGTTGTCTAGTGGATGAATTCTTTGTTCTTTCCTTCCTGCCGTGAATTACGCCGTCCGTGTCTGCAACAAAAGCCTCATGATGCACTCCGAAGACAAACTTTTCTTTAAATTTAATTCATTTTATTACAAGCGTTGTTATTTCAACTGGGAGTCATTCACTACGTCGAGAGAGAGAGGGAGAGCAAATCACTACTTTATCGTAGTTAGTTAACAATGTTTTCTTAACCATTCATAAAGAGGGGGGGAAGGATTTCTCTCGCTTGTATTCCCTTAAGGGAAATATTTCCCTTATTTTTACATCGTGAATCGCACGTCTTGTTCGGTTCGCCTTCCGAATCAGACTGGCGAAAACTCGCTTCTCACGAGAACGAGTGACGTCACAGAGCCTCTCGCAGGTGCAGACTGATCCTTGATCTGGAGTCTCGTCAAGGTAACCTTGTCACGTCTGTTAGCTCTGACTGTGAGAACAAGCCCTATTCTGCACTCGACTGCACCCATGTTAACTCGCGCAAGTCAAACCAACGATTTCCAACAGATACGTCCATTCCCATAGGGCCATTATCCAACAGTGAGAATAACACTCAAGATGAGAATAGTAGTCCGAATAATCCAAATAATATAAATTGTCGATCCTCATCTCAAAACATTCAGAAACATAGTAAACGTAACATTTTACAAAACATTAATGACATCAGTTTTTACTCCCAACAAGTGGTTCAGATTAAAAACAAAAAAATATTTCCCTTCGTTGAAATCTTGAAAACTTGCAACGTCATCTCATCGACAGTTTTCTAAATTATATTAAAGACATTTTCATCTTTTACAAACAATCTACAGCTTATATTTATCTACGGAAGATTAAAGTATGAAATCAACGTGAATTTTTTTTTAACATAGTTCACCTCAAACAAGGCAAGCTGCCACTGTAGACGTAAGGGGCTACTGAGAATTAGAGTAAAAGTTTTGGGGGACATCCTAAATTAGGAGCTGTGCAGCGAGATTCTTGTCCACATTAGTTTTGAATTTCTGCATGTCAGTAGAGTCAGGGAAACAGGGAGCAGGGAGGGAGTTCCAAAAGCTGGCCGCACGAGGAAAGAAGCTATTGGAGTAGACGGCTCTCCGGCATCTGGGGACCTCCACAGTGAATGGATGAAATTTAACTGATTGTCAGATTAGCCGAGTGTATTTACGTCGAGGGGGGCACCAGAGCAGCAAGTTCATTGGAGCACATTCCATTGAAGTACTATTAGGGTTATCCAGTATCTATTTGTTCTGCCACATAAACAAAAGAGAACTAAAAAAAAACTTACTTATAAAATATAATAGAATTTGTTTGTGCGTAAAAGTAATTTATCAAATATGCACACATGCCAAAGCTTTCTAATACGTGGATATATTGAAAAGGGATCTTGTCACAAAAGTACATCAACAGAGATGGAGAAGAAACTCGCCTCATGTTGTCACATCAACGGTAGGGGGGGGGGGGTATAATTTAGAGCTAAAGAAAAAGTAAAGTTCTATGTAACACTTTTACATGGGTGATCACGTGACTAAAGCAACGAATGGTGGAATCAACCAATGAGAAACCTGGGTTTTTTTATGTAGTATAAAAATAAATCTGATATATTAGTAGAAACTACTGACTACGTATTATCTTCTGTTGTAATTAAAAACTACAATATCTTGTTTGAAGCACTCGACAATGCCATGATTTTTCTTTTGTAATAACAACACTAAAATATTTTAGCTGTGACAGCGACTACTTTTATTCTTTTTCTTACAAAATAAGCGACTAACAAAAAAAAAAAAGTTAGATATACCTACTAATGCACTCGACTACACTATCGTTTTTATTTTGTAATAAAAAATATAAAAGAGAATCAAATGGTCGCCAAATTTGACCTAAATAAACCATTCTTTTAAAACAAATAAATATTCGATTATAAAGTGCTGTCACATATATACGGCATAATCACGTTGACACATACGGGTTCTCGTTAGCTCACCGAAGTTAAGCAATGTTGAGTCTGGCCAGTATCACATGGGTGACGAGTTGAGAATACCAGATGCTGTATGTGGAAAAGAAAATACGTTACAGTCCCAATGATAATTATAAAGACACATGTGTTGCCAGGGTCGTATCTAGAGAAAATATGCATGAGCAATAGATAAGCAAATTTCACTTACTTCGTTGTGGCGTTCTGAAAGTTTATGCAACTGCTACCAGAAAAGACGCCTTACAGACGCCTTACAGACGCTACGCCAAGGTTCATAAAAAAAACTTCCCTGCAAAAAAAAAACAAACTGCTTAGAATCGTTATCTTCTCTGACCGGGACATGCATGCAATTGACGACCGCTTTTGTATTTAATTCTCTAGAAACTTTGAAAGCCGGCTAAACATGACCAGGGTGAATGCCTCATCAGGTACCAGGCAGGCTGTCAGTTTGTATTATTATGTAGTGATTTCATGCAAATCGGAAATATTTGATTTTTTTTTTAAATAGAAAACCCTTCAGACAAGGCATAAAGCCACTTGATTTAAGAAGCTAAAAACAAATTACTACTTCAAGGTCAAAAACTAGCCAACGATAAGTGTTATATGGATAGATTCCGACCCAGAAAACAGCAATTCTTCCTCTTTGTCAGAAACATCGCTCATGGAATGTGAGGACTAAAGGACAAAATAAGGGAAGCGTGAGTTCTGAGGCTGCTGAGAGTAACCCCAAGGTCCACTTTCTAAGATCCTTATTTTCAAAGGGTGTTATAATTTAGGAGTCAAGCGTTCCAACCCCTAGTGTTTTATTTTTACAAAGAATTAAGGGTGATGACTAACGGATTATTTTAAAATGATTATTCGCATTTTGCACAGACATGACTGGCGATATCTTCTTAAAGAATCGTTTATAAATAGGTAAAATGCTGGTGGAATCCGGTTATTCTGCACAGCTAATTTGTATGAGACATGAAACCATCAATTGGTTCCGTAAAGAAAGGTTTTCTAAGTTTTCTAAATCAAACAACTACGGCAGTTGAGCTGAGCAGGTGGCCATGACAGTTTAACAGTGAAACCACTTATTTCTTAACAAGGCGTGTCAGTAACTCAAACGACGCCGCAAGATGGCTGGCTGGCTGGCTGAGGAAATCGAAAAGGCTCCATTCACGAAATTAGAACGGCTGTTTTCCTTTTATCTTTTTTTTCTTTTTTTTTTTCAAATAAATAAAGCGTCTCAAATAATAATAGAACCGTCCGCAGTAATGTTTATGAAAGTGTCCTCTTTTAGCGCCTCAAAGAAATCAACTCATTACATTATTTTTTCCCCCCCCGCTTAAAAAAATGGTTTTCTTCCGGCTTGATCAACCTCAAACAATTCTGATTTTTGCATTTCCAATCAATTTTCGTTTTCTTTATTTTTTATTTCTTTTGGTGTTCGCTTCAATTGATTAATTCCATTTATTTTTTATTGAACACCATCCGACTATATAGTTTTTTTTACCTATCACACATTCTAATTGGGATGGGTCGTCTGGCTAGAAGATCCGATGCAAGTGACACCAAAAATCTTCTATCATCCGAGGGACACATCACTGATGAGTAGTTCCAATTTATTCATATTCCACTCACACATCAAATGAAAATATTTTCTCTTTGTAACTTACTTATTAATATATTTATTAATTTAGTATTATTTACTCACTAGGAGTTTTCACACAGGTCATCAGTGATTGTTCACCGACAACCGGTGGTCTTCCCTGGACTCTGAGTGACAACAAGTCTCCCCAGATTTCCAGTATTGTCCACCTCTTTTCGATAGCCACCGCAAATAAACTTGCAGTATCACAACAGCCGTTTACCATTGATTTCTCACTGGTAAGGGACCATTGGTCTTCTCTGGGATTAGGGTAGCAATAAGCCTCCCAAGGTCCCAGCAATCTCTGCACTTCCAGTGGAGGTCTGGTTTGTACTGTCCCTCCTCCGTCTTCTCATCCTCCTTGACCCTATGCAAATATTTTGTGTGGTGTCAGCCTGGGGGTGGGGATGGGTACGGGGGTGCGTGGTGGGTGGGAGCTGATGGTGTTTCTGGCTATTTCTGTTCATTGGTTCATTTTTGTGTCGTGTCAGTTGAGGCCGGTGTAATTTATTGGGGGGCGGGTAGCTTATAAAGTGATGTTTCTTGCATTTTCTGTTTCTTTGTTTGTGATGTGTTCTTTCTGTGGTTTTATTTTCTTCCTGTAGTAGATTCCGTGGGACCCTTATGCGGGTTGGTTTCCGCATTCAATGATTTTTCTTAAGATTGTAGCTGTTTTGATCATTGCCGTCCTTTGTATAGTTCCAATGATCCCTTTGATTCCAATTTCTCCCAGTTTTTTTTCCAGTTTTTTTTTAATTGTTCCTAGTGCTCCTACGATTATTGGTATTATACTGACTTTCTTCATGTTCCATATTCCTTTCAGTTCTCTGGCTAATTCCGTGTATTTGCTTTGTTTTTCCGTTTCTTTGATTTTCACTCTGTGGTCTGCTGGAACGGCGAAGTCTACGATTTTGCAAAATTTTTCCTTGTTGATTATTATAACATCCGGTCTCCTTGCTTGTATGAGTTTGTCTATTTGTATACCCATATCCCAGATTATTTTGTGTTTTTCGTTTTCCAGTACTGTTTCTGGTTTGTGTTTGTACCAATTGTTTGCACAGTCCCCGGTGTACTGCTTTCCCCACACAGTCATGTCTGTTCTATTATTATCATTATTATTATTATTATTATTATTATTATTATTATTATTATTATTATTATTAACAATTGTTGTGAAGTTGTCCAACAGTAAATAATAAATAAAGGAAGTCAAGTCGAGGGTTGGTTTAACAAGTGTATTAACAAAGTAAGAAACTGACTAGCACTTGGCTAGACAGTTACAAGACTGTGCTTTGTCTTCTCTGTGTCTCTGGTGACTCGCACTATTTATAGTGACAACCGGTGTAGTTTCTCCTGTGTAAGAACGGCCGGTGTAACAACAATAATAATAATTAATTATTAAGATATTTATCAGTTCAGCAACAGGATACAATAGACAATAGAAAAAAGCAGATTCCAGTGACGATATCTTTATGTTCTAGTAAAGAAATTCCTTTTTGACAGCCGTTTCTTCATTTATCCAGACAATCAAGATTTTACAAGCATATCTGGATTAATTGTATGGACAAATGGAGAAACGGCTGTCAAAAATGAATCTTTTTACTGGAACATAAAGATATCGTCACTGGAATCCACATTTTGCTATTGTCTATTTATAAATGCTCTGGAATTATAAATTGATATATGTTGAGCTTAAACATTGAAGGTTTGATTACAAAAAATAAATAAATAAATATCTACATCTATTATATAAAGGGCAGTCGTCTGTGTGTCCAGCAAAAATTTAAACACTACAAAACAAACACCATTAAAGTTGATATTTTCTTGATCAGCATTGCCCGGAATGAATAATATCTAAAGTTTAGACGAAAATGTCCATTCTTTGACCCTAAACTACCGCTAATTACATGAGGTTGGAGGGTGTCGGTTTTCCAGTTATTTTCATGTACTAACTAAAGGGAAGTAACTTTGATTTTTTTCAAAAGGGTTATTTCCCTTATATCGACTCGAGTAATCTATAAAAAGTGTCTGTCAAGAGAGGCGAGTGGCTGGGTGGGGAAAAAAAGTGGGTGGGGAGAGGAGGAGGGAAGAGAGAGAAGTTTTAATAGAAATATGTTACACTTTTGTCCCGGGCAATGCCGAGTAGCCCTGCTAGTATAGATATATATATATATATAAAGTAAAGTTGTTGTATGTATGTTGCGGCGTCACATGGTTAATCTAAGAGTTAAACTTAAGCTAAATGATATAATATACACCTTTTAAAAGGAATAAATACTTGGGCAGTATCCCTAGTAATGTATTCTGAACCCTTCATAGGCTAAACAAAAAAACAGAACTCGGGCATTTGGACAAAGGAACTGGGAGACTAATGACCATGCACAACGCATTGCAATCAATGTGTGAGCGTGGAAAGTATAGCATGAAAATATCTAGAAAGTATTTTTCCGTGAAAAAGGTTTTTAGTTCATGTGACGTTTCTATATATTATATACTTTCTTCTTTCAAGGCGTCATGGTCCGGAGGTAAAACTCCAGACTATAGACATTGATATCGAAGGTTGCTGATGACGGCTGATAGCCAGAAACACGTGTCCATGGATTACTTTTATGTACGTATAAAATTAACAAAAATATATACATCAACGAAAAATACGTCCTATAAAGTTAAAGGCGACTAAAAATGCAATCTTCGGCATTAATCTTTATCACTTAGGAAGTGAAAAATAGAAAAGCTGCGAACTGAACGCTACCATTAGCAAAAAAAAAAAAAAAAAAAACAATTACATAAATGCATAAATATACTTTCTTTAGATATCCCAAAGTTATGTGATCCTGCCCGTTTCCATTTGACTTCGTGTGACTTAATCAACGTTTGTTTCCCTAAGTTATTTTTGCTATACAGTTGAAT
The DNA here is from genome assembly GCA_963556195.1 of Sepiola atlantica. Classification (NCBI taxonomy): domain Eukaryota; kingdom Metazoa; phylum Mollusca; class Cephalopoda; order Sepiida; family Sepiolidae; genus Sepiola; species Sepiola atlantica. The sequence continues at coordinate 9,918,912 of OY744543.1, read as the reverse complement.
AATAGGAAACACATGCTAAAATATACCTTAGTTCTGGGATTGAGTTATGTTAAAAAAAGTTCTGTTTTAATTGCTTTAATTGCTTGTGCCACCAACCAGGATTAGGTCGTTATCAACTGATCAAAGTTGAACAATGGAAATATTTGGAAGGGAGCCAAGGATGAGCGACATTTTTGATCTCAAGGAGAGAGCGAGCGAGAGCGAACTGGTACTCTGATCAAAGACATGAAGAACTAATGGATGCGTAATTATGTATTTATTAATCGCTTTATTGGTCCCCCGATTTATAAAATCGAGAGACCTATGTTTTGAGGCATTTCCGTCCGTCCGTCCGTGTGTCTGTCCGTGTGTCCGTCCGTCCGGATTTTTCTCCGCAACCATCCATTGAATTTCTCTGAAATTTTGCATGAAGTTGTAACTTTGGTCTGGTTAGAAAGTGACATTCTCCGAGTTTTGAAAAAAAAATCTGGTTAGACCCCCAGGGGGTCAAAAGGCCCCGAAATGGCAAAAAATGACATTTTTTGCCCCATAACTTTTCATCCATCCATTCAATTTCTCTGAAACTTGACCAAAATGTGGAGGCAATTGTTCCTAATAGAAAATACGTATCGCTGACCTTGGAAAAAATCTGGTTCGCGCCCCCAGGAGGTCAAAAGCCCCCTAAAATGGCAAAAAATGACCCTTTTCTCCCATAACGTTTAATCCATCCATTCAATTTTTCTGAAACTTGGCCAAAATGTAGAGGCAATTGTTTTGGATATAAAATGAGTATCCTTGACCTCAGAAAAATTCTGGTTCGTGCCCCCAGGGGTCAAATGGGGTCAAAAATGCCCCAAATTGCCCAAATTTATTGCATTTTACACTCGCCACATCGAGTCACATACAGAGGGGGACCGACCACGCACGCGCGGCTTGTTAGATTTCGCTATTTACACAAACTAATGCTAGTCAAACAGATTAAGAAAAAACAATGTAATAATCCTTTAGCAAACTCTTATTGTATTAAACTCGAGAAATATTGGTTCCAGAACGTGTAAAATTAATTGCACCACTTTTATGTCCCCTTACGGAGACTAAAATCAAGATATAATGATATTAAACCTTATGTCTAGAATCCTTATTCCAATTCCGATCAAAATCCACAACATTATTTTGATTCTAAAATGTGTCTAAAATTTAAGGCTTAATCTTAAGGATTCTTAAGAAGAAATTGAAATTCAGGGAATCTTGCTTACTATGAATCAAATTCAATACAAATCTAAAATATTTGAATTTTTCAATGAGAGGTTGTGACCATAATATGCCCCCCCCCCTAAAAACCTTTTAAAATATCGCAAAGGAACTGAAATTTAGGGAATATTTATTAATTTGATATCTTATAGCTATAGTAAAAATTTCACAAAATTCGGAGCTATCTGAATTTTGTCCCCATTGCATAAAGCTAATTTAAACTAAATATAGCCCACATTACAACCCCTTCCACCTAGCGGCTGTGTTTAAAAAAAATTCATAATGATCGGTTAATTAGTTTAAGAGTGAATCCTGTACATACAAATATATAAACTTACCTAACTTTATATAAATACAGATGTGACTTAATCAACGTTTGTTTCCCCTAAGTTCTTTTTGCTATACACTTGAATGATAGGAAACACATGCTAAAATATACCTTAGTTCTGGGATTGAGTTATGTTAAAAAAAAAAAAAAGCTCTGTTTTAATTAGGTCGTTATCAACTGATCCCGTTCACGTGGCTTATTAATTCAACTCATTTCGTAATGATGACCTAATTGAATTGAACAGGTTTATTTTTACTTATCTGGATAATTTTGCGATAATTTAACGATAATTTAACGATAATTTAACGAATTTTTTAAAAAGCAGCAGCGGCAGTGAATGTTGTTTTTACGCATCGATTCCCGATTGGACAAAAGCTCAAATCAGCAGGGTTTTTTTTTCAACCAATCAAAGTGCAAAAAAATATTCAGCCCCGAAAACTCGCGCATACTATAAAAACCCAAACACACAGTTTTCTTTCTCTTTTTCAGAATTTTTCTTCTACAGACAATGCACGTGGGTACGTGCTTTAAAGTAAACCTTTGTCCCCGGACAAATGCAACAAGAAACACACAAACTTCTATACGCCCAGTGAAGCACATACACGCCACTCACCGAATGCATATACACATTAAATGCATACACTCTCGATCTGGCAAAATACGCACACATCTTCATGCCTATCTCATTTGCACACATGTAAACGCACACCGTGCCAGCCGAAATGAACACGTCTACGAAATTCCTCCTCACATATAAAACACCTACTTTCACTCGGAATGTTCCTTGGACTCTTTGAATTCTCATTCATTGCCAATACTTTATTTAGCATTGTCTTTACAAGTTGTCAATAAAAATCAGTTTTGTATGGACTGACTTTGTCATTCTTTCTTTTAACGTATTTAATATTTTTACTTGAATTACGGAGCGGTTCTCTTTTTATTTACGCTCAACGGATAAGCCTACAATCTGCTACAAATGATTGGTTTGTTGTTAGGTTGTACGGCATGTCGACCTTTGCTGAGTCATTTTCATCTTAAAACTGCGCTATGTTTTTTGTAGATTAAATTATTTTGTAACTAAATAGCCTTTAAAATTAAGTCTTTTTGTATGTAGACGTTGTCATTGTTTTTGTATGTAGACGTTGTCATTGTTTTTGTATGTAGACGTTGTCATTGTTTTTGTATGTAGACGTTGTCATTCTTTTTGTATGTAGACGTTGACATTCTTTTTGTATGTAGACGTTGACATTCTTTTTGTATGTAGACGTTGACATTCTTTTTGTATGTAGACGTTGTCATTGTTTTTGTATGTAGACGTTGACATTCTTTTTGTATGTAGACGTTGTCATTGTTTTTGTATGTAGACGTTGACATTCTTTTTGTATGTAGACGTTGTCATTGTTTTTGTATGTAGACGTTGACATTCTTTTTGTATGTAGACGTTGTCATTGTTTTTGTATGTAGACGTTGTCATTCTTTTTGTATGTAGACGTTGTCATTGTTTTTGTATGTAGACGTTGACATTCTTTTTGTATGTAGACGTTGTCATTGTTTTTCTATGTAGACTTTGTCATTGTTTTTGTATGTAGACGTTGACATTCTTTTTGTATGTAGACGTTGTCATTGTTTTTGTATGTAGACGTTGTCATTGTTTTTGTATGTAGACGTTGTCATTGTTTTTGTATGTAGACGTTGTCATTCTTTTTGTATATAGACGTTGTCATTGTTTTTGTATGTAGACGTTGTCATTGTTTTTGTATGTAGACGTTGTCATTGTTTTTGTATGTAGACGTTGTCATTGTTTTTGTATGTAGACTTTGTCATTGTTTTTGTATGTAGACGTTGTCATTGTTTTTGTATGTAGACGTTGTCATTGTTTTTGTATGTAGACGTTGTCATTGTTTTTGTATGTAGACGTTGTCATTCTTTTTGTATGTAGACGTTGACATTCTTTTTGTATGTAGACGTTGACATTCTTTTTGTATGTAGACGTTGTCATTGTTTTTGTATGTAGACGTTGACATTCTTTTTGTATGTAGACGTTGTCATTGTTTTTGTATGTAGACGTTGACATTCTTTTTGTATGTAGACGTTGTCATTGTTTTTGTATGTAGACGTTGACATTCTTTTTGTATGTAGACGTTGTCATTGTTTTTGTATGTAGACTTTGTCATTGTTTTTGTATGTAGACGTTGTCATTGTTTTTGTATGTAGACGTTGTCATTGTTTTTGTATGTAGACTTTGTCATTGTTTTTGTATGTAGACGTTGTCATTGTTTTTGTATGTAGACGTTGTCATTGTTTTTGTATGTAGACGTTGTCATTGTTTTTGTATGTAGACGTTGTCATTGTTTTTGTATGTAGACGTTGTCATTGTTTTTGTATGTAGACGTTGTCATTGTTTTTGTATTTAGACGTTGTCATTGTTTTTGTATGTAGACGTTGTCATTGTTTTTGTATGTAGACGTTGTCATTGTTTTTGTATGTAGACGTTGTCATTCTTTTTGTATGTAGACGTTGTCATTCTTTTTGTATGTAGACGTTGACATTCTTTTTGTATGTAGACGTTGACATTCTTTTTGTATGTAGACGTTGTCATTGTTTTTGTATGTAGACGTTGTCATTGTTTTTGTATGTAGACGTTGTCATTCTTTTTGTATGTAGACGTTGACATTCTTTTTGTATGTAGACGTTGACATTCTTTTTGTATGTAGACGTTGTCATTGTTTTTGTATGTAGACGTTGACATTCTTTTTGTATGTAGACGTTGTCATTGTTTTTGTATGTAGACGTTGTCATTGTTTTTGTATGTAGACGTTGTCATTGTTTTTGTATGTAGACGTTGTCATTGTTTTTGTATGTAGACTTTGTCATTGTTTTTGTATGTAGACGTTGTCATTGTTTTTGTATGTAGACGTTGTCATTGTTTTTGTATGTAGACTTTGTCATTGTTTTTGTATGTAGACGTTGTCATTGTTTTTGTATGTAGACGTTGTCATTGTTTTTGTATGTAGACGTTGTCATTGTTTTTGTATGTAGACGTTGTCATTCTTTTTGTATGTAGACGTTGTCATTCTTTTTGTATGTAGACGTTGACATTCTTTTTGTATGTAGACGTTGACATTCTTTTTGTATGTAGACGTTGACATTCTTTTTGTATGTAGACGTTGTCATTGTTTTTGTATGTAGACGTTGTCATTGTTTTTGTATGTAGACGTTGTCATTGTTTTTGTATGTAGACGTTGTCATTCTTTTTGTATGTAGACGTTGACATTCTTTTTGTATGTAGACGTTGTCATTGTTTTTGTATGTAGACGTTGTCATTGTTTTTGTATGTAGACGTTGTCATTGTTTTTGTATGTAGACGTTGTCATTGTTTTTGTATGTAGACGTTGTCATTCTTTTTGTATGTAGACGTTGACATTCTTTTTGTATGTAGACGTTGACATTCTTTTTGTATGTAGACGTTGACATTCTTTTTGTATGTAGACGTTGTCATTGTTTTTGTATGTAGACGTTGTCATTGTTTTTGTATGTAGACGTTGTCATTGTTTTTGTATGTAGACGTTGTCATTCTTTTTGTATGTAGACGTTACCATTCTTTTTGTATGTAGACGTTGTCATTGTTTTTGTATGTAGACGTTTTCATTGTTTTTGTATGTAGACGTTGTCATTCTTTTTGTATGTAGACGTTAACATTCTTTTTGTATGTAGACGATGTCATTGTTTTTGTATGTAGACGTTGTCATTATTTTTGTATGTAGACGTTGTCATTGTTTTTGTATGTAGACGTTGTCATTGTTTTTGTATGTAGACGTTGTCATTGTTTTTGTATGTAGACGTTGTCATTGTTTTTGTATGTAGACGTTGTCATTGTTTTTGTATTTAGACGTTGTCATTGTTTTTGTATGTAGACGTTGTCATTGTTTTTGTATGTAGACGTTGTCATTGTTTTTGTATGTAGACTTTGTCATTGTTTTTGTATGTAGACGTTGTCATTGTTTTTGTATGTAGACGTTATCATTCTTTTTGTATGTAGACGTTGTCATTGTTTTTGTATGTAGACGTTGTCATTGTTTTTGTATGTAGACGTTGTCATTGTTTTTGTATGTAGACGTTGTCATTGTTTTTGTATGTAGACGTTGTCATTGTTTTTGTATGTAGACGTTGTCATTGTTTTTGTATGTAGACGTTGTCATTGTTTTTGTATGTAGACGTTGTCATTGTTTTTGTATGTAGACTTTGTCATGGTTTTTGTATGTAGACGTTGTAATTGTTTTTGTATGTAGACGTTGTCATTGTTTTTGTATGTAGACTTTGTCATTGTTTTTGTATGTAGACGTTGTCATTGTTTTTGTATGTAGACGTTGTAATTGTTTTTGTATGTACACGTTGTCATTCTTTTTGTATGTAGACTTTGTCATTCTTTTTGTATGTAGACTTTGTCATTCTTTTTGTATGTAGACTTTGTCATTCTTTTTGTATGTAGACGTTGTCATTGTTTTTGTATGTAGACGTTGTCATTCTTTTTGTATGTAGACTTTGTCACTCTTTTTGTATGTAGACTTTGTCATTCTTTTTGTATGTAGACTTTGTCATTCTTTTTGTATGTAGACTTTGTCATTGTTTTTGTATGTAGACTTTGTCATTCTTTTTGTATGTAGACGTTGTCATTCTTTTTGTATGTAGACTTTGTCATTCTTTTTGTATGTAGACTTTGTCATTCTTTTTGTATGTAGACTTTGTCATTGTTTTTGTATGTAGACGTTGTCATTCTTTTTGTATGTAGACTTTGTCATTCTTTTTGTATGTAGACTTTGTCATTCTTTTTGTATGTAGACTTTGTCATTCTTTTTGTATGTAGACTTTGTCATTGTTTTTGTATGTAGACTTTGTCATTGTTTTTGTATGTAGACGTTGTCATTCTTTTTGTATGTAGACTTTGTCATTCTTTTTGTATGTAGACTTTGTCATTCTTTTTGTATGTAGACTTTGTCATTCTTTTTGTATGTAGACTTTGTCATTGTTTTTGTATGTAGACTTTGTCATTCTTTTTGTATGTAGACGTTGTCATTCTTTTTGTATGTAGACGTTGTCATTCTTTTTGTATGTAGACGTTGTCATTCTTTTTGTATGTAGACGTTGTCATTCTTTTTGTATGTAGACGTTGTCATTCTTTTTGTATGTAGACTTTGTCATTGTTTTTGTATGTAGACGTTGTCATTCTTTTTGTATGTAGACTTTGTCATTGTTTTTGTATGTAGACTTTGTCATTGTTTTTGTATGTAGACGTTGTCATTGTTTTTGTATGTAGACGTTGTCATTCTTTTTGTATGTAGACTTTGTCATTGTTTTTGTATGTAGACGTTGTCATTCTTTTTGTATGTAGACTTTGTCATTGTTTTTGTATGTAGACGTTGTCATCCTTTTTGTATGTAGACTTTGTCATTCTTTTTGTATGTAGACTTTGTCATTGTTTTTGTATGTAGACGTTGTCATTCTTTTTGTATGTAGACGTTGTCATTGTTTTTGTATGTAGACTTTGTCATTGTTTTTGTATGTAGACTTTGTCATTCTTTTTGTATGTAGACGTTGTCATTGTTTTTGTATGTAGACGTTGTCATTGTTTTTGTATGTAGACGTTGTCATTGTTTTTGTATGTAGACTTTGTCATTGTTTTTGTATGTAGACTTTGTCATTGTTTTTGTATGTAGACGTTGTCATTGTTTTTGTATGTAGACGTTGTCATTGTTTTTGTATGTAGACTTTGTCATTGTTTTTGTATGTAGACTTTGTCATTCTTTTTGTATGTAGACTTTGTCATTCTTTTTGTATGTAGACGTTGTCATTCTTTTTGTATGTAGACTTTGTCATTGTTTTTGTATGTAGACGTTGTCATTGTTTTTGTATGTAGACTTTGTCATTGTTTTTGTATGTAGACGTTGTCATTGTTTTTGTATGTAGACGTTGTCATTGTTTTTGTATGTAGACTTTGTCATTGTTTTTGTATGTAGACTTTGTCATTGTTTTTGTATGTAGACGTTGTCATTGTTTTTGTATGTAGACGTTGTCATTGTTTTTGTATGTAGACTTTGTCATTGTTTTTGTATGTAGACTTTGTCATTGTTTTTGTATGTATACGTTGTCATTCTTTTTGTATGTAGACTTTGTCATTCTTTTTGTATGTAGACGTTGTCATTGTTTTTGTATGTAGACGTTGTCATTGTTTTTGTATGTAGACTTTGTCATTGTTTTTGTATGTAGACTTTGTCATTGTTTTTGTATGTAGACGTTGTCATTGTTTTTGTATGTAGACGTTGTCATTGTTTTTGTATGTAGACGTTGTCATTGTTTTTGTATGTAGACGTTGTCATTCTTTTTGTATGTAGACGTTGTCATTCTTTTTGTATGTAGACGTTGACATTGTTTTTGTATGTAGACGTTGTCATTCTTTTTGTATGTAGACGTTGTCATTCTTTTTGTATGTAGACGTTGTCATTGTTTTTGTATGTAGACGTTGTCATTCTTTTTGTATGTAGACGTTGTCATTGTTTTTGTATGTAGACTTTGTCATTGTTTTTGTATGTAGACGTTGTCATTCTTTTTGTATGTAGACGTTGTCATTCTTTTTGTATGTAGACGTTGTCATTCTTTTTGTATGTAGACTTTGTCATTGTTTTTGTATGTAGACGTTGTCATTCTTTTTGTATGTAGACGTTGTAATTGTTTTTGTATGTAGACTTTGTCATTGTTTTTGTATGTAGACGTTGTCATTCTTTTTGTATGTAGACGTTGTCATTCTTTTTGTATGTAGACGTTGACATTGTTTTTGTATGTAGACGTTGTCATTGTTTTTGTATGTAGACGTTGTCATTGTTTTTGTATGTAGACGTTGTCATTCTTTTTGTATGTAGACGTTGTCATTGTTTTTGTAAGTAGACGTTGTCATTGTTTTTGTATGTAGACGTTGTCATTCTTTTTGTATGTAGACGTTGACATTCTTTTTGTATGTAGACGTTGTCATTGTTTTTGTATGTAGACGTTGTCATTGTTTTTGTATGTAGACGTTGTCATTCTTTTTGTATGTAGACGTTGTCATTCTTTTTGTATGTAGACGTTGTCATTGTTTTTGTATGTAGACTTTGTCATTGTTTTTGTATGTAGACTTTGTCATTCTTTTTGTATGTAGACGTTGTCATTGTTTTTGTATGTAGACGTTGTCATTGTTTTTGTATGTAGACGTTGTCATTGTTTTTGTATGTAGACTTTGTCATTCTTTTTGTATGTAGACGTTGTCATTGTTTTTGTATGTAGACGTTGTCATTCTTTTTGTATGTAGACGTTGTCATTGTTTTTGTATGTAGACTTTGTCATTGTTTTTGTATGTAGACGTTGTCATTCTTTTTGTATGTAGACGTTGTCATTCTTTTTGTATGTAGACTTTGTCATTCTTTTTGTATGTAGACGTTGTCATTCTTTTTGTATGTAGACGTTGTCATTGTTTTTGTATGTAGACGTTGTCATTCTTTTTGTATGTAGACGTTGTCATTCTTTTTGTATGTAGACGTTGTCATTGTTTTTGTATGTAGACTTTGTCATTGTTTTTGTATGTAGACGTTGTCATTCTTTTTGTATGTAGACGTTGTCATTGTTTTTGTATGTAGACGTTGTCATTGTTTTTGTATGTAGACGTTGTCATTGTTTTTGTATGTAGACGTTGTCATTGTTTTTGTATGTAGACTTTGTCATTCTTTTTGTATGTAGACGTTGTCATTGTTTTTGTATGTAGACGTTGTCATTGTTTTTGTATGTAGACGTTGTCATTCTTTTTGTATGTAGACTTTGTCATTCTTTTTGTATGTAGACGGTGTCATTGTTTTTGTATGTAGACGGTGTCATTGTTTTTGTATGTAGACGTTGTCATTGTTTTTGTATGTAGACGTTGTCATTGTTTTTGTATGTAGACGTTGTCATTCTTTTTGTATGTAGACGTTGTCATTGGTTTTTGTATGTAGACGTTGTCATTCTTTTTGTATGTAGACGTTGTCATTGTTTTTGTATGTAGACTTTGTCATTGTTTTTGTATGTAGACTTTGTCACTCTTTTTGTATGTAGACTTTGTCACTCTTTTTGTATGTAGACTTTGTCACTCTTTTTGTATGTAGACTTTGTCATTGTTTTTGTATGTAGACGTTGTCATTGTTTTTGTATGTAGACGTTGTCATTCTTTTTGTATGTAGACGTTGTCATTCTTTTTGTATGTAGACGTTGTCATTCTTTTTGTATGTAGACGGTGTCATTGTTTTTGTATGTAGACTTTGTCATTGTTTTTGTATGTAGACGTTGTCATTCTTTTTGTATGTAGACTTTGTCATTCTTTTTGTATGTAGACGTTGTCATTGTTTTTGTATGTAGACGTTGTCATTCTTTTTGTATGTAGACTTTGTCATTCTTTTTGTATGTAGACTTTGTCATTGTTTTTGTATGTAGACGTTGTCATTGTTTTTGTATGTAGACGTTGTCATTCTTTTTGTATGTAGACTTTGTCATTCTTTTTGTATGTAGACTTTGTCATTGTTTTTGTATGTAGACGTTGTCATTGTTTTTGTATGTAGACGGTGTCATTCTTTTTGTATGTAGACGTTGTCATTGTTTTTGTATGTAGACGGTGTCATTCTTTTTGTATGTAGACGTTGTCATTGTTTTTGTATGTAGACGGTGTCATTCTTTTTGTATGTAGACGTTGTCATTCTTTTTGTATGTAGACTTTGTCATTGTTTTTGTATGTAGACGTTGTCATTGTTTTTGTATGTAGACGTTGTCATTCTTTTTGTATGTAGACGTTGTCATTGTTTTTGTATGTAGACGGTGTCATTCTTTTTGTATGTAGACTTTGTCATTCTTTTTGTATGTAGACGGTGTCATTCTTTTTGTATGTAGACGGTGTCATTGTTTTTGTATGTAGACGTTGTCATTGTTTTTGTATGTAGACGTTGTCATTGTTTTTGTATGTAGACGGTGTCATTCTTTTTGTATGTAGACTTTGTCATTGTTTTTGTATGTAGACGTTGTCATTGTTTTTGTATGTAGACGTTGTCATTGTTTTTGTATGTAGACGTTGTCATTGTTTTTGTATGTAGACGTTGTCATTGTTTTTGTATGTAGACTTTGTCATTCTTTTTGTATGTAGACGGTGTCATTGTTTTTGTATGTAGACGGTGTCATTGTTTTTGTATGTAGACGTTGTCATTGTTTTTGTATGTAGACGTTGTCATTGTTTTTGTATGTAGACGTTGTCATTGTTTTTGTATGTAGACTTTGTCATTCTTTTTGTATGTAGACGTTGTCATTGTTTTTGTATGTAGACGTTGTCATTCTTTTTGTATGTAGACGTTGTCATTGTTTTTGTATGTAGACTTTGTCATTGTTTTTGTATGTAGACGTTGTCATTCTTTTTGTATGTAGACGTTGTCATTCTTTTTGTATGTAGACGTTGTCATTGTTTTTGTATGTAGACGGTGTCATTGTTTTTGTATGTAGACTTTGTCATTGTTTTTGTATGTAGACTTTGTCATTGTTTTTGTATGTAGATGTTGTCATTCTTTTTGTATGTAGACTTTGTCATTCTTTTTGTATGTAGACGTTGTCATTGTTTTTGTATGTAGACGTTGTCATTCTTTTTGTATGTAGACTTTGTCATTCTTTTTGTATGTAGACTTTGTCATTGTTTTTGTATGTAGACGTTGTCATTGTTTTTGTATGTAGACGTTGTCATTCTTTTTGTATGTAGACTTTGTCATTCTTTTTGTATGTAGACTTTGTCATTGTTTTTGTATGTAGACGTTGTCATTGTTTTTGTATGTAGACGGTGTCATTCTTTTTGTATGTAGACGTTGTCATTGTTTTTGTATGTAGACGGTGTCATTCTTTTTGTATGTAGACGTTGTCATTGTTTTTGTATGTAGACGGTGTCATTCTTTTTGTATGTAGACGTTGTCATTCTTTTTGTATGTAGACGTTGTCATTGTTTTTGTATGTAGACTTTGTCATTCTTTTTGTATGTAGACGTTGTCATTGTTTTTGTATGTAGACGTTGTCATTATTTTTGTATGTAGACGTTGTCATTGTTTTTGTATGTAGACGTTGTCATTGTTTTTGTATGTAGACGTTGTCATTATTTTTGTATGTAGACGTTGTCATTGTTTTTGTATGTAGACGTTGTCATTGTTTTTGTATGTAGACTTTGTCACTCTTTTTGTATGTAGACTTTGTCACTCTTTTTGTATGTAGACTTTGTCACTCTTTTTGTATGTAGACTTTGTCATTGTTTTTGTATGTAGACTTTGTCATTGTTTTTGTATGTAGACTTTGTCACTCTTTTTGTATGTAGACTTTGTCATTGTTTTTGTATGTAGACTTTGTCACTCTTTTTGTATGTAGACTTTGTCATTGTTTTTGTATGTAGACTTTGTCATTGTTTTTGTATGTAGACGTTGTCATTGTTTTTGTATGTAGACGTTGTCATTGTTTTTGTATGTAGACGTTGTCATTGTTTTTGTATGTAGACGTTGTCATTCTTTTTGTATGTAGACGTTGTCATTATTTTTGTATGTAGACGTTGTCATTATTTTTGTATGTAGACGTTGTCATTGTTTTTGTATGTAGACGTTGTCATTATTTTTGTATGTAGACGTTGTCATTGTTTTTGTATGTAGACGTTGTCATTGTTTTTGTATGTAGACGTTGTCATTATTTTTGTATGTAGACGTTGTCATTATTTTTGTATGTAGACGTTGTCATTGTTTTTGTATGTAGACGTTGTCATTGTTTTTGTATGTAGACGTTGTCATTATTTTTGTATGTAGACGTTGTCATTGTTTTTGTATGTAGACGTTGTCATTCTTTTTGTATGTAGACGTTGTCATTGTTTTTGTATGTAGACGTTGTCATTCTTTTTGTATGTAGACTTTGTCATTCTGCGCATAAAATCGACCACACCCTACTTATCCTAATGTCTTTTACAGCTTGACGTGCTTTTCTGCCTCTACCATGATTCGATCCTTTGGGGTTAATACCATCAGAATGAGGAAGAAGAAAAGAAAGAAAAAACTATTAGACAGTCTCTCTTGACGAAGTTGTTTTACAACGAAAGCTTGCAAAAAGAAAAAAATTTTAATCAAATAAATGATTTTTTCATTTAAATTGCACCATGTGTGAATTAAAAAAAATATTTCACTTAAATACATTTTCATGCGTGCATTAAAGATGTTGTCAATTTTCTTATATATACATATATATTTCTCTCTCTCTCTCTCTCTCTCTCTCTATATATATATATATATATATATATATATATATATATATATATATATACATATTTTTTTTTTTTTTTTTTTTTTTTTTTAACTTATATTTTTTCAGTTATTAATTTTCCAACGAATGTTAAGTCTGCAATATCTTGGATTTAGTTAGTTTGTCTGGGAATTTAAACTGCATTTTACATTTTTTTTTTTTTTTTTTAAATGACTCAAAGCTTCTTTAGACTATATATATATATATATATATATATATATATATATATATATATATATACATAATTTAATTGAAAATCCTAAGATAAATATTTTATTATTATCTTCGATCCTATCGTGATAAGGGAATGCTCAATATTATAGATAGAGCATTAATATAATGAAAATAAAATGATGAAAATAAACTTGGACAATTTACAATATTTATTAATTCATCAAGTGTTCAAACAAGGAAAAATATTTTAAAATTTTATCCTTAATCTATGGATTTTCAAACATAACCTTTTCTCATCAGATGCAAAATACAGTAAAATAACAAATTAATAGTTAGCATACATTTGGAAATTTGAATATTGTAAGCAAAAAGTTTTTTATCATTTGTAAAAGAAAAATATTTCAACGAAAAAATTCTTTTGTTTACAATTTTTAAATTTCCATATTTATTTGTATCAGAGATTTCTGCTCTCACGATACTGGATTCCATAGTCAGGTTAATCCCTTGATCTCTTCTGACCCTTTGTCTACAACACATCCTGCATAATCGCTAATATGTACTAGCTAATATATCCACTAACCAACCTAACCACTTGAATATTTAGCACTTATATACAACTAAATCCGATTCTGTGAGTGCATATGAAGATAAGGTTTCTGTATTTGTGTATTTATATGTTTATATAGGGTGGGCAAAAATAAGGGTCCTATTTTTAAAAATTCATAACTTTTTTATTTATTGATTTTTTTAATTTTTTTTTTTTAGAATAAGTAAAGGACCCCTTCCGAAGCAAGCATGAGCCGTATTAGCCCTAAGGAACGTACCCTCATTTAGAAAACATTATTTTTGCTTAAAAAACTCAAAACAGTGTAAAAAACAATACTTTAGGTTTTGTAAGTTTTAAGAAGTGTTTTTCGGCTAAAATTTGTTTTGTTTATTTCAAAAAATCTCGGAAGGGTCAGTCTACACACACATAAAGTTTGGTGAGTTTAACTTTTATTTTGTGGAAGTTATTCAAATTCAAGTTATTCAAATTTAAAGATAGGACCCTTATTTTGGCCCACCCTGTATAATCATCCGCATGCGTGGATTTTTGTTTATGTTTTTTTTTTTTTCGAGAATGACGGAAATCAAAAGAAAGACGAAGAAAAACCCGCATCGACTGAAAACTGTCTTTTGTTTAAAATTGGAAATTCTTTCATTTATTTCTATATTTTTGATAGGCCCGATTTCCCGGAACGACAATCGAATTCGACATGAGCCTGACTTACATCATCGTGGCCTTCTTTAGCGTCGTTGCCACAAATGCCTTGATCGAGACGTTCAGCCTACAATTGCGAATAACGTTTGGTTATATTGTGGCCCTTTCCATTCTCCTCCTCATCACCATCTGCGATATATGGTTGGAATTGTTCTCAAAGGACACTGCATATGGTATTACGCTGACTGCAGTCGGTATGGTAGCCGTTGGATCAACTAGTAAGTAACCAAGGGTTTATTACATACTTGGATCAACTAGTAAGTAACCAAGGGTTTATTACATACTTGGATCAACTAGTAAGTAACCAAGGGTTTATTACATACTTGGATCAACTAGTAAGTAACCAAGGGTTTATTACATACTTGGATCAACTAGTAAGTAACCAAGGGTTTATTACATACTTGGATCAACTAGTAAGTAACCAAGGGTTTATTACATACTTGGATCAACTAGTAAGTAACCAAGGGTTTATTACATACTTGGATCAACTAGTAAGTAACCAAGGGTTTATTACATACTTGGATCAACTAGTAAGTAACCAAGGGTTTATTACATACTTGGATCAACTAGTAAGTAACCAAGGGTTTATTACATACTTGGATCAACTAGTAAGTAACCAAGGGTTTATTACATACTTGGATCAACTAGTAAGTAACCAAGGGTTTATTACATACCTGGTTTGGTATGGTTTGGTAGTTTTGTTTTACGGCATATCAACCCTTTTTGGGTTATTTAATGCCGAATCTGGTCATTATAGTGAAAGTTTTTATGCTTCAAGTTCTTTATATCTTCAAATGTTTAATCAGGGTTTTTGGTTTGGTAGTTTTGTTTTACGGCATATCAACCCTTTTTGGGTTGTTTAATGCCGAATCTGGTCTTGTTTTCTTCTCTTTTTTGTTTCTTTCCCCTTTTAATATCTGTTTCTATTTAACCCATAGTTGGGACCCTAACAGGTACTACCACTCCGGGTCAGGGTGGACCTGGGAGCAATGGTAATTAAGAGGAGGCTCCACATTCCCCAAAGTCCGTAAGCCGGATCTCACCATCGGATGTAGTTTAAGGTCATATCCAGGACCGGGAGTAGGGTAGGAAAAATAAAAATAAAAAAGTGGAGGGAGAAAGGGAGAGGGGCTGTTGTTTTTGTTTTTGGTTTTGTAGAACATAATTAAGTTTTACAAACAAAAAAAAAAAAAAAAAAACGTCAATATAGGTGAATTTCGTCTCAGGGAGCCACAGGGCAGCCTGATCTGGTATCACCAGGATTACATACTTGGATCAACTAGTAAGTAACCAAGGGTTTATTACATACTTGGATCAACTAGTAAGTAACCAAGGGTTTATTACATACTTGGATCAACTAGTAAGTAACCAATGGGTTTATTACATACTTGGATCAACTAGTAAGTAACCAAGAGTTTATTACATACTTGGATCAACTAGTAAGTAACCAAGGGTTTATTACATACTTGGATCAACTAGTAAGTAACCAAGGGTTTATTACATACTTGGATCAACTAGTAAGTAACCAATGGGTTTATTACATACTTGGATCAACTAGTAAGTAACCAAGAGTTTATTACATACTTGGATCAACTAGTAAGTAACCAATGGGTTTATTACATACTTGGATCAACTAGTAAGTAACCAAGGGTTTATTACATACTTGGATCCACTAGTAAGTAACTAATGGGTTTATTACATACTTGGATCAACTAGTAAGTAACCAAGGGTTTATTACATACTTGGATCAACTAGTAAGTAACCAAGGGTTTATTACATACTTGGATCAACTAGTAAGTAACCAAGAGTTTATTACATACTTGGATCAACTAGTAAGTAACCAATGGGTTTATTACATACTTGGATCAACTAGTAAGTAACCAAGAGTTTATTACATACTTGGATCAACTAGTAAGTAACCAATGGGTTTATTACATACTTGGATCAACTAGTAAGTAACCAAGGGTTTATTACATACTTGGATCAACTAGTAAGTAACCAATGGGTTTATTACATACTTGGATCAACTAGTAAGTAACCAAGGGTTTATTACATACTTGGATCAACTAGTAAGTAACCAAGGGTTTATTACATACTTGGATCAACTAGTAAGTAACCAAGGGTTTATTACATACTTGGATCAACTAGTAAGTAACCAAGGGTTTATTACATACTTGGATCAACTAGTAAGTAACCAAGGGTTTATTACATACTTGGATCAACTAGTAAGTAACCAAGGGTTTATTACATACTTGGATCAACTAGTAAGTAACCAAGGGTTTATTACATACTTGGATCAACTAGTAAGTAACCAAGGGTTTATTACATACTTGGATCAACTAGTAAGTAACCAAGGGTTTATTACATACTTGGATCAACTAGTAAGTAACCAAGGGTTTATTACATACTTGGATCAACTAGTAAGTAACCAAGGGTTTATTACATACTTGGATCAACTAGTAAGTAACCAAGGGTTTATTACATACTTGGATCAACTAGTAAGTAACCAAGGGTTTATTACATACTTGGATCAACTAGTAAGTAACCAAGGGTTTATTACATACTTGGATCAACTAGTAAGTAACCAAGGGTTTATTACATACTTGGATCAACTAGTAAGTAACCAAGGGTTTATTACATACTTGGATCAACTAGTAAGTAACCAAGGGTTTATTACATACTTGGATCAACTAGTAAGTAACCAATGGGTTTATTACATACTTGGATCAACTAGTAAGTAACCAAGAGTTTATTACATACTTGGATCAACTAGTAAGTAACCAATGGGTTTATTACATACTTGGATCAACTAGTAAGTAACCAAGGGTTTATTACATACTTGGATCAACTAGTAAGTAACCAAGAGTTTATTACATACTTGGATCAACTAGTAAGTAACCAATGGGTTTATTACATACTTGGATCAACTAGTAAGTAACCAAGGGTTTATTACATACTTGGATCAACTAGTAAGTAACCAATGGGTTTATTACATACTTGGATCAACTAGTAAGTAACCAAGAGTTTATTACATACTTGGATCAACTAGTAAGTAACCAATGGGTTTATTACATACTTGGATCAACTAGTAAGTAACCAATGGGTTTATTACATACTTGGATCAACTAGTAAGTAACCAAGAGTTTATTACATACTTGGATCAACTAGTAAGTAACCAATGGGTTTATTACATACTTGGATCAACTAGTAAGTAACCAAGGGTTTATTACATACTTGGATCAACTAGTAAGTAACCAATGGGTTTATTACATACTTGGATCAACTAGTAAGTAACCAAGAGTTTATTACATACTTGGATCAACTAGTAAGTAACCAATGGGTTTATTACATACTTGGATCAACTAGTAAGTAACCAAGGGTTTATTACATACTTGGATCAACTAGTAAGTAACCAATGGGTTTATTACATACTTGGATCAACTAGTAAGTAACCAAGAGTTTATTACATACTTGGATCAACTAGTAAGTAACCAATGGGTTTATTACATACTTGGATCAACTAGTAAGTAACCAAGGGTTTATTACATACTTGGATCAACTAGTAAGTAACCAATGGGTTTATTACATACTTGGATCAACTAGTAAGTAACCAAGAGTTTATTACATACTTGGATCAACTAGTAAGTAACCAATGGGTTTATTACATACTTGGATCAACTAGTAAGTAACCAATGGGTTTATTACATACTTGGATCAACTAGTAAGTAACCAAGGGTTTATTACATACTTGGATCAACTAGTAAGTAACCAAGGGTTTATTACATACTTGGATCAACTAGTAAGTAACCAAGGGTTTATTACATACTTGGATCAACTAGTAAGTAACCAATGGGTTTATTACATACTTGGATCAACTAGTAAGTAACCAAGAGTTTATTACATACTTGGATCAACTAGTAAGTAACCAAGGGTTTATTACATACTTGGATCAACTAGTAAGTAACCAAGGGTTTATTACATACTTGGATCAACTAGTAAGTAACCAAGGGTTTATTACATACTTGGATCAACTAGTAAGTAACCAAGGGTTTATTACATACTTGGATCAACTAGTAAGTAACCAAGGGTTTATTACATACTTGGATCAACTAGTAAGTAACCAATGGGTTTATTACATACTTGGATCAACTAGTAAGTAACCAAGAGTTTATTACATACTTGGATCAACTAGTAAGTAACCAATGGGTTTATTACATACTTGGATCAACTAGTAAGTAACCAAGGGTTTATTACATACTTGGATCAACTAGTAAGTAACCAAGAGTTTATTACATACTTGGATCAACTAGTAAGTAACCAATGGGTTTATTACATACTTGGATCAACTAGTAAGTAACCAAGGGTTTATTACATACTTGGATCAACTAGTAAGTAACCAATGGGTTTATTACATACTTGGATCAACTAGTAAGTAACCAAGAGTTTATTACATACTTGGATCAACTAGTAAGTAACCAATGGGTTTATTACATACTTGGATCAACTAGTAAGTAACCAATGGGTTTATTACATACTTGGATCAACTAGTAAGTAACCAAGAGTTTATTACATACTTGGATCAACTAGTAAGTAACCAATGGGTTTATTACATACTTGGATCAACTAGTAAGTAACCAAGGGTTTATTACATACTTGGATCAACTAGTAAGTAACCAATGGGTTTATTACATACTTGGATCAACTAGTAAGTAACCAAGAGTTTATTACATACTTGGATCAACTAGTAAGTAACCAATGGGTTTATTACATACTTGGATCAACTAGTAAGTAACCAAGGGTTTATTACATACTTGGATCAACTAGTAAGTAACCAATGGGTTTATTACATACTTGGATCAACTAGTAAGTAACCAAGAGTTTATTACATACTTGGATCAACTAGTAAGTAACCAATGGGTTTATTACATACTTGGATCAACTAGTAAGTAACCAATGGGTTTATTACATACTTGGATCAACTAGTAAGTAACCAAGGGTTTATTACATACTTGGATCAACTAGTAAGTAACCAAGGGTTTATTACATACTTGGATCAACTAGTAAGTAACCAAGGGTTTATTACATACTTGGATCAACTAGTAAGTAACCAATGGGTTTATTACATACTTGGATCAACTAGTAAGTAACCAAGAGTTTATTACATACTTGGATCAACTAGTAAGTAACCAATGGGTTTATTACATACTTGGATCAACTAGTAAGTAACCAAGAGTTTATTACATACTTGGATCAACTAGTAAGTAACCAATGGGTTTATTACATACTTGGATCAACTAGTAAGTAACCAATGGGTTTATTACATACTTGGATCAACTAGTAAGTAACCAAGGGTTTATTACATACTTGGATCAACTAGTAAGTAACCAAGGGTTTATTACATACTTTTTGTATGTGTTGTTTAACAGTAGTTTTACCTTAATTTTTGTTTTGCTATTTTTTTTAACTATGCTGTTAAAAAACTAAATTATTTTTTTTAATAGGATTTTGAATGTTAAATTTAATTATTAGGGTATCATTTAGTTATTAAAGTATTAATTGAACAAAATTTGGTAATTGTCGAGTTTGGAGTTTTCCAACATAATGAGATAAAAAAAATTATGTATAGGCGATAAAATTGGTTTTATGTTTTTTCTTTTTTTTTAAAAATAATATTACATGGAGAACCATTTCGAGTAAAAATCTACTTATTGTTACTCATATAATCGATAGAAAAACATGTTTGAAATGTGTAAATATGCTACAAGAATGAAGTCTGAACAGCTAGAAAATAAACGCAAAGAGACCGGAAGTAGGGCCTAACGAAAAACGGAATGGAAGCACGAAACGAAACCAGCACTTATTTCTATAATTCATTTTACGATGCAAAAAAAAATGTGAAAGATATTTTAATTTTTGTATTTTTATTGAAATAACACAAGTTGTGAAATCAAGAAACTTTGTAAATAAATTATTTTTATAATTCACTACAAGAGTTCGTTTCAGTACTCCATGCTTCACAATCCACGTTTTCGTATGCTTGATGCCGACATTGCCTGTTTTAGACGAAAAATATATTAAAACGTCTTCTTTTTCCTTTTTACAACTCCAAAACGTTCCTCATTTCATACTATTTAAAAAATAATTGTAGATGTGTCCCTTTTCTTTCTGGGATTCTCATGGATGACTCTGCTCTTGAAGAGAAATCGACTCTGAGACTTCTTGGTCTTTCTCTATCATCAAATCTTTCTTTGAGTTCATACATTAGATCCATTGCTCTTTCTGCTTCTCATAAAGTCGGTTCTCTCTACCGCTTCAAACACTTTCTCACACCTGAGGCTATTCTCTATTTCTATAAATATACTTTCAGACCATGTATGGAGTCTGTTGTCATATTTGGGCTGGTTAATCTCTGTCCCATTTGAGGGTTCTTGATAAGGTGCAGAAACGTATCTGTAATTTGATTGGCCCCACCCCTTCTTCTCTACACCCTCTCTCTCACAGGCATGATGTTGCTAGTCTCAGTCTTTTCTATAAATACTATTATGGCATGTGCTCTTCAGAATTATGTGATCTATTCCCTGCTTCTTTTGTTCCAGCTCATTTGACTCGGTCTAGTGGTCTCCATCAATTCGCTGTTTTGATACCTCATTGTAATACAGCTTCCTATTCCAGTAGCTTCTTTCCAAGAACTGCAGGCTTGTGGAACTCTCTTCCTGCTGACTGTTTTTCTTCCTACCTATAGCTTTGGTCTTTTCAAGACTAAGGTCAATAGGCATCTCCTGTCTTTGCGATAATCATATTTTGTTCTTGTTAGCTCCTTACATCAAGTGGCTTCATGCCTTGTCTGGAGCGATTTCCATAAAAAAATAAAAACCAACAACATAAAAGCATTTTCATCGCTTATACATAATTTTTCTATCTCGTTATGTTGGGAAACTCCAAACTCGACAATTACCCAAATTTTTATAAAATTATAACTAATTTTAAGGGTTTTTTTTATCTCTATTTATAAAATTATTGTATGTAAATAGTTTCCAAAACGTTCAATCTTTTAATGCATAAGGATTTGCTAAGAATTTTACAACCAGATTCAACAGTTTAAATGCTTCCAAATTCCTTTCACATTTCGAAGAGTCACAAAGTAAATTCATTTTTTTTTTTTTTTTTTAACTATTAACAAAAGTTGACTTGTTTACAAAAAAAAATAGAAATTCATTCTGGTGGATTAAATTTCGTAAAAATAAGATTTTTTAAAGGTGGGTTGTTACTTTATTCTATGGAACTTTTTGCTTTGAATAAATAATCGATTGAGATTAAATAAAAAAAAAAATGTGTAAGGCACGTAAATGTGAGAAACACACAGACACATGGCAATTTTTATTAATATAGAGATTATAGTCGATGGGGTAAAGGGGGGGGGGGGGGTAGAGTGACTATGATCTGGGGCTCGGCCAAAAAAGGTTATTGAATCCCAGCAATAAAAAATGTTATTTTTTTATCCATTCTGTAATTATCTGTCCCATGTTGATCCAACATAAGAAGATTATCTTCTATTATACTAAAGCTGAGTTAATAAACGTTTGTTTCCCTAAGGATCTTTTATATATATATATTTTAATCTCACAAAATACATGCTAAGATATTCTTCATTTTTTAGATTTTTTTTGATTTTTTAAACTTTTTTTATGAAAATCGCTCCAGACAAGGCATGAAGACACTTGATGTTAGAAACTAAAAAAAAAATACTATTTCAAGGTCAAAAACTAACCAACAATGAGTGCTAAATAGATAGATTCTAACCCAGAACACAGCAATTCTTCCCCCTTTGTCAAAAACATCGCTCATGGAATGTGAGGACTAAAGGACAAAATAAGGAAAGCGAGAGTAACGAGGTTACCGAAAGTAAACCCACTAGTCACTTTCTACTCTCTTTATTTAATCGATGGGGGTAGACTGCTCTCTTTCGTCAGCCATGACCAGGTAGAAGTCCTAAGTAATTCTTAATTGTATTCCTCTGAGGATTGAACCCGAAACCTCCAGAAGACTCTAACTCAGAACTGATTATTACCTAGAACTTCGTCTAACTTGAGTTGCGTTTGAAAATAAAATCTATTTTGATTTTTCTGTTAACCATGAATGCAACTACCCTACCATTAGCTTTAAGTGTGCGGGTGTTTTCAGTCGGACTTAGGGGTCCTTTGTCTAGCTGAATTGTTGTTAATTACCAGTAATTAATGTGAAACGTTTGTACTTAAAATACATGTCTATTTTATTATCCTAGGTACATTATCCGGGCAGAGAGTGAGACATGCACGTGCAGAGTCTACCACTGGCTATTTTTAAGAGCCTACATTTGAACACATGTGTTCTGCCTTACCTCTAAAAGAATTCTATCAGCTGCCAACATGCTAACTCAGTTAGTTAGAAACAAAACTATGAAAAAATGACACCAAACAAAGATAAAAGCTGTGGGACTCAGAAGAAAAAACTGAGCATCGTGATAATCAGTGGCCCCTTATATATTCAACATGGGTGACCCAGTCGGCATCCTGCGAATGTTGGCCCTTCTTATTTCAGGTAAACGAATACAACAGACCAAATACAGGAAAATAAATATGATTGGCACAAACCAAAGCCCACATTAGACTAGCCATAGAGTACTATTACAAAAGCAACCCCCCCCCACACACACACACAGAAAGGGGACTCTTTGAACATATAGAATATAATCCCCAAGTTAGAGCTAGGTAGTAAGCAATAAAAAATATATTTATGGCAATTAAGCTACACAGAAGCTCCCGCGTTTCATCCCCGGGGGGAATCTTTAAACTAAACAAAAACCTAACAATTTAAAAATTAAAACCCTTGGTGAATAGTAGTAATTCTACTATTTACAGTTAAAACTCCTCTTTATTTACTAACTGGTTTCCAGTGGCCTGCGGGTAAGATCTTCGACTGCGAATCAGTGGCGATTTGTGTTCGAGGTTCGCGCCCGCCGAGCGTTAGGAATTAGTTCCTAGACTGAAGATTGCGTTAGCATGAAACATCGATGTCTCTAAGTATATTTTAAATATTTAATATTTATAAAAATATTATTGTATATATGTATAT